>OZ008338.1:21125056-21693203 GCA_963931975.1 Cataclysta lemnata
TAAATAGGCGCGATGTTGTATGTATATTTTTGATTCGAGACTGTTTAATCTAGCGTTTTACAATCGACAGCTTTGCACAACATCGTTAAGATCCATTTAAATAGTTGGCAGTTTTTCGCTGTCGCGGCATCTACTGTGTCAAGGCGAATCGGCCAACCTGCAAAGGCTGGTAAGTTGTTTGAATACTAACTAAAACTTGCCACGTGATTATTTTCGAGCCAATATTATGAACGCTAAAGGTTGTAAGTTGACAACAAGACAAGAACAGCTGTCTTTGATTGTCTGGGGAAACCCCCGAATATAGAAACGCTATTCAAAGTTTGAGACCTGCTTAACATTGAATTATTGTCAAAATTGACATTTTTCCATACAAATTCTGACAGGTCACTTGATAAGCAGTCCCCAAAATTTGAGTAGCGTTTCTGTGTTCGGGGGTTTGTCGAAGGATTTGGTGTTTTATTTGAATTGACCGAGTAGTTAAATTAAATTAAGTTAGTAGATAGATTACTTTAGATATTTATTATAAGCCGTGTGGTGACGGGAGAGTAGAATACAATTGTCACCACCCCAAATCTCTCCCGTGGGTGTCGTACAAGGCGACTAAGGATAAATCAGTGATGAGGAATGGGCAGCAGCGTTCCTCTTATACCATCTAGTAATAGTACTGCGACTTTTGTGCCCGATAAATGGCAATAGGCTCGCCACCTATTACATGGGACCTAACATAATTGGCGAAACTTGGGTGCTAGTTCACCTCTGCCTACCCCTTTGGGGATATAGGCGTGATTTATGTATGTATGTATGTATGAGAGCGGCAGCAAGAGTTATGAGAGCGATGGGGTGGTGATTTATTGCTGCCGTTCTGCATAAATAGCTTGTCGCGTCTCCTCCAGTGGGTTAAGAGGGGACGCGGGAACTGTTTTTTCCATACAAACGTTCTCGACTGAATTCCTCCTTGATTTTTATTACTAGAGACATGACGTTCATACATAAAATAAATATTTGCTTGCTTATTCTATGCTTCTATTTTTTCCATTTTTTTTTGATAACTTGTTTTTTCATGGAAATAGAAGCCCTGTAAAATGCTAAAAAATACATATTTTTTATCACCACTAAAGACTTCTAGTATGGAAATTCAATATGTATTTAGGTAAAAAAAAGCCTTTTAGGGATATAGACTTGATTTATGTATGTGTGTATTAATTATAAGGAAACATACTGAACCCAGCTCAGATAAACTGGGAACAGGGCAGGAAGAAAAAGAAGAAGATGGTTTAATGCCATCTTGAAAATGAAAATGATAATATGGTTTATTCATATAAGGTATGATTACATACACTCATGAATCGTCAAAGAAATAACGTTAAACACTGAAAACGAAAAGAAAAACAGTTTCCAATATTTAACGTTATAAGCTACACCATCCGTTCGTAAACTACCAGGAGGCCTTGTTCTGAGAAAAACGGGTAAGAAACTCAGAGAACGGGCAAGAAACTCACTCTTCTATGTTTTATGGTGAAGGCGCAGTAGGTATGGACAAACGCAAAAAAGGTGCTAGTGGTGAATGAAATAAATAAAACATGAGCGAATAAAATATGTACAGAAAATTTATGGAAAAAACCATTTCGTGAGACCGATGAACAGAGAGAGTGATTGTGGTGAAACAATCTTTTTTTAGGAATGGCTGATTGTTATTTCAAAATTAATGCTTGTATTTTATAACCATAAATGAGCAGGATTGCAATCGATTTCTTTAACTGGATAAAAATATCCTAAAATATACTTATCTTTATTTTAACATCACAAACACAATATAGGAAAACAAATTACGCAAGCTAAGCAAAATGTTATAAAAATATAATAATCAGTCTCCGACCACTTGATCTATCTCCAAGGGGTTAGTTTACAAAGAGTCCCAATAAAAAAGTTAACCACAAAGTGAAAAAACTTGGAAATTACATGGGAAATTAAGGTAAGCTAAGTTTATACAATTTGAAGGTAAAGTTATTGTAACAATTAATGGAAAAATTTTCTATGTGTGTGTTATTTCTTAATTGAGTTGAAGTTTTCAGTATCGTAATAGAAAAATAAACCACATTGTGATTTTTACAGATTGAGATTTTAACGACTTTAAAGCTAAAGTATTTGTTTGTTTGGTTGAACGCATTAATCTCGGAAACTACTGATTAAAACTGAAAAATTTGTTCTGTGTTATTGTATCTCTATCTCACTCAGAAAAAACTAATC
Organism: Cataclysta lemnata; assembly: GCA_963931975.1. Taxonomy (NCBI): domain Eukaryota; kingdom Metazoa; phylum Arthropoda; class Insecta; order Lepidoptera; family Crambidae; genus Cataclysta; species Cataclysta lemnata. The sequence continues at coordinate 21,127,304 of OZ008338.1, forward strand.
TATGATTTCCGGTTTACTTTGTATTTAACGACACGAAGGTGAATTTTAAAAATGAATTAGTTATTATAACATGTAAGTAGTCTAGACGTACTCAACAATGGCATACATTCAGTAAGACAGTGACACTCTGTCTGTGTCTCTTTTGATTTATTATTATATCCCCAGTAAGTATCTTTGTAATATACTCGTACATAGTAATTGCAGAGATTTTGTCAAAAAAAAATCTGCACTTATGTAAGAGTAACACCCGAATGATGGTAGCACTTTACTTGCAACGTCATCATCTTTTTAACGACCTGCCTGCCTAGCTAGCATGACCACCGAAACACGATATGATTTAGCCATTTATCGCGATGGACTGTCAAAACTCCATAGATTTTTAACAGTTCAAAGCAAGGAAAGGTAAGGATGTTTTCTCTTTACCGTTTTTGAAAACGTGCCGTTTGTCGATAAAAGCGAGACGAAACCACTCGTTAAATAATGATAATGATTACTATGTTTATATTTCAGTGGGCACTTTCTCCCTAGATTGAGATACGACAATCGTGTAAGTACCGTAAACCGTGATAACATGGATTTACCTAAGATACAAACTCATCAAACACACTCGTCACAGTCTGAGAGCATTATCTTTGACATAGCTCTCGAGATTATTACTTTCAAGTGGCTTTATCTAATCACGTTGCTTAGCCTCCAGCCGTGAAGTATTTCATAACTGGCCTATCGCCAATGAACCCATTTCTGCAGTACTTAACCATCAAGCGTCCCAATGTTCAAAGTTCAAAATTTATATTTTGTACCTTGCTACCCAGCTAGTGCTGTGTTGATTGATATCGCTTGATACTATCGATATAAGAATAGCAATTCTCTTTGTGAATATCACTGTCTCAATTTTGATAAAAGAAGAAATCGTATTTAAGTATTAGTAAGCACTTAGCAATATACTGCTATTTATAGGCCGATATTGCCATGTGCTATAGGCTCGCCACCTATAACATGGGACCTAACATAAGACGTATTGTCATAATTGGCAATACCATATTGACATAATTGGCAATACCATACTGACATAATGTGCAGCTCTGCCTACACCTCCGGGGATGAATAGGTTTGCTTTATGAAAATTATGTCTGTATTTACAAAAGTGATTGAGCTACTTACAAACGCCAAATGAAAAGTTAGAAATATTAATCTATATTTACAAAATATCACACTAGAATAAGATCTAATATATATGCTCTAAAATCCGTATACATAATTATGTTGACAAAAATAAATCATCACATGTACCTTAATTGATTTTGTGTGGTAAAGTTCGTTTCGACCACACTAGGTCGGTTTTGTGTAGATTGGCAAACGTTTTTGTCGGCACAAGCTAAAGATGCCTTGTGCCGCTCCGGTGACCATCACTTATTCGAGACTGTCCACCGTATGTGCATAATTTGTGAACGAAAAAACACTTTCGCGTGGGCTGGGCGAATGTTACTGGTCACGGATTAATAAATTAGTAATCACAAAATTAAATAACACCAGAAATTTTCGTAACGAAAAATGTTTAACTTATTGATTTTTTAACATTTATATTAATTAAAAAAAAAACAAATCAATTAGTAATCTCTCGCTGGAGTACATGAGTATCGAAATTAAACTTACAGGTCGCGGCCTTAAATTCCCACTCATGTAAGCAGAGTCGATTTAAATTATTTTTTAAAATTATTGGTTAAATAATGCATGTAATATAAAAAAGATGTCGAAACTCATAGCCGAAATCCAAAAATTTGACACACATTGTAAATGAAGGAAGATAATCTCCGATAGTTAAGTGGATCACTCAATTTAATTGACATTTTCTTCCTTAATGTAACCAGGAATATTTTAGTCACAAAAAAGTAAAAAAGATTACTCAAAATAGATCCACATTATTAATTACATAATATGATAAACGCAAACTGATGGCATCTACCACGAATTATAACTAAGTAACGAATCATTCGGGCTAGCCTTCTGCTATTGGCTTACTGAACCACAAAGCTCCAAAAGCTTTGCCAATTGGCTTAACCGTTTTACGTGGAATATTGTAATTTATGTATGTAAACTGACTAGATATTATTATTATTTAACAGAATTATTGTACTGTTACATTGACGAACATTTATTTATCAGAATGACAGAATAAAAACAATCGATTGCTTTGTTTACAATTTATTTTGCGCACTGTGCCGACGCGTTCGAAAATACCGAAGCCTGTCTGATATGTGATATTGCGTAAATCGAGATGAAAGTCACGTGTTTGCGACAGGCAAAGAAAGATATAATATAAAACGTATTAAAACAAGCTCTTGTTTTGTTTCGCGGAGAGAGCCGTATGACAGTATTGTCACATTCACTTTCAAGCCAAAATGGAATTACGCAATGCCGCGGACCAGTCCATTTTAGTTTTCGAGGTCCACTATTGCATGACACCATCTAATATCTGTGTCATATTAAAAAAAAACACTATATAATTCTGACGTTAATGGCTGCGTACAAGATACCTATTTCTCATTCTAAACTAGTGGGAATTCCATAATTTCACATAGTCTGATGTCACTCTTAACGTCTCTGTGATTGTCATAAAATATATATAAAATTATCTGACACCCTTTTATTTTATACAAATAAAAAAGTTAATTGTAACAAGGAAAAATTGAATTTTACAATATGAACCTGCAAGCATTATGAAATGCCAATTATTTGCATGGCATTGTTAATATATACCTTTGTAATTAAGCCAGTTAATGTCAATATAATAAAAATATGAATTAAAAATCAATCAAGTTAGTAAGTTATCAGTATAGTATACCACGCTTATAAAGGTTACGGAAATCAGTATAATATCAGGTACAAGTCTCATAATGTATTAGTGTTAACATCTGAAGATGTTGCAATAAGTACTAACATAATTATGTCGAAATAGCTATAAAATAAAAATACAATAAAATTCGCAGAGCTAAATATATTCGCTATGCAAGATTATCGTTAATTTAACATGATCATGATACTAAATACTTAAACATAAAAGAGAGCTAAGCATTTCACTTAATATTTGTCAAGGTATCCAAAACAGTTAAAATAAACAAATTGATTTTAAGCGTTATGTATTTTATTTAGAACAAACTTTAATAATTGCAAGAATTGACAGTTTAGAATAATCTTTAGTATTAATAAAACTTATTCGATTATTGTGTTAGATAATATAATTAAAACGCGTAATATAGTAACTATTCGCTTTATAATTAGAAGGTAACATATAAACGTCTTGTCACTACGTCTTCTTTCTACCAAACCAATTATTTCGCAAAGCCAGTAATTAGTCTCAAAATAAACGCTTCATTTTGAAAATAATGAAATAATATAACCGTCTCGTTGGTAGCCAAGTAAGAAATATTTATGATGACACTTTTTATTAGTTAAAATAGTCCACAAATAAAAAGTGTCATCATACCGCTGACCTACTGAATGTTGCTATTCTGTATTCAATCACTATAGCCGCTCAATAACGGACAATTTTAATAACGTATCCGCCGACTGCGATGGGTCTACGAGGATTCGTTTGGTATTGTTAGCCGTTATTCTTTCTACTTCGATAGCTGAGTTACCTATCAGAATCTTTTGCAATTTTTTACCGACAAAAAAACGGAGGTTACTCGATTCGTGCCCGTATGCCTTTTTCCCATACACAGTCTCGATTCTGTTAATGTCAACGTAAATTCTCAATGGAAGCTATTCACATGCTTCCTAATTCTAAATACCCGTGAATTTGGAATTGACTTTAGGGATTGTAAATTATGAGCCAAGTGTTTTTCTTTATTTACCCAATATTCAGCCATGAGGACCGAACATAAAATAAAGAGCATTTTTATTTCCTAAGTTTATTTTGCATTTTTGACTAGCTAGACTAATATAGGAGAATACTTTCTCTGTTGTTTAAAAAAATGGTGTTTGTGCTATTAATAGACAAGAGCAATATATCATTAGATCTCTAGAAAATGTTGCAAATAATCCATGCACTTCATTAATCGCCAAATGAATAAAAACCCAAAACGCTCTGTAAAAAAAACCTTTCTGTACGAAAATATTTACCTATTACATATATCCAAGAATTGCTCTACTCTTTCTTCTTCCTATATTTCAGTTTCCGAGAAATTATCTCGACAATCAACGTAAACGATCGTTGATTTCTTAGTATCGTTATGTTGTGGGGACGCTCATTTTATTGGTATGTCAATTATTGCTTTCGAAGACTGTTAACTATAATTGCACAGTTGACCCACTTTGATTAGTGAGATCTTCAAGTGAAAAGGATGCTACATTAGCATTAATTACGCAACATACGCCAAGTAGTAGAGTAATTGATAGTGTGAATGGATTAGAGTACAGTGATAAGTTCCAAGGGCTTTCTCGACATGGAAATTTAAAATTCAAATTAAAGCATGACTAATTCAACTATTAGAAGTTCGAGAAAGATATCATACATACATACATAATTCACGCCTATATCCCCGAAGGGGTAGGCAGAGGTGAACTAGCACCCACTCTTCGCCAATTATGCTAGGTCCCATGTAATAGGTGGCGAGCCTATTGCCATTTATCGGGCACAAAAGTCGCAGTACTTTGCTAGGTGGTAGGTATAAGAGGAACGCTGCTGCCCATTCCTCATCACTGGTTTATCCTTAGTCGCCTTGTACGACACCCACGGGAGAGATTTCGGGTGTTGACAATTGTATTCTACTCTGCCGTCACCACACGGCCGGAAGAAAGATATCAGGGGGTCTAAAAAGGCAACATCTGCTATTTCTTTTATGATCCTATTATGAATTGCATTTTTAATCATACAATAGTCATTTTTCATGTGTTAATCTTAGGTTCACAATTCCTCTACACAAGAAAACCGGCTTAACTGCCGCAAACAGAGACGTCAATTAACTTTAATGAATATTTAATGTCAACATTTTTCTTTCAAATCTATACCATAGACCCGACAAGAATAGCGACTAGTTTTGAATTGTGATTTTTTGACGTTAAGTACTCATTAACGTTATTTGACGTCTCTGAGTGCGGCAGTAAGAGTTTAGTACAAGGTTCTGTAAAATGACTCCCACGTCAAACGACCTATGGATTCAGACATTGGCGGTATTGCTTAAAATTGACTTTTTAGATCCCAGATGCGACAAGAACGGAACTAAATCGACCGCTGCATTATTGATCATCGATCCCGATGTATTGACAGTCTATTCCGATCGTCGCTCCCGATCAACCGTGATCCCGAGAGTGATGATGTTTTCTTCATCACAACTGATAATATTATGACAAAAAGCCGTGTGGTGACGGCAGAGTAGAATACAAATTGTCGCCTCCCCAAATCTCTCCCGTGGGTGTTGTACAAGGCGACCAAGGATAAATCAGTGATGGGGAATGGGCAGCAGCGTTCCTCTTATACCACTTAGCAATGTACTGCGACTTTTGTGTCACCTAAGCGTGGGTGCTGATTCACCTCTGCCTACCCCTTTGGGGATATAGGCGTGATTTATGTATGTATGTACTGTGTTAAAAAGCGATACTTTGAATAACCAATTGAGATACGATTATAACTATTATTAATATTAGCACTTAGCACCACTTGAGTGCTCCCATATTGTCTAAGACCAGAGGATGTCAACAAAGGTTATTGTTCTGTAAAGTATATTTGATTAGATTCGAGTACACATAAGCTATCAATAAAGCGGTGTACTAGAATAATAAAATAAATATAATAAGTATCGATAACTCAGTAGTCTCGGTATAATCCGTTCTTCTCACGTCGAATCTGATATCTTAGAAGCGCAGTATATTACTAGATGGCTTACAAGAACGCCGCTGCCCAATCCTCATTCATTCATCAATGTTTTAACCCTAGTCGGCTTTTATACGACACCCGCGGCAAAGATTGGGAGTGGTGACCCTTGTATTCCAAATACAAATTAAAAGATACAATAGACGAGTTCAATAACCTCATATATTCGAATACCTTTAAGTATGAAAGTCGAATTATTGAAAATTAAACAAAGCGGTAAAATTAAAAATCATCAAACATACTATACATATTGTTTCGTTGAGTATTTCCGAAATTTCTTAAAAGTATTAACATAAATCAATTCCGCGGTTAATACACTATCTTTATATGTCGTTAAGGCAGGCATTATGAAAGTGATTTATCCGTTATCATGAACGAATTATGCATTAAAGGCGTTTATTGTTCATCTATCGTACCTCTAACTGCCGCACTGAGAGACGTCAAATAACGTTAATGAGTACTTAACGTCAAAAAATGATAATTCAAAACTAGTCGCTATTCTTGCCGGGTCTAGATTTAAATGAAAAATTTTGACATTAAATACTCATTAAAGTTAATTGACGTCTCTGAGTGCGGCAGTAAATAATTAAATCTTATTTTTTTTTTACCTTCATGAGGTTTATTATGGTTTTAGTACAGATATTATGTCGTATTGTATTGTTTTATTGCGCTAATATTATTCATGCCATTACATAATTCTCACGTGTACTTAGTAATGAATCGTATATTTTTTATTTGTAACAAGGTGGCAAACATGATTTTCCTTATTTAGAGGAATTTGTAACGATCTTCTCACAACCGCATAAGAGGTGTGTGAAATACGTTCTTATAATAATTATACTTGCATTTTAATCAATGTTTTCCCGTCTATTGATTCACGTGTAAGATTGTGGGCTATTCAATTTATAAGTAAAACAAAACGTTGGTCTCGTTAAACTATTAATATATCATCTAATATAGGTACAACCATCGAATTTGCTATCGCGTTATATATGACAATAATTGTCTGTGCAATGTTTAGATGCTTCGTCTGTCACAACAGAATTCGTAATGTATCATTATATTAAGATCAACATTTATAAATTAGTGCCTTATTAGTACAGTTGAACAAAGAGTAATAAATACCAAGTTTCATTAATAAGTATACCAAAACAAATGATAATACATGTCGAATAGTATAAGTAGGTATTAAAACTTAAAAACAAATAAAAAATAAAAACGTAACGTTTGGAGACGCATCTGCACAGTTTAATAAATATTTAATAATAAATTTAAATACCAACCACGGTCTTGTCTTCCATTGCGGTAAATTTTTCGAATACGGGAGTTTTCACATAAATGTTTACAAGATCAAAATTTTCGATTACACTTTGCTCGCGCCGTGTATCGACCCACGGTAAGGAGGTGCGCGCGCGCCGACCGCCACTGACAGCACCGACTGACTAGACTGGTGAAATCCATCGACACACAACACAACTCATTACTTACTCGATGCTCTTACTAAATTGGTACACAATTGCCCTAAGAACGTGCCTATTACATTGGGCTGCAGTGACGGGCAATACGGGTCAGTAACAAAATGTAAAATTGTATATTATGATCAAAATAAAATATGTTTTACAAGTCCTACTGCCCCACTCGGAGGCGTCTTTTAACGTTAATGAGTATTTAATGTCAATTTAAAAATTGTCACTATTCTTGCCAGGTCTATAGTCTAGACTAGATTCTAATGACATTTTTTGACACTGAGGAGTACTCATTGAAGGTAATTTGCGTCTCTGAGAGCGGCAGTTAACTGTAAGGTTGTTATTTCAGAATCTTAATCTTTTGTAATGAAATGCGATTTAAATAATTGTATTTGGGCATTTTAAAGTTAGGTGTTGTTGATTATATGTTAAAAGAAATAAAAACACAATATCCAACCTATACCGCTCAAGATTTTGGTTTAGAGCTGCCGGTTTTAAGGCCTTGTGGGTCGAAAGAGGCAACTTTTAAAACAATCTGAGACATTTAACATAGTGTTGACAAGTCTGAAAAAAATATATGTATAAGTTAAGGATTTATTCAAGTCAAATTCGCATTCACTTATAAGATTTAATAAACTTCACTCGATAGAAAAAAATTCCAAAGCAACCCCTTTTTACTAACATTTTTTAAGTATGTACATTTTATTATGTGCAATTTTATATACGCTGGGTCTAGGGGCTGGCAGGTTAAAAATTAGTATGGCCTTTGCGATACCACGAATGAAATGTAGTTAATGAAACATCCAAAGCTATTAAATAATAACGATTGTAAAATCGTGCTTAAATGTTATAACAATTACCTACGTGTGTAGCTCAGAGTATTTCAAAAAATCATAACAATGTAAATATTTGTACATATTCTCAAATAAATATTCACATTCAACTTAGCATTTTACAACCATCAACTTAAAGTTAGAATTCTTTTTACGGATGCCTTTTGTATTGTACCTACTGTACAATTACTTAAAGTGTGAGAAAACCAAACAATGAACACTTTATTATTATTGTTATATCTAAAATAGAAGAAGATGTGATAAATAAAATCGAAATAAACAGCGCTGATGACGATTGCATCTTACGAACCTGTGATAAGTCATGTTTTTCTCACATGTCATTATTAATGTGCACGTGGCAGTACCTAATCATTGAATCCATACAATAGTTAAGTGGCATGAGATGTCTGATATATCTGTTCCGTATATACTAAAATTCTAGATTTGTATGACCCTAAGCTTCTTGCCCCATTCTGGATATCAGACCCCGTATTATGTAAGCCGATTTCAGTTGCTGTGGTCTACCCGTCACTCTCACGCTTTGCTATTATTCTCAATGAGTGAGAGACACAAGTATAAGAAAGCAACTACAATCGGCTGACATAATGTCCCCACTGGTCAGGGCATTATGTTTCCTCTTTCATTCATATCGTTCAGACATCAAGCCATCCACTCACTTTTAATTCATATTATCCATCCCAACAGAAGAAGAGCTTGATAGCTCAGCGGCCTAGCGCGTTCGGCCTACGATTGGGTAAACAAAGCAATGTTCGCTAAGGCCGGTCATGGAATGGGTGACCAAAAATATATTAACTAGAGTTCCTTCTAGTTTCGGAAAGCACGTTAAGCCACATCTGAAGTCGGTAATACCCACTACCAATTCGCACTGGGCCAACGTGGTGGGTTATGTATGACCCATTCTCCCTATTTTCTTCCATCCATAGGGTTGGTCTGTGCTCCCGCAGCAGGGATATTTACGGGCTGTTTCCTTATTCGTATTACAAAACAAAGCGGAAAGGTGGTAGATGAGGTGTTAGAGAATGAATGGATATATAGAAAAGTGAAACAAAATTTAGGGGACCGATGCACTGGTTTTGGGAGGGGTTTTTCAACCGCCTGCCTCTTCATTCATGCATACTAATCATGGCGATTTCTAGAAATAGGGAGAGATCATATCTGTTCATTACTTACACGCTTAGCTGTAAGAATCTTAAAAATTCATGCTATTTAATGTGAAACAAGATGGTTTATCTTTATTGCTATACTTGCGATACCATTGAATTAACGTGTTAACTATGCAAACATAACTCAATCAAAACGGATGAATTACCTCACATTGTAACTCGTGTTAAAGGGAAAGCAAAGGGTGTTAAAATGACGCACGCCAGCCGCTGAAATTCAATGAATTGGAGATATTGACAGTTCGTTGTGGTTCGTATAGTCCGAGTAGTTAATTTATCTCTTTCTTGTCGAATAGTCCGACGTGTTGTAGGCTATAAATCAATACAGATGATACAAGTAGGATTTTTTTTATTATGTCATTGAGTAATTGTCTATTTCTAATTAGAAGCAAACACGCAAATGGAAAAACCTATTCCATTCTTTGTAAGAAAATCAGTATAAGTAAAATTTTCCTGCTGGCTCAACGTTCTTGTTTTGTTCGAAACTTTATCGAAAATTATTCTCATCATCAATATTATTCTCGTCATCATCATCCGCCTGTCCTGTCCCCAGTTTTTATAGGGTCAGCGCAGTGTGTTACCGTTTCCATTCATAACTGTCAGAGGTCTTCAAGCCATGCACTCCCATCTAGATTCATATCATCCATCACACCAGAAAGATGCTAGTGACGAAGTGATGTATAGAAAAGTGATGGAGAAAAACATCTCGAGAGATCAATGAACAGGGGGCCTAGACAAAGTAACATACCGACAAAGATAACGAAGTTCGATAAAGCAAAATGTATAGGATTTGACGTAAGTCGTCGTGAAATCACGTGACCAAAATCGTCTTCGTGAGTTCGTAGTTATGTTGGTAGCGTAAGCTAAGACGCTGTAGATACCTAAGTAATATGGCCGATCGTGGCGAACTTCGACACGTTATCGTTATGAAACGATTGCCACTTGGCTACGGGCCCCAGGAGCGAGAGTATTTACAATAAACAATGTTGATCTCTATTCCTTCTTATGGTACTGCTTCTCATTATCGCTTGCCCTTATCCTATCCTATTTGGGCGGCGCAGTATGTCCTCTTTATCCTCTCTCTCTTCTGTCACTCGACATCTACTCATCTTTACCCATTACCTTCATATCATACCTACACGTATATACTTCACACAATCCATCTTCATCTTTTCAATGATCTTCCTCTACTTCAACATCCATAAACATAAGATTTATGGATTTTGAAGTAGAGGAAGTTTTTATGTTAGTAGTACCTAATAATATTTTCTAATCAGGTTGTTATTTAAGTCATTTTGGGAGCAATTGTAGGAACAGGGCAGGACCCCTTCGGTAATAAACAGTCGTGATTTATGTGTCGAAATAATAGTAGATTACACCTCTTTCCTTAAAATAATTCATTATTCCTTATTTTTAGGCCTAGTTTTAAAGGTGTTGCAATAGTTAAATTATTTTCTATTATGCAACATTTCAATCAGATTTAAGTACATAATATTAAAAAAGTTTTCTTAACTTTTGCAGTGTTCCTGGTGTTTCTTTGTTATTCGTTGTTTATACATGCACTCTTATATACTATTGAAATATAATATGGGAAAAGGCCCAGCTAAACTTACTTCAGAGTAAAGCACCTATGCCATTAACCCCTTTCGAAAATCTATACCGAGAAATAAAAAACATTTTATCGGGAAACGGAGCACACCTTTAAAACTATCCACATCTCAATCCGTCTCAAACTCAACACGACAAACTGCGCGCGCAGTCCGCCGAACTAATTTGAAAAGTGACCTTAATTAACTGTTAGTAATGTATTCCTTAAAAAAATGTTAAATTGTAAACTACTCGTATTACACTACCTTCCTATCAGAAGAATCCAGAAACGAATCACTTTCTTCATTTTCGTTGCAATCTTGCACTTCCATAGTTAATTGTTAATTAAACCAAACACTAAAACCGGTGGCACCAATCAGAACAGTACAATCAAGACTTCTCTGATAGTGCGATAACTGTAGGCACTACTGATAACAGCATAATGTTATCAGCATCCGATGCTAATTACCATAGAATACTAAAACAAACATCTCACTAACTATAGAACGAAATAGAAAGTGCAAATGGGTTTTGAACAAGACTAACTGTCATCTCAGTGAAACAACTCTGCGAATGAGATGTTCCGACTGCATTCGCTGACAGCGCTGCAATAATAATGAAGTCCACGTTTGGATACATGGTTCTTTTTTACGGTTCAGTAGTTTCTGCTGATTCATTCCCATGTTCACGACACACTGTGTACCTATAGAAGCGCGAGTGGCTGCTTACAGGATGACGCCATAACTTGACGCTAGGTGTATCAGATGAAGTAATTTATTGTAAGATTTTTTCCTATAATTTCCATAAAAGCATATCATTATTTCAGAAACTACCGAGGATTTTATATTTATCGCACTATAGAAAATAAGGCGCATTGTACACATTATCATCATTATCACTATCAGCCCTTTAATGTCCCCACTGCTGGGGCACGGGCCTTCCCTATGGATGGAAGAATATAGGGAGATTGGGCCATAGCCCACCACGCTGGCCCTCTTCTATTGAGCATTCTACATTCGTACAGAATTCACACTTATTTGTCCCCGAAGCGTTAGGCAGATTAACACCCATATTTTGCTATGTTAGGTCCATATTTATTGCTTTGATTTTAATTTGAACATTGTTAAAATCAAAACGTCTTGGTTGGCCAAGTAGCATCTGCCCGGATTGCAGAGGACGCGGGTTCGACTCCCGCATGAAGACTAGGTATAATTATTCGAAATTTTTCTAACCACAAACTTTTAGATCCATATTTGTTGCGGAAATACCTGTTTATCGATGACCGAATAGAGTAAAGTACGTTTAGTTTCCATATTCGTAATGTTCATTCAATTAACAAAGGTTGGTGGTTGGTATAAAAGCGGTGGGTAAATAGAATACGACTTTTTTTGATAATAAAATAATATAATATCTCACTAGAACTTTCAATGACATTGTGATATTAAGCATTAACAACATCTATATTAAGGAGGTCCGTCAAACTCCAGTAAGCCTGGTAACCAAATATATAAACATTAGTAGACATTTTGCGGCATCTCAATAGGTTCATAGACGTTCCCAGGACATTACCGAAGCAGCGTGCCCAGAAGATATAAACCAAACTTAGCAAGGTATTCTTTTCACTCTTTGCTGGGTCAAAGGTTCTGGTATGCATGTTGGAGTCTGACGTGCCGGGATTTCCTGACTCGGCAATATTGACGGAAGAGAAATATCGTTACGAACAATTATAGCAACACGCTTTCCGTGGTGATGCCGGTATCAGTTTAGTCGGGTAGGTTTGAGTGTAGACGGTTTTGGTCGTAAAGGGGTTTATTGGTTCCGCAACAGCTCGGTGCTTTAGCTCCATGTTCATTCGTGCGTACTTGTCACCTTTCTCCTCCTCTTTCTTAACCAAAATGTAAAACGGGCGGAAATTGTTGGAATACATTTTTGTTTTCTTTTCAAGTATACAGTTTTGCTGTTTTCACAAGAATTTTTCAGTGTTGTTTATTTACGAATGCACTGTCAAATATCTACAAGATTACAGAACATTGATATGTCAACACGTTATCTATTCTCGATGATCTAAAGAGGACTTTATAGATATAGGTCGTCATTCAACGACTCTTTCAGATAATAGGTAGAAAAGTGAAAGGGGTAGATTGGGGATTGCTATAAATCTAAATAAACAAATAAACGGAAAGTTCAACACTTAATGTTTTCGTGTTTTTACTGACTCTATGTAAAATGTTCTTATAGTTTTTGTAATAAATGTAATTAAATATACACATAATATACGCCTGAATTAAAATAGAACTCAGACTATATTCTAAGCCGAGAGCCTGGTAAAAAAAACATCTAAATCATAAGGGAGGCCTTACCCTAAAGTAGTCTTACTAATGGTAGACTTCCTTGAATTTACACAAAATTATAAAGAAGGTCTGATAATTTTCAAACACATGCATAAATTACCACAGCGTACCTACACTTAACTGCAATAATTAAATTGTATAAATAATAATTATGATAAGATTTTGCCCGACCATATTTTTCTTCATCTCGGTGCTTCTGTATGATATTTGCACAGTACCTAGGTAACTGCGTCATATCTGAGCATGAGCTAAGCTATTTACGATTATGAGAGACGAGCCGATAACTCTTGGCATTCCATGGATTCACCGTGCATGCCGGGTCCATAGTGTGGCAGACAGGGAAGCCATGTGGTAGCGCCTGGGACTTGTAACCCAAGTGTCTTTGGATTTAACGTAGTGTTTTAAATGAACGCGATTGTGTATTGAAGCATGTGGAAAAGCGGATGTTATCACTATCTGTGTGTTGTTGTTCGTGTTTTCTTTAAGTCACTTCGAATTTGAAATTGTTGTATTATTATGATCACTTAACATTTTTTATGTTTGCGAATGGAGTTAGTATTATTGTGTAAGCCAATTTCAATCTACCTGTCTCAAACTTTGCTATTATTCTCAATGAGTGAGAAGCCAGGTAGACGAAACCAACTGCAATGGGCTTAATAAAAAACCCCACAGGCCTCTGTAGTAAATCAATCGTCATCGTATTACGATACGTCGGAATTGGTAAAAAATCCGAATGCAAAGATCTACCTGTGACAAAATGGAGATACCAAAAAACGCTTTGATGCACTCTGGGTTTAGATAAACTGCAGTAATGTTGCTATTAATAATATACAGGACTCAGGACAGAAATCACTTAGGACGCGTGGTGACGGCAGAGTAGAATACAATTGTCACCACCCCAAATCTCTCCCGTGGGTGTCGTACAAGGCGACTAAGGATAAATCAGTGATGAGGAATGGGCAGCAGCGTTCCTCTTATACCTACCACCTAGCAAAGTACTGCGACTTTTGTGCCCGATAAATGGCAATAGGCTCGCCACCTATTACATGGGACCTAACATAATTGGTGAAACGCGGGTGCTTGTTCACCTCTGCCTACCCCTTCGGGGATATAGGCGTGATTTATGTATGTGTATGTATGTAACTATTATTAGAAAGCATTCCAAGAAACATAACTAAGCAAAATAATAAACTGGAGACAGCAGAGGGGCCAGCCAAGTGGCAAAACTATTCGAACGCAAAGAAAACAATAGTATGAAACTGACGAATTGTTTTCTCTGTAATACGTCAGTTTCATACATTTTATATTCTATGCGTTCGATAGAATACTAGACTTGGCTAGGGGGGCTGGGCATAAAGATGACGATGATAAAGATATATTTGGTGATTTATGTAAAAATTGCAAACAAATGAAAGACCGAATTCGAAATTCACTTAAAATTGTTATCTTTTGTGTATTTAATAATCGTAATTGCGTGTCACACAATAAAGGTAATTACTTTAGCCTCTTCGGGCATTTATACCGTGGAGTGGTAGTGGTCGTTGTGTGGAATATCTGCTTCATTTGTCGCATCAGTTCCTTGAAATTAGATTTGTCCCTCAGAACTTTACTGTCTTTGAGCTGCGACAGGATATTTTGGATTTCCACTGCCAAAGTCGTCGAGGATTTCGTTGAAGGGTTCACTTTCTTTACGTGTCGGCCCTGTGAGACCATAGTTAGGTATAGGCTCAATCTTATGATCATGATCATACTTATAGTCAAATATTGGATTTTTTGTTCAGACAAATTGTTAAAATTGGAATGTTTGAGGTAACTTTTGTAGTTGAACTTAAAATGAAATTATTTATAGTAAGTAATTATAATTTAAAAATAATATAGTCCCGCTTTTCGCTGGCTCAATCATAATATGATCCATACTTAAAGTCAAATATTGGAAAAAAATTTGATAAGACAAATTGTGAAATTTTGAAAGTTTGAGGTAGCTTTTGTAATTAAACACAAAATGAAATTATAGTAATTATAGCTTAAAATTAATACAGTAAGGACAGAAATTAAAAACAAACAAGTAAATCAAGGAATAATGGGGTCTATATTAACAAATATTATAATATTCGGAGGGCGCTAATTTTTTTGTGGAGAAACGATTCGTTGTTAGTATGGAGAGGTGGCGTTACGTAGGCGATGTATAAACTTCCTTCTGGGCAATAGAAATTTGACATATGGTGAACGGTCTTCCTTCATAGCGTGACCACAGACAGAGCACTGAAATCAAGTCTTTTACTAAAACCTCAAACATAAAGCCTAACTCAAACAGCAGCGGAGGCGGGACGGTGGCGGTGGTGAACCCCAACAAACGTTGACCGCGCTGGTTTGATTAATGCCCTTACTGCCGCACTCAGAGACGTCAAATAACGTTAATGAGTACTTAACGTCAAAAAATGACAATTCAAAACTAGTCGCTATTCTTGCCAGGTCTATGGTCTAGATTTAAATGAAAATTTTTGACATTAAATACTCATTAAAGTTAATTGACGTCTCTGAGTGCGGCAGTTATATATTACCTACGTTACAACTGCCTGCCACTGCTACCGCCATCGCTGACCGCTGCAGTTTTAATGAAGCTTTAATGAATAGTTCATTTAAACTAACTCTCACACCTAAGTCAAACGTGTTTCTTTATAGAGCTGCTTTTTAGTACATATATGTCGTATTTGCTTGGATTCACTGCTATATTTTTGAATTTACGGACTGATTCCTTAAAGACATGCCGAAATTTGTCAAGCTCTTTTAAAATTTCATCGTGGGCTTTATTTAATTTTCCTTTGTGTAATTTACCAATATGTTTATGATATTTATCCTATAAATAAAGGTTTTTATGAATATACCATCAATACAGTTTAGTCTAGTGATGGTGTCACATCAAATCTATATAATTATGTAAACCCCTTACAACAATGTAGGACTTGAAAATATGTATATAAGTATAAGATCATAATTTTTCGAAATTCTTTTTCTAACCCCAAAATCTTTGTACTAATTTTTCTAACATTTATATAATGTTAAAATTAAAATCGAATAGTTTATAAAGCAAACCCAAGCTTAACCGAACGCACGGTATTTGTAAAAATATCTGCTTTGGAATGTTTGAAATTTTATTTCTACATTGCGAGGGTACCCGTTGGCTTACAACGTGAAGTGTAAAGGTTAGAAGAATTTCGGCAAGTTAATTAGTGTCTTGGGTGGCCGAGTGGTCAGGCACCTGCCCGGATAGCAGAGGACGCGGGTTCGATTCCCGCCTCAAGATCATATTTTTTCGAAATTCTTTTTCTAACCCCAAAATCTTTGTTGAAAATATGTTTTTGTAACCTATTGTAAATCTTCATCTACTTGTTGAAATAAATATTATTATTATACAGCTTGTTTCTGACGCTATCAATTGATACTTACCGCATTTACGAAGTAAGCAATGAGGAGAAATGTGAAAATGTAATAAATAGGAGAACCAAACACGAACTTCATTTTATTTACAAATGCTTCAACTTGGTGTTTCTAGATCAAGTATATTAAGTGCATAGTTGCTCCGTACGTTATGGCCTATAAACCTACCGGTAATAAAAGCAGCCAATCTGTTGCGAAATGCCTATTTCGCCAACTTATCTCCACATTCTGATTGAATGCTGTTCTGGTTGGTCAACTTACTCACCACATTATACCTACTTATGAGATGACGGATTTTTCAAATATTTAAATCTCCAGTGATCTGCTTAATTTGTACCTTTAATTCACATCATAATTTGTTTAAATAAGCAAAAAACGCCACACGTTCTTAAATTGTTGTTGCCTTGTGGTGACGGCAGAGCACATACCTCTAATAATATTTAAAAAAAAATAGGAGTTCTCAAATTTTTGAAATATTAAATGATAAGAAACACGCAGCTACTGATACGAAAACAAGTGATAATACGATTATATAACATGCCCAATAGATGGCAATAGGCTTGCCTCTATTCCATGGGACTAAACATAGTTGGTGAAACGTACATACATACATACATAATTCACGCCAATATCCCCGAAGGGGTAGGCAGAGGTGAACTAGCACCCACGCTTCGCCAATTAGGCTAGGTCCCATGTAATAGGTGGCGAGCCTATTGCCATTTATCGGGCACAAAAGTCGCAGTATTTTGCTAGTTGGTAGGTATAAGAGGAATGCTGCAGCCCATTCCTCATCACTGATTTATCCTTAGTCGCCTTCTACGATACCCACGGGAGAGGTTTGGGGTGGTGACAATTGTATTCTACTCTGCCGTCACCACACGGCCAGGCAGAGGTGAACTAGCACCCACGTTTCGCCGTTTTGGTGAAACGTGGGTGCTAAGTATACACCGGGGATAAATGGGTGTGGTTTATGTATGTTTTTGTGCATTCTTCCCTTTGTTATATTATGTTTCCACGGCAAAGAGGAATAATCCGTGTCCTTGACTCGTTTTATTTTCAATTGCATAATTAATGACAAATGGTGCCATGACACTTATTCAATGGAGCCTGTGAAGTTAAAATGTTTTAATCAATTATTACTGTTGACAAATGATTGAATAATCTTTTGCACGTCATCATTCTGTGGTATGCCTGTGCTCTGTCATTATACCGACCTACGTAATAAATAGACATAAAAAAACATGGTTCTGTACAGTTTAAATAGCCGGCGTAAGGTGATGAGATACCTACATAATAAAACATAGCCTAATCGGCAATCAATAAGTGCAACCAATGTGAATCTATTCTAGACATAAAAAATCATTTACAATTAAAATTACAACAAAACTTATCTTACAATTTTAAAAATCAATACAGTCTCAAATATGGTATTATAGAGTACCTATCTATTGTGTAAAATCAATCTAAGATTTATTAAAAAAGATGTGATAAAAATATTCTAGGTATAGAAATATCAATTGATTGATGTAGATCAAGATCCTTCTCGAGAGCTATTGACAACGGACGGAGCGTAAACACTATGCGTGTTGGTGATAATATATTGTAGTCAGTGCAACAAAAAAATAGCAAGGCCGCTAGTCCTAAATAAACAAATAAGCGTATAAGGAAAATAACGCAGATTTATTTTTTGCAATCTAGGTAATAGTCACTAAAGATTGCTCACTTAATACGCCATATGCATAATACCTTATGGATGGAAGATAGGGAGATTGGGCCATAACCCACCGCGCTGGCCCTGTGCGGGTTAGTGAGTATTACGACTACAGATGCAGCCGGGCCCAACGGTTTAACGTACCATCAGAAGCACGGAGGAAGTCGAGATAATAAATTTTTGATCACCCATCCAATGACCAGTCTTGCAAACATTGCTTAGTTAACGCAATCACAGGCCAAGAGCGCTATGCCACTGCGCTAGTGAGCTCCTCCCAAGCTTCAGGCTCTTGACCGGCCAACTTGACCATTTACCCTAATCGACCGTGGTATAAAAATCACGTCTATTTGCCAGAATGGAGACGAAATTACGCTAGTCGTGGTGGTTCCAACCAATGTCATAGGGGCGAGCCGTCATATTAAGAAGCCCAATCGTGCAGATGCTAAGCTACCGGCCTGCACTTGAGTAAACTAAGCAAAGAATGCCGGTAATTGGATGAGTTAAGCAAAAATATCTCATTAACATCTCTGTCAGTAATACCTACCTACCTTATATTCTTCCATCAAGGTCTGCTTTTTAGTATTGGGTAATGATGGTGGAAGAGAATTTAAGAACGTGCTTATTCTGGTCTCTATTAGGACGAATTCAATCCAACTGATTCCGTACAAGTAGAAACAAAATTTACGCACTACAACGCACCTTTTGACTCCCTAATAGAGAAGGTACAACTCCCTTAGCAGCTTGTTTAGTGTACAGACATGTGTAGTCAATATCAGTTTAAAATGCAACCTTACGTTCATAGAAAAAAACACGTCGTCTACAGAGGTAAAAACATGCTTATAATTGCAAAAAGGGTTAAGTTCTTTCGATAACGAACCCTAGTTAACCATGCTTGGTTCTCTAATGTGAAATGCTTTTTAAATAACGCGCTATTTCTGCCTTTGTGGGCAGTTTCTGCGGACCTCTAGCAAAATGATGCTCTTAAGCGATGGCAGCGATTTAGTGTGAGTACCTACCTATTTCCTAGGACTTAATTCTTCATTATCATCAGCCCTTCCTCACTGCTGAGGCCAGACCATCGAATCGATACAAGAATTTAGAGTAAGTAATATTATTTTCTCAAATATCAGAATATATTTATTATATGGAGGAAATAATTCCATGCTGACTGCTGGCTGAGGACAAAAAACCTAGTATGTGCCCGGACTCAACCGCAGGGGTGCTATAAAAATCACTAATGTTCGTTATGCAGCTAAATATATGTCCCTAGCGCTAAACAAAATTAAATCCAGCACCTAATTAGTGGCTGATATTTGTATATTGGAATTTATGCATTACAATATTAAATAGAATAATTGCATGCTATCGTTATCACAATATTATTTAAGGTGCGTTTTTTTTTAAAATCAGTCATACATGTGATTGATATTTATAAAGTACCTAATTGCTTGTTATTCATTAATGCTATTAATACAAATCCTTGTAACTGATAGGTACTCTTTTTAAAACGATTCAATGAAAATACACACATGTTTTGAATTGTAATTTTTTTAACTGAGAGAGCGATTTGATCTTATAGTGAAACACTATACTTTTGTTCGTAAATTGGTATAAGGGAACCGAGCGATGCGCTCGAACTAATTACGTGTTAACCTAAATTGTACATTAATGACACAACCAAAGAATCTCAATCGAATTGCATCATATGGTCAAAAAAACCATTTGGTGAAGGCAGCAGAATATCATCTCTATTCACATCCTATATGAGCTGTAGGCCAAGCACGGGATGTGGACAAAGTCTCTCTCCACCACTTGATAGTGTTTTGTCTCGTTTCGATTTAGTGGGAGTTAGAGCGAGACTAACATATTTTATTTTCGCCGAGGAGATTTTCTCCACGTCCCGTGCTACGGCCGCTGGCTGTAAGACACAACTGACCTTTTTCAGCCACTGGTTACGACATAATTATTTCCCCAAAACACAAATGTTTTAACCGCAAAATATGTCTTCCGACAGGGGCATAGAAAGCGTATTAGATATAAAATATATAAGACTTCTGAGGCTGACATTGAGGATGATAACCGCCTGGCCCTACAAGGAGGTCGGGGAGCCTCAATCCAGGTACATGATCCTGTATCGCCTGTACATTTTCACATTTGAATTCTTCTGGATATTACCGGGCATGATCTACGTGAAGCTGGGCGCTGGAAAGCTGTCTTTCTTCGAGCTGGGACACACATACATCACGGTCATGATGAATTTGGTAACTGTGGTGAGTGAATATGGTAACAGTATACACTCGACCAGTACGTAGGAACTGTGGGTGAATGTGGCCGGCTGTCACAGCCTTATGACACTGAGCTATCGAGCTAGAATTTTCTTTTGACGTGTCTCCACTGCGATGTCGTACCAAAATGATACCTACGCTAGGCTTCACATAACCTATGGTAAGGGTTAAGTAGTTTTTACCAGTTATCTCACGTAATCTCACGTTGAACTATAATCTATCCAAACTGCGCACAAGGAGCTAAGAAAATACCCACAACCGTGCTTAGGAATGGTTACCGACCAAACCGTTTGGTATTTAAGTACGAGTAATATCCGAGATTAGGTTTTTAATAAAAAGTAACTCAGCTAAACTATTTCTGGAACGTCGTTTTCAATATTAAAAAAAACCTAAGCCTATTATAACGAAGATAAGTAAGTTTTTACAAAAAATAACTACAAACTAATGTACCTGAACTAAAATAGTATTTCCATATGTGTGGCAGCGTAGTTGTAGGTAATTATAGTAATGTTCTTATGTTGAAATTCTGTTTCAGACAAGACTTGTAATGATATTTCAGAAGAAATATCACAATGTTTCTGGCAAATTTATAAAGGAAATTCACCTTTTTAATCACAAGGACAGGTCTCCTTACGCAATGGAGGTAAAGCGAGGAAAACTAAGCATTATGAATTTGACAATGATGAGGTGTAGGTGCAGTGAACTAGTGTTATTCTTTTCAGACTCACCTGCTTGTACACAAAATGTCGCACTTCTTCACATTGTACTTGAATCTGTTGATGGTGTTGGGCATCATAATGTTCAATGCGCTGCCCTTCTACAACAACGTCGCCTCCGGAGCCTTCAGCTTTTCAAGACCAGAAAACGTGACGTTTGAGCCATCTGTATATTACGCCCTTCCTTTCGACTACAGGAGTAACTTCAGAGGATACCTGATAATTGCCTCATTCAACATGTACCTGTCTTTTTTGGTCTCAACCTGTTTTTGCGGATTCGACTTGTATTTATCACTGATGATCTTTCACATTTGGGGCCACCTCCGTATTTTGATGGACAGAATGAACAATTTCCCCAGACCGAAAAATAGAGACGTCGACAATGAAATCGAATGGTATTCAGAAGAAGAAAGAATACAAGTTTACCTTAACCTACGAAAAATTATGCAGCACCATAATTTAATTTTAGAGTAAGTACAAATTATCATTCACTTCAGGTAGGTAAATTCATCAGAGGCAAACAGTGTTTCTGTAGGTATATATAGGAAGTCTGATAAATATTCTGTACTGCACTGGTATATGAGCGAAGAGACAAAATCAGAGCAGTGCTTGGGACTCCTCTTTGCCCATTTTAAAATATTATTTGAGAGCCATCTTTGAAGTGACATAGATTATCATAGAAAGACTATACCAGACTCGCAGTGAGTCCAACCATACGCGATTTACGCGAAAATAAGCTGGAATGTTTATGATTGAATAAACACTGACATAGGTGCATTTATTAACATAGCATGGCGACTTTTGAAAATAATCAGTAATCTATAAATCTCGTAGAACAACATATTTTTTATAATTAATAATAATCTACTTTGATTTTAATTTAACCATTATAAGTAATATAAATGTTAGGAAAATTAGTACCAAAATATCTTGGTTGGCCGAATGTTGTTGGCATCATCCCGGATTGCAGAGGACGCGGATGCGTTTCACGCATCAAGACTTCAAATTGTGATCCCCAGGGGGGTACAAATTTGTACTTAGGACTTCTTTGAAGTCCGCCTGGCTAGCTACCACCATCCATAACAGCATTATTGTGTTCCGACAATGTGTGATAAGATAGCCAGCCCTTCTGTGGTTGAGTGAAGCTGGATTCCATCCAATGGTCCCAATCCCAATGGCCCTTATCGTCACTTACCATCAGGTGAAATGAAGGGCAAGAGCTTATGTCTAACATAAAAAAACACAATATTCTTTGTACTGAATAATAATGTGTTTCTTCAGTTTCATTTCACAGATGACCAGTACCTTTGGTGCGCAGTTGTTTGTTTACTACGGCTTCCATCAGGCAGCAGGCTGCTTATTGCTTTTAGAGTGTTCCCAAATGGTAAATATCATTTATCAATAATAATAATAATATATTCTATATTGCACACATAGAAACATACAAAAAAGCATGATTTATAGAGAAAAAGTACAATAGGCGGCCTTATTGTTAAAAAGCAATCTCTTCCAGGCAACCGAGGGTGATAGAAATAAAAAATACGGAAATGGGAACGGGGAATAGGTGCCAGAATAAAACATAAAAAATAAAAAGATCAATATTAACTAAATTAAATAAACATACACACATATTCCCATATATTATATTCATATACACATAAATATACACAAATTACATACACATACATATAATAAATGATATGGAGTATAAATTTGTTACGAAGATATTAAGAAGTGCTTCCTTACTTGATGCCGAAAAGACTCCAACGTGCGTGCGCACCT
Organism: Cataclysta lemnata; assembly: GCA_963931975.1. Taxonomy (NCBI): domain Eukaryota; kingdom Metazoa; phylum Arthropoda; class Insecta; order Lepidoptera; family Crambidae; genus Cataclysta; species Cataclysta lemnata. The sequence goes on from OZ008338.1 coordinate 21,150,526, forward strand.
AATTCCCACAGGAAGCGAATTCCACAGACGAAGAGCATGTACAGAAAAGGAATTGGATAGGAAACTAGACGTATGGAGTGGAAAGTTGAGGGTGAGATCGTACATGGGACGGGAATTACGAGAAGAAGAAAAGGAGCGAAAGAAGAAACAGCTTTTCATATATAACGGGGATGTAGGTAGGAAGAGAACAGAATAAAGGATGGATAGAACATGTAAGTCTCTTCGTCACCTAATAGGGAGCCAGTTTAGTTCTTGCTGATAGGAAGAAACATGGTCATACTTGCGAAGATTGAAAATAAACCTGATGCATAGGCCTTTGGAGCCGTGTAGCCTATCAAGAAGCTCCTCCGAAATATCAGCATAACAGACATTAGTGTAATCAATAATTGACATTAGGGTCAATTTTGACATGATTCTCTAAACTTAAAACTAAATTTAAAATCAGTCTTTTCATTCTATATTAAGAATGACAGAGAAACACTGTTGTCAAATTAGTCTTAGGTTAAAGAACCATGGTCAGAATCGACCCTAGTACCAGTGTTTGTGCTAAAGTAATTTTAGTGCAAGTAGGTAGGAAATTACGAAATCTATTTATTGAACTCTAAGCAGCATACACTTTTTCCGAACAACCTGGACCTGAGGGTGTCACTTCAAACAATCAAAACACGAATATCCTCAGTCAGCCAAGGAGCAGGAAGGTGATTAAATTTAACTGGCCGTACTGGGGCGTGTAAGTCGTAAAGCTCAATAAGAAGTGAATTGAAACACCCTACTTATTTGTCTACAGAGTCGGCATCGAATACAGTGCGTCTTTCTGTAACTGCTACACGTCCATATTATTAAAATTACGCTGGAGTACAATTCGGGGTTTTTCTTTCGGAGCTCTAAGCCGATAAGAAATAAACACTAGGTCGTGGTATGAAAAAGCATCAGCAGAATATTGACAAAATTTTCTTTACCAAACTGGGAGAAGAGACTTTCATTAAGTCTAGAAGAGATGGGGAACAGTTTGGAAAATGGTGTGTCTCAGTTAAAGGAAGAATATGTAAATTTAAAGAGTTGATTAAGGAAACTAGTTTGAGAGCACGGGAATCGTTTTTCATTAAACAGGTATTGAAGTCACCCATTAGTATAATAGTGTGATTAAAAGACGGTAGTAGTAGTCCTCAATCGACTCTTAGGGAGGGGCATAATACACACCTTTATTTCTGTTAAATTATTTCTCATAAACTAAGAAAGATGGGTAGGTATAGATTTGAGGGTTATTACCCTAGAAATTAGGAGCTTATAGCCTAACAGTTTATAATACTTCCAGGATCTGAAGTCTTTGTTGCGGTACGGGCCCTTAACTCTTATTATATTCCAGCAACTTATTACGATATCTATGGTATTCGAATTCCTCGGGGCGACGGTAAGTCAAAGTGAAACACGTTTTGATTTTTATTTAGATTTATACTCAAACCAAAATCGAAACTTGGTAATAGAAAATACATACATACATAATTCACGCCAATATCCCCGAAGGGGTACGGCAGAGGTGAACTAGCACCCACGCTTCGCCAATTAGGCTAGGTCCCATGTAATAGGTGGCGAGCCTATTGCCATTTATCGGGCACAAAAGTCGCAGTACTTTGCTAGTTGGTAGGTATAAGAGGAATGCTGCTGCCCATTCCTCATCACTGATTTATCCTTAGTCGCCTTCTACGACACCCACGGGAGAGGTTTGGGGTGGTGACAATTGTATTCTACTCTGACGTCACCACACGGCCAATAGAAAATAGTTAAACGAATTGTATATACATTTTTTTAATTATCCTGTTGAAGCGGAAATTTAGCTCGCGCCTCTTTGGTAATCTTGGCTTAAAAATAAAAAATAAAATATCGGAAAATAGCCAAAAAGGATTGGTGTCAGGACACAGGCGGCCGGCTGTAAAACCTAAGCCAAAACCTTGAGCAGTCCGTTCATCGGTCTCTCGACATGGTCCGTTCCGTCTCTTTTCTATTCATTCATTTCTAGCACCTTTCTGATGTGGTGGATGATATAAATCAAAAGAGAGTGGATGGCTTGATGACATCTGACGAATATGAATGGAAGAGGAAACATACTGCGCCGACCCCAGATTGATAGGGCAGGGAAAAGAAATTTATTATAGGAAAACTATTCGAGGATTAATAATTTGTTAGTAAACTAATATTATAGTTTTTTCAGTACAAAATTATTTATTATACGAGTGATAAGTTTATGCTAATTAAATGACCAACAAACGGATAGTCTCCATTTGTTCATCTATCACATCATCATATATCACCCTCAGAACACTGTTATCGTATTCTGTAGATATCCCTAGAAGTTTGCAAATGTACAAACTTTTCTATATCGTTGCTGTAAAATTTTAACAGATATGTACATATTATTATCGGCAAGGTCGAGAATTAAAACGTACAAACACAATCGCAATAGTTCCATTTTCATATTGGGTACCGCTCAGTTGAAAAGCCTCTTTTATGATGGCGCCAAATCCGCTAGCAGTTCTCACCTTGCCAACATGCGTTTAAGCATAGACCTATTGTATCTTTCAGACTGACAAGCTGATTGATGCCGCCTACAACTTACCATGGGAATGCATGGACAATGGTAACCGTAAAATAGTCCATGTTCTGATGAAGGAATGCCAGAAGCCGCTGACTTTGAAGGCCGTCGGAATGGTGGATGTTGGCTGCCAAACCATGATAGCTGTGAGCTAACTCTAATCGTCCTTCGTTATTGCAAAGGACTATGCAACTTTTCGTTTGACCACTGCACAGTGGGACACGCTCCATACAAGGGCGGTCATAAATAGTTAAAGTCATGTTACTATTAATACATTGTATTATTTTAGTGACTTATAGTTATAAAAGTGTTTTAGGAACATTAAAATGAAAGAAGTACATGTATTTACGGAATAAAAAACGTTTACTTCAGTAAAAAACAAATATAAACAATAACATACTTTTACCTAAATTTATCATGCACTCAAACACTTAAAAATTGGAATGTAAAACATATATTTTAAATAAAATAAGAGTCAAAACATTGATAACATTATTTAATTATAATAAAATAATAAAATAAATAAATTAAAATTAATTAAATACAAAAAAAACAAAACAACTAACAAAATACAAATAAATTATTATTATTCTAACAATATTAAACATGTAACAATTCTATTACACTTTGTGACAGAGTATTTTTCTTTTTAGGGGGAAGTTTAAGAGAAGCTGCAACTTATGAGAAACGACCAATTCACGATTGTCGATCTGAATAAAAGTAGGTTGCAAACTTTCAATTTTATCCTTAAAATAAGCTTCCTCTTGCAAAGACACTGCTGTGCTTTCTTTCAAAAATTGAAATCGAATAGGACGGCAGTACCTAGTGGAAGAGGGTCGAGGATTCTTCCATAAAATTTTACAATTATCTTCAGCTAATTTTACAATAATTTGAAGGGGTACGTATAAGATGTTACAAACAAACTACTATCTTCTAAAGTTGAATCTGAAAAAAAATGTTTGTATTCACTATGTCCAGTGCTGCCATCGAATCCCCATTTCCCAAGTAAAGAGATATTAGACAAACAATCATCAGGAATCTGATCTAAGACCTCTTTTTGAGATTCAAGGATTCGAGAAGCTGTGTGATCAAAAAGACTTTGTAATTCAACTTCAGCTGAAGACTCGGAAACAGTTATATTAGAAGGGTAACATCTCTGTTTCGCTTTAGTAATTTGTTGGTAACATGGTAATACATTAGGAGAAATCTTACTATTAACAAAGTTTTTAATTAATAAGTACTGATGTTTTGTCAACTGAGCATCAGTCACAAGTGACAAGACATCATCAGTGCTAACTCTAGATATACACGAATCGAATGAACAGTCTGAAACATCAAGCAATGCACTCACAGTAGAATCATCAGACTTTGACAAATCAGCTACTCTCCGACGTTTAGTCCTTTTACTACATTGCGTAAAAGGTTTTTGAGGACGTGAATGACACGGCGACGTTTCAGACGGAGTACATTGCTTATTGTTTTTCACAAGTTGAATTTTTTCAATAACATTAAACCAATCGGAATTCTTATATAAAAGCTTGGTTTATTCCCTTTTACATTTTTTCCAGAATCGAGCAATAGCTTTACATAAATTATTAATAATTTTCTCTAAATAATGAATATCAATGTTCTCAGCATCGTTCAGAGTAGTCAACAAACTTTGTAGGACTTGACGACACTTTTCCGAGTCATTATCGGTATTGACAGTTAGCCATATTTCAAGAATATGCATTCTTGAAAACGAGCATATATATAAATTACCTAAAACAAAAAAAAACGGTTAAAATTCAGTCACAAAACCTACACAAAGCACTAAGACTAAATAAACTAATTTCGTAGCAAATGCTACGAGATAATCTGGCAACCGTAGCACCCTTGTCATCGCCAAAAGGGCAGATAAGGGCAGCCAAGTTTTAATTTTCCTAAGATAAGAAAGTCTAAAGATTATGGTGCAATATACCTCCATAGTGGGAGCGAGTGGGAACATATTTAAAAGTTTATTCAAACTTTGAATATTAAAATATAATACTCCAAGAAAAGTCGCCTCGTAGCAATGACATACTAAAGAAAATATATACTAAGATACAATAAAAATAAAAATATTAATTATTACATACCCTGTTCTTGGATATCCATTTCAGAAAAAACTCACACAGCACTCACAGGTCCCGCAATGACAACAAATGACATCACGCTTTTTAATGACTCACTGATAACAGTATTTACGATTGGCGATGCGCTCTCTTTGAATGCACAATAGATAATGAAGGCGCACTCTAATTACTGACCTATTTATAGTTTCAGAAGGTACCGCAACTATCCAATGTAACGACAAGGAATAAAATGTAAAACAAGAAAGCAGGTTTTTAAGATTTATGACCTATGGATGTCCCACAGTGCACTGGCCCAAAAAATGAAACCTACCCGGCTAGCATGACCATCGGAACACGATATGATATAGCCTTTTATCGCTTTTAACTGTCAAAATCTATGGAGTTTTGACAGATCAACGCGATGAAGCTTTATCATATCGTGTTTCGGTGGTAATGCTAGCCGGACTGTTGTTCATAACTGAAACCTATGACAAACGTTAACCTAGTAAAAAAAGTATACGGGGTAACAAATTTTGTTATCCTGTATACCTACTTTTTTTTACTAGGATCGATTTATTTCGCCCCGTAGTGAAAGTTGTCATGGATGGTTAGTAATAACGTTTGTGTCAGTCATTACAAGGCCTAGCCAAGTGGGTTTTCTATTCGAACGCATAATACAAAAGTATGAAACTGACGTTTTGTTTTCGCTGTAATGCGTCATGTTCATACATTAAATTTGTTTTCTATCCGTTCGAATAGATTGGCCACTTGGCTAGGGCCACAGCTTGCATGACCACCGAAACATTGCCTGCCGCACTCAGAGACGCCAAATAACGTTAATCAGTACTTATCGTCAAAAAATGACAATTCAAAACTAGTCGCTATTCCTGCCGGGTCTATGGTCTAGATTTGAATGAAAATTTTTGACAATAAATACTCATTGAAGTTAATTGACGTCTCTGAGGGCGGCAGTTAATGTTTGAAAAGTGTCGATTTTTGTATGACATTAGCCTGTACCGTTGTTAGTTGCGATGCTCGTCTACTGTTTGACTCTGGCATTACACCTATAAAACAATAGGTTTCTAATTCACTTACCACATCACGGAAACCTCTGTCTAAAATGAAAATGTCGCCAGAGTTCAGATACCATGGCAAACATTTGTTACCCTGTTGTATATTTTTTTCCTAGGATAGATTTATTTGGCCGCATAGTAAGTTGTTAAGGATGATTAGTACTAACTTTTGGCATAGGTTTCAATTTTGTACATTGGGTTTCAAATTGTTGGGCCAATCAGTTGCATTGTCCTTTAATTTTGTTTTATTTTTTTATATGATTTGTTTTCTTTTGTTGCAGATTCTGAAAACATCTTTCTCGTACTTCATTATGTTGCAGACCGTTGCGTCTAATGAATAACAGAGCTTAGTTCATGTGAAAACATTTTACATTGGGACGAAACAAAGCATTGAAAGTGGACAATTATTTTTCTTATTTACCTTCGTATCTAGGTTAAGGAATAACGGGACTAAAGAACTGTATGTGTTATTCAGATAAAATAAACTAGAGATAAAATAAATAAACTTAAATAAACAAAAAGTTTTATCAAAACGCGTTTAAGTTTTGTGTACATTGCATCGTTGTGTTGGAGAATATAATAAAAACCTTCTTGGTGTTTATAAATAAAAAAGGGCTTTTTTTGGAGTAAGAGTAACAAACATCCGTACCTACATGCATAGGTACATCCAAAATCACAAGCTTTCGTGATATACATTTTAATGGGATTAATAATATTAAGTATCATGTAGTGCTGGCCAAATGCCATAAAGATGCCATAATTTATGAGATGAATATTAAAAATAAATATAGGAGGTAGGTATAGTAGATTTTTTGTTAGATATCGGCGGATGAAAATAAATGTTAGTGTAGGAAGAATCAAAAACAGTTATCATAAAACGCTCGACAGATTCGTCTACCCTGAAATCAATATTATACGCAGTTGAAGTGCATTCCAGATTCTAGAATGGAATTACAAGATGGCCGCTTCAACTCTGCACCCTGCGGTCTCCGGTAGCCTTAGACGTGACGTGGACAAAAGCTGTCTCCACCACTTGACAGTGTTTTGTCTCTGGATTTAGTGGAAGTTAGAGCGAGAAGAAAATATTTTCTTTTCCCCGAGGAGATTTTGTCCACGTCTCGTGCTATGGGGCTGCTTGATCGTGCCCCAGACTTCTATGAGCGAGGATGAGTTGTTAAGAATATATCTCAATGGCGACTCCTATTTATTTTAATAAAAAGAATAGGTAACTAATTAAGTTATAAAAGGAATAAGCTGTGGAAATGTAGGTAGGTATTCGTATTCCTCCATCTATCCCGTAGGGAGAAAAAGCGTGCTTTATGTTTGTATGGTATGTATCAACAAAATCCATCAGGGGCGAGTTGAGGTATCTAATTGTCAAAGGGGCGAATTACCCTAAGGGAATTTTGGCCCTACCCAGATCAAGGGGACAGTCGAGCTGTAACCATAAAGTCATTTACCGATTTCAATCCTTTTGTATAGTATTTCACGACTTCACTTTGGTTAAGGTTGCAGGTAGTAGTGACGTGTAGCAATTAGCGGGCTTGCATGTGTTACTATCGAGACTGAGTTCTCCTGACTATATTCCCTCCTCCCCGCGTCACCCGCCCCGGAGTGCCCCGTCCCCGCTGCCGTCTCTCATACCGCAGGAGGGCCACGCGCGAAGTTGTCGGACTAAAGCGCGCTTGCATGTGTTACCAAAGAGAATACAACACTACGGTGTTACTAGAGTGCGTTTCATCATAAAGTTTCTATGCCGTGATGGTGGCTACAATGTCTGTCATCAGCGTCAACACGTAAGTCATATTTGCAGGTTTTGTTATGTTTTATAGAAAATCTTTGAAAAAATCATGTCCAAAACATTGAAAAGTGATGAAAGATTAATTGCGTTATAAGCAAAGGTCTTTTGTGAACGTGAAAAACGTAAGGAGGTCCCGCATAATCCATATTAATGTGTACAAGTTCGGATTGCCGCCATTCTATTGGGTTACCAGTTTGATAAATAAATTTAATATATTTATTTTAGTACAAACTGTAAATAAATAGTACTAATAACAATTCAACGACTGACAAGAGTGGGGAAATGTCAAATGTAGACATGTTAGATGAACACAATTATTGTTAATCATAATAAATATATACTTTTTTTTAACTTAATTAGTCTATCCTTCTTACGTCACTACAATTTATATTCATCTATATAATTTCTATCATACTAATAATGTCATGTCATACTAATAATCAACTAACTGCTCTCGCAAATTTTGACGGGCTTTGGCTTATGACTTTCATAAAAAAACTAATATGTAACTACTACTTGGTACCGCTAGTAGTTATAAGTAACAAAATACGATAGATGCATAATTATTAATACAGTTAATTGAAAAAAATCTCCCTGAATTAAAGGTAAGACAATAAAGTTGACACGGTATCTTTATCTTGCATTACTACCAAAATACCACTACCGGCATAGGAACTATAAGATGAAACGCACTCTATCGAGACAGCTCTCTTGACTACTCCCGTGGTTACGCACACTAAGGCAATGTGCACACATGCCGTACACGATTCACAACCAAACGGACTTCTTGAGTTTGTAGGTATTTTTTTATATAAAAAAACAACATTTCGCATACATTCATTTTATTGAAAAAGAAAAACAATGTTATGATAATGTTTACACAGGAAGAGAAAAATGCGCTTAACGCAATCTTATGCTATTATTAAAAATTGTTAGAATGATTTGCTTAAGTCAGAGGGTGACGGAATCGATGCCTAAAAGTCATAACCCCTTATTAAAAAAACATGGACTTAAGTTAGTCATAGTTTAAAACTGATTTTGTCACTTTTATTTGCTGGATTAAAGACAGAGTTAGCATCAATTTTACACAATGACTAACTTTAGTCTGTGTTTTATAATTAGGGGGATAGAGTCCAATTTCGAGCACACTGCTTCCGGCTAAAACATCCCCTACCACTTGTAAGTATCGCACGATAAGGTTTGTAATCCTAATTCCTAGGTGGGTTGCGAGTTCGCTCGCCAAAAGTAAAATATAATATTACACATTTTCCTGGCCATTGAGGTTTTTCCCTCGGTATTCTATACTCCGAACTCCGAATACAGAAACGCTAATTAAAGTTTGAGTGCTGCTTAACATTTAAGTATTGTAAAAATTTACGTTTTTCCATACAAATTCCGACAGGTATTTTCCACTTAACTTATCAAGCAGTGGTCAAAGTTTGAGTAGCGTTTCTGTATTCGGGGGTATATCCGTAATATGTTTTCGTCTCGTAATGTATGTAACATTACGAGTCGAAAACATTTTACAATACACAATTTAACTAAACTTTTTAATTAATACATACAATTGTTAAAAATTACATTGACTTGCACAAGGAACAGTAAGTAACATTGAAAAGAAATAATTAGATATTTGGATTCCGATTACTATAACCGAACCTTCAATAATTAAAGGTTGATCACCGGTCTGGGCTATTAAGCCAAATATTTCGGTCATTCGGAGGAATACTGGAGTTCTGTCAAAGATTTTGGCTGTCTTTGGTGCGTTCGAAATAGTTGACTTGAGAAACGTGACTGTGGCGCCAAACGATGTTACAGAAATTCATAATTTGCAATTCTAATCCCTATTACAGAAGCAGCAACAATCAAATCTGATTGTTCTGGGGTCTTACATGGTACCACTACCTGTATACGGCTATAGGCTCGCCACCTATTACATGGTACAACTACGGGTGTTAATACACATCTGACACCACTTTTGACGCCACTCAAAAATAACTTAAAATGCATTGTGTGTTCCAAATTTATAGCATTAACTGCCGCACTCAGAGACGTCTATTAACTTTAATGAGTATTTAATGTCCAAAATTTTTATTCAAATCAAGACCATAGACCCGGCAAGAATAGAGACTAGTTTTGAAATGTCATTTTTTGGCGTTAAGTACTCATTAACGTTATTTGACGTCTCTGAGTGCGGCAGTAAGACTTACTGTTGCAGAAATGCAATTTTAAGCTGTATCTCTTTCGTATCAAAGAAGCCATAATCGTATGTTTGTCCCTAAGCATCATTACGTTTACGCTCCTATATTCTGAAGATAGAATATTGAAGCGATAAAATTGAACACGATATACATTTTCTTTTTATGCCAATTAAGTTTTTATTATTATTACTCCAAATGACCGATCTGTTCATGTCCTAACAAGTGAAATGTTTGACAACAGTCATCAAACCTAAGCTGCGAACATTGCAGTGGGATAATAATATGTCACAACTGAAACAAACATCTCTAAAATGAACTACCAAAAGAATTCTTCAGCACAATGTGATAGATATTGTTAGTATTGTTATTCCACATTAATGGAGCTTACAAGAGGGCTTTGTGGAAATATAAAAAAATGAACAGTAAAAATAACTATAAAATACAAAAGGACAACTTAATGACGTAAGATAATTGCTACAAACTTAATACAATGAGTATCGGCTCTTATCAAGTAAACTCTAGACAGCCGAGCGTGGGTATCAGGCGATATTCCCAAGCTCACGGCCACTAAAGTATATTCGATCACAGCAAAACATCAGCTTTGTTGGACTGTTGTTCATTAATTTAATACACAATAGACTAAAACTGAAGCTTACACGCGTAAAACTTAAAACACTAAACACAGACATGAGATTAGCCGATCTTCCAATTAATGAGATCATTTAGTGCAGTATGTGCTATCTTACGGAATGGTTCCCTCGAGTGACCCATTATCATAAATTATTTATTATTTAATCCTCGAAGCTGTTACATACACTTATTCACGACGAGATCACTTACAGTAAATAGGTAATATTAAGAAAAACATCAAAAATCTACCTTAAAAGTTATTACAGTAAAAACTTTAAACACGAAGGTCGCAATAGTTTCATTATAATTGTATTCATTAAACTAACTTAGATTAGAATAGTGCCTAGCGCAACAAGTCACAGACGTACCGTAGCGTATGGTAGGTAAATATAATTAGTTTCAACTAAACATTTATTCAATTAAAAACAAGGTCCGATTAAACTATGAACTTAAAGCATTAAATGCAATTCAAACAATCTGTTTCATTAATACATCATATAATTCAATAACTAAGAAATTAACGTTTAGTGGCACAGTCTTGTAGATATTAAACTTTGTTTGATTGCGACAATGAGGCTGAGTCGACACCTGCGTACGCGCAAATACTATAATCAAATTGGGAACATTCATAGTAGGTACTTTTAAGAGATTTTCACTAGTTCCATTAAGTAAGAAATATATGCGCGCATGTACTGCGAACGGTCATACACGACGAATTGTGACAAAGTTAGAAGGCTGCAAAGCGCGTTATTCACGCTTCCTACTCAAGCGCAGGTGTTGGCCTGCCCCATGATATCCTTATTAGTCACAAACAACGCCAGAAATGGAAACGAATCTTTTGGACACAGTACCTACATATTTGGAATGAGATTAGAAGTTAACGGGAGACCTGAAGGTATATGACGTCATCATGGAATAATTTTAGGACTATAAAGACTTGAAATGAATATTATATAATATAATATTGAAAAATAAAACACGACTCCGCATGGATTATCCATGTAGGGACAAGACCCTAAAGCTGACAGTGAACGTATCGCTGAAAAATATAGGTTTAAGTTTTTTACCAAGCTCACCCCGAATACAGAAACGCTAATCAAAGTTTGAGTCTTGCTAACATTTAAATGTTGTCAAAATTGACGTTTTGCATACAAATTCTGACAGGTGATGTCCACTTAACTTTTTAAGCAATGCCCCATTTGATTAGGGTTTCTGTATTCGGGTTTAGAGGGTTATAAAACAGCTTCTTGTTAAAAATTCTTCGCAGATTTCGGGGAAACTTTTGTAGAGGTGAGTATTCTCTATTTCTCTACATTTCACTTCAGGGTCGTGTACCTCTTGTCTTTAACGACCATGTGCTTGGAAGGTGTAAACGGTAAATAACACTCGCAAAGGAGCCATTTCAAAACAATTGAACTAATTTTAGTTATACTTTATTTTAAAATCAACCATTTCAATATCACTAACGGAATGTTAGACTAAACACATTAAGAATTAAGTCAGTATACTATACTTAAAACTATAGCCTAAAACTAATCGAAACTTTATACTAAATTAACTTTAAACTTTGGCACGCAATTAATATTATATTATACACTGTGTACGTGTCGTCACACACGCACTTTTGACATAGTAGTGAATGCGCAACCATCGAGCATCGTTGGAAAGCATTCAAGGGTTGTTCGCGAATAGTTCGCCAATCATCGTGGCGAAATCGAAACATAGCGAGGCACGATCTCACAGAAATACATTCGGCCATTAAAAGCCTTTTCCGATTTCAATAACTACGTTTAACGCGGTGTAATAAGACCTTGGCTTGTCCAGAACTTACGTAATTTATACACTGGAACGTGTGTCAAAGGCGGCTCTCGCAGAATCTTACCAAATATGGCTGGGCAGAGAGAGAGGTCGGGATGGCGAAGGTGACTGTTGTCTAGTTGTCAAGGGTCCCCGTAAACCTACACTTGGGTCACAAGTCCCAAGCGCTGCCACTGGCTCCCCTCTCTGCCACACTATGGACCCGGCACCCGCACGGTCAATCCATGGAATGCTTAGAGTTTTTGTCTCGTCTCTTCAGAACACTGTCCTAATTTTATTACACTGCGTTCGCGAACGGTACGGCGTAATCTTACGTTCATCTTGCAAGTTAAGTTGAGTCGGCTAGCATAAGATGTAGCGGTACGATATACTCTCGAAATTTCTCTGTTGGAATTCAAGTTACTATCAATATAATATGATGAACAAGTTTGAACTTTAAAAAGTCCTATTTTTATTTTTATTAAAGTAACAAAATTGAGCCAATAAAGCGAACAGTAAACCAATTGAGATGAGTCAAATCGAAATCCTGAAGTTCTTACAAAGAAATTTCGAAGTAACGCGTATTGAAACTGCTAAAATGTACGAACATTTCTGTACTATCACAACCATTGATTAACATAGATTATTAGGAAAATTGACTAATTAAAGGAACCGTAGAAAGCCAGAACTACATATTGTTCTACACGTATAAAGACACACTTACAATCTCCCAAGAGCCTGGTCCACAATAGTTGTATAACAGATTTTTAAATGTAAACTTTACTTATTATTGTCGTAGGACCGAAACAAGCGATTTGTTGGAAAAAAAACTCGACTCTAATCCGCGGTTCTATTTAGTTGCGTAAATTGACTATAAATACTTTTTATTAGGTATCCTACTTGAAAAATTCCCTAAACAATGATCCCACGTTTAAATCCCAGCGCTGTACGAATCTAGTTCCCCTAAATCATGTCCTACTCGAGGCTAGCATACTACATTAGAGTATTAGACACCTGTTTGTATAAAAAATCAACCGTGACTCTAGGAGACCTGAAGGTTTGGAACACTACCAACAATCACAAAGAAGACCCTGCAGTAATTAGATAAACAGTCGACGTTTAGCATAGACGATATTCATACACAAGGTGAAAATGTGAAAATTTTGCAGTCGAGACCAACGATATGTCGCTCACTCGGCACAGAGACGCCACAACCCAAAGAAAAACTTCGCGAGTTCCAAATTTGTGGGAGAGAGATTTAATTTTGGAGGAAAGTAATCCAAATTTATTTTGAGTTGTGTATATTTTGGAAGCCTGTAATATCCTTCTGACATTTGAGTCATCTTTGTTAGCAAGTCTAAAAAACGGGGTGACGAACTGTCATGAAGAAAGTATTACTCAGGACAATTTAGTGGTAGACCACGTAAGCATGCAAACTTTCTAAGCCGAAACAGTGAAATATCGATAAAGAGTACAATCGATATCTTAAAACACCATATGGAATTATATTAAAAACAATGCATAAATATTTTTTAGAAAAATTAAATAACAGCCCGTTGCTACTCCGCTGCACTTTTTGTTCGTGTCTACTTTATTATCATTATGTAGCTTCAAGTGACAATTGACTGGGTGTCAGTCAGCGTCAAAGTATGGACTGAGCCACTTGAAGCTCAATATGGTGAATTTCACACATGGGCCAAGTTGAAGCTTTGTTATTGTATGACGTGCTATATCCACGGTTGTAGACGATCGAAGGAATTATTAATAAGGACGGATTAACAAAAGGTCGTTTTAATAAATACAAATTAATAAATCAAATTAATTTGTGTTTGCAATATCTCTAGTGTACTAATATGCTGAAGAACATAATATTGACCTCTAACGTTTGCCGCTCTTAGTGGTCCACTCTCAACTACATATCCCTGCCTCTGACTGCACATGCGATTGAGAGCCATTCACTACACACGACACCTATCACAATTTAAGAACTAACACCGAATGGTACAGTGGAGATACGAACAGGGAGCATGCCACTAGTTTCACGTAACGCCCGACACTTGTCTGTCTGGCCCAACAAATCTGTAAGACACAAACACAGATACCTGCTTGTTACTATAAAAAGAACAGATAACTAACTGCCGCACTCAGAGACGTCAAATAACTTTAATGAGTACTTAATGTCAAAAAATCTCATTTAAACCTAGGCCATAGACCCGGCAAAAATAGCGACCAGTTATTGTCATTTTTTGACATTAAGTACTCATTAACGTTATTTGACGTCACTGAGTGCGGCAGTTAAAAATGTTTGCATCCTTTAGTAAGCGACACGCCTGCCATTTTCCTTTCCGTATACAATAAATATTCTTTCTTGTGTTAATTTAAATTCCCCGAGAGTGCAATCGAGAATCACGCCTATAATAATAACACCATAAACATTCAATTACAAAACTCACTAGCTACATACACAAATACATCGGAAAACAGTGAAGTCGACAGAATAGTACCCCTCATACTCATCAGAACGTTTATACAATATGTACATATACTGTACCGTAGTAAATACTCTTTCCAGCGTCGAATGAATGCGAACCATCACTCCACATAAACTACGTTTCACAGAGCCCCGAATTGACTAGACTACTTTTGTTCCACACCAATCGAATGACATTCAATCGACGCTAGGAGTCCTTCCATTTAGTGCTACAAAAGTCCGTGTAACAAATAAATTAACACTTAAAATTAAAATTAACTATACATATCACAATAAAATATTCTGTTAATAAAAAATAGGCCTATGGATACTGTAAAAACGCAGTTTCAGTAAAATAATTCGCGGTACTGCCCTGCCCTGCCCTGTTATTGATTGAGAAATTCAAAGGCCGATAACTTTATGATCGCATAAACACGGCATTAGTACTATTATGATACTGAAAGTGACAACGTAAATTCTTACTAAACGTTATACACAATAACGCCAATTCTCTCCAACAGGCAATTATTTCATACATGACTTGGTTGGTAAACGAATGTATTCACTACTTTTTATTGAAATAAAGTCATAACATCTGACATAAATTCAAAAGTTTGTTTCCTAACTGTAGATTGCCTTATTTCATTTATATCTTTTTACGAATGCATGAAAGTTGCGAGGATTCAAGACTGTTTACCATATAAGTCAATTATGAAAAAACTAACTTAAGATATCTTTGTTTTTTAATTTACAGTACCGGCTATTTGTCACTACAACACACACTTAGAACGCTTATAAGTTTAGAAGTAATTTTACAACATTTGATTGCCAGTCAAGATTTTCTTTCGCAACGCAGTGCTTGTTTCTTAGGTTAAATATAGCTGATAGTAATGTAAAAACTGGATTAGAAACACGGCAAGTTTATCTTAAATTGACAAAGCGAAGTTCCTCGCAATCGTGCAATGATATGAACTATGAAGTATGTAACACACACTACTATAAGAAAGAGATAGAGAGTGAACTGTTGAAACAGGTAACATCAAATAACTACGAAATACTTAGTTCCGAATCTCAGTAAATATTTTGATTGTTCAAAACCACGTTAATTCATTTTGAAATAACATTTGTAAATCCGATTTCAAGTATCCCTATTATCATAGATACGAATAATGTAAAACCCAATCCGTTTTATTACAAAACGAGATTTAGTACTAGCTTTTGTTTAAACCATGAACTAAATGGAACCCGTATTATAAAGTGAAGTCTATAGCCAAACCACGAACTTTCTAAGTGCCTACAAAAGTTAAAGCCGCGATACCCCTAGTTTATCTTTGGACTAACTTTGATACTATTTTCAAATGTCAATTACTACGCTTTTGAGGTTAGTTTGATGGACGTCAATTAATTTTAATGAGTACTTAATGTCAGAAAAAATCATTTCTAATCTAGACCAAAGACCCGGCAAGAATAACGACTGGTTTTAAATTGTCATTTTTGACATAAAGTACTCATTATTGTTAATTGACGTTAATATTTTCCTTCCTATCATTTTCGTTGCCATAGTGGCAGTAAGTAGTAATTTTTTGACAATCATTACTCAGTAACGTTAATTGACGTCTCTGAGTGCGGCAGTTAGATCTTGAAATCATGGTTTAAACGATTACTGAATCATTTTTTTTATAATAATATGGAATATGTTATATTTTACTTTTTACAAGTTTCCATAGTTCCTGTAATCATGTCAATGATGCGCACGAGCATAATAAGGCATTTTAAGTAACCTTATAAGGTTATGCTTGTCAATATTTATCTGTCATCATGTTTGAAGTAACCGTCAAGTTTATAAAACAAAACAACATACACAAACTGTGGAAATCTATTCGTAATTATGAAAATCGGTAGGTACAACAGCTCGTTAGTCTAACACAAAACTGACAATCGATTGGAAAAATTGTCAGTTCTATACAGTCTGACGTGCCGTTGACGGTACATTGAAACTGGCTCCTGTTGTGCCAAGACGACATTCGGAACAAAGAAAGAAAGGAACGTTTTATTTTATCTTCTAGAAAACTCCAACGCATTGAAACAGAGGGTACACCCGTTGAAACAACTTCCCTGTCAAGCATAAGTACACAAACTGTATATACCTATTCGTAATTATGAAAATCGGTAGGTACAACAGCTCGTCAGTCTAACACAAAACGGTATGGTCTCTTGATCACAACGCTGCGGTGTACGGTGTGCGGCGTCGGACACAATCATCGTATCAAAAACTACTGGACTGATCTCTTGTTCCGTCGCAGTGTGCGTCTGCGGCGAAGAGCAAACGCCGCATACCGCGGCGTTGTGCGTTACGATCAAGAGACTAAAGCTTTAGAAAGAACTTCTAGAAAATTTCAACGCATTGAACCCGCTGAAACACTTCTCTGTCGAGCAAAAAAAATTCGGAACAAAGTTTTCCGTATTAGAACGAAACTTTTTTTAGAAAACACATCCAAACAGAGAGTGTACCCGTTGAAACACTTCCCTGTCGAGAAAAAAAAAATTCGGAACAAAGTTTTCCGTATTAGAACGAAACTTTTTTTTTTAGTATACTCCATATCCTTAAAACAGAGAGTATACCAGTTAAACCACTTCTCTGTCGAGCAAAAAAAAAATTCGGGACAAAGTATCCCGTATTAATTAGAACGAAACTCTTTTTTTCCAAAACTCCTTACCATCAAAACAGAGTGTGCCCGTTGAAACACTTCCGTTTCAAGCAAAAAGAATCCGGAACAAACTTTCCCGTATCGGAACCAAACTTTTTTTTTTACAAAACTCAAAAGCATCCAAACAGAGAGTACAGTGTACCGATCTAGTCGGGCATCCTGCCGATGTCGGCCAGGTGCACCTGTAGTCAGGAGCCCCGCTCGAGCCACTCGTCCGCGTTGGTGAGCGCGCTCCGGATCTCGCACTCGGACGTCGCGGTCGTGGTGATGGACGCCTGGTCGATGGCCTCGAGGGTGCGCGCGACCGCCATCATGCGCTTGCGCAGGTTCTTGGTGGACAGGATCAGTACCTGGGGAGCGGGGCGAGGGCGCTATTTTAGTGAGCGAGTTGAACATTGAAAATGCGTTTTCGCCAGATCTATCATTCAAAGTAACGATAATAATAACAATAATTGTTATAGGCTTAATCAGTGATGAGGAATGAGTAGCAGCGTTCCTCTTATACCACCTAGCAATGTACTGCGACTTTTGTGGCAATAGGCTCGCCACCTAATTACATGGGACCTAACATAATTGGCGAAACGTGGGTGCTAGTTCACCTCTGCCTACCCCTTCGGTGATATAGGCGTGATTTGTGTATGAATTTATCGCGTTGAAGAGTCAAAAATCATTGGAATTTAACGGCTGGGACCTACCCAGTAAGTATATAGGTAGGTACGAGGTTCGGTCCCGATTTTACATAACAATAAAATTATTTTATGAGAAAACAACAATTTAGGAGAAAATGCTGCTTGATTTTTACCAAATGGCTGACAAATACTTATAACAACTCCCGATATTGCACAGTTACTGCTAAAACTGACCCTGAAATTAAGCTATTTACAACAATCAATAGAAACATGAACGTGAATATTGAGAAAATGGAAGCCTACAGAAGATATGGATAGGTAGATGACAACTAACAGGAGTGAATTGAAGAAAACAACATAATTTGGAGGGCCAAATGAAATGGGAGAAGGGCAAGAGGAATATGATGATTGATGACAATCATAAATTGAATTCAATAGCTATATTATACATAATCGGGAACAACTTGGGACCTCTGACAGCCACCAAACCATTCGGCCAAACAAGCCTGCCCTTATCCCATCCTATTTGGGGTTAGTTCAAGACTTATTAATGGGAGCCGTGTGGACCCCAAATCTCTCCTGTGGGCGTCATACAAGGATAAATCAGTGATGAGGAATGGGCCGTAGCGTTACTCTTATACCACCTAGCAATGTACTGCGACTTTTTGTGCCCGATAGGTTCGCCACCTGTTACATGGTACTTAACATAATTTGCGAAACGTGGGTGCTAGTTTACCTCTGCCTAGCCGTTCGGGGATATAGGCGTGATGTATGTATGTATGTATGTATGTATATTAATAGGATAGGACAAGGACAATGTAGGCGATGGATGTATGACGAACAAATTTCGTCGACTTGTAACACTTACCTTGATTTCCGACCGCAGCGGCAGTATCGCGATGAGCCACCACAGCCAGGCCGGCCCGTCGGGGCTGTTCCACCAGTCCTCCTCCACTTGCGACAGCTGCGGTATCTGACCGAACGCGGTCTCGATCTCGGAGCGCACCGTCTTGTTCATGTTGTTCAGCCACACGAGCGCCTTGTACAGTATCTGCGAGCCCATCAGCCGCATGTCTATGACCACTATCTGCTCGGCGGGCGTTATGTCCACCAGTGGTTGGATGCGGGCCACGTCGCAGCTAAGGGACAGAGAACATAAGAAATTACATTACACGCAGTGAACATGGTTGCGTCATATCACTGACCTCTATTATACAAATACGCTCGACTGAATCATCATCATCATCATCCCTTTTAATGTCCCCACTGCTAGGACACGGGCCTTCCCTATGGATGGAAGAATATAGGGAGATTGGGCCATGACCCACCACGCTGGCCCCGTGCGGGTTGGTGGGTATTAACGACTGCAGATGCAGCCGGCACCAACGGTTTAAACGTGCCTTCCGAAGCACGGAGGAACTCGAGATAATAAATTTTTGGTCACCCATCCAATGACTGGCCTTAGCGACATTGCTTAGTTTACGCAATCGCAGGCCAAGTGCGCTATGCCACTGCGCTAGCAAGCTCCTCTGGATTGAAGACTTCTACTGAAATGACAAATGTTTCTTGTGCCGATTTTAAGCGCCCGGTCGAGCGGCAAGGGTACTAAATTTGACGTTTGTTGCTTGTATTTGACAATACATCTATAAATCAATTCCGTGGACGTTCACCTTCACACACCAGTGCCTGGCGATAATCAAATTGGTTTCATTTTTTGGATGACAACCTTCAGTCCAGCGTACTAGAGGTCGGTGCATTATATGCACACAATTTATACTTTTGTTTTCTATGCGTTCGAATAGATTACTTGGCTAGACCCTTAGATAATCTGGGCACAGTATGTATGTGACACTCACCCGTCGCGTACGTCTCTCTCGATGACCCTGAAGCGCGAGACGCCGACGGTGGACAGAAAGGACCGTCCATCTTCCAAATGCACGCAGTCGCACACCTCCAATATCTGTAATTGTTCGAGGCAAGTGTTTATTCGTGCTGAACTCAAGACTTTGTAGGATATCTTAGGGAAATTTTGACAAAACTCTATTTTACAAATATTTTATTTTAGAGAAAGCTTATCTGTGGTCATCTATGTTGTCCGGAATTGCTATCTCTAATATCTTGGAGAGTTCGATTTAGTACAGGCCTCGCGAGACATGACTGCATGACTGACTGTAATTGGCCTGTATCTACATATTTTGCTGTATTACTATGTTATCCAACTGTAAGCAAATCTCCCTTTTAAATAAAATAAAATATATTTAAAATGTAATCACACCAGGCGACTGCTAATTAATTGTGGAGACTTTTCATTAGCTTTATATTTCATATTGTTTGTTAATATTGTGTATTTTTTATTATTCTATATTGTTACTATTGTGTAAAAATAGTCATTTATTTTCTCTTAACATAAATAAATGACATACCGTGCCGTAGTCAGAGTAGGTGCGGTCACGTTCGTAGGCGACCATGCCGAACTTGCGCGAGTCAGACTCTAGCACACGCCGAATCATCAGCCAGTAGCGAGGATCGAAGATGAAGAGCGGGCACGGGATACTAGATGTAAAAGTAAAATTTTGGTATTGGCGATCGAATCGAATTGAGATTACAAAAAAAAGTGGTTAGAAAATTAAAAAAATATATTTTCATGAACCGGGCATATTGGACGCTGCGGCGTCGTCCGAAATCCGGGAGGCTCTATACCACTCGGTGAACCAATTTTAAGCTATTTATTCATTGCCACTCGGTCTGCGATTGCGTAAACTAAGCAATATTCACCAAGGCCCGTTATTGGATGGATAACCAAAATTACATTATCTCGAGTTCTTCCGTGCTTCGGAAGAGACACATAGCTGCTGGTTCCGGCTGAATTTGCATTCGTTAATACCCACTAATCCACACAGGGCCAGCGTCAGTCAATACTTCCAGCATATTTTTTAAATTATAGGAAATCACACAAACACAAATATCCTTGATCTGTGCCAATATTTGCTCGACTGAATATTTGCTGAAAACCGTTTTCCTTCTTACATAGTTTTGTCCAACTCCAATGCTAGCTGTGTTCTGTTGAACCCTATATAATACTCACGATGGGTAGGCGACCGTGCACACGAAGATCGGAATGACGTCGGGGTCCGGCGGCAGCTGCGGACCCGACGCGTCAATCGACTCCAGCGCCGCAACCAACGCGGTGGTCTCCTTCGTCTGTTAATGACAATGAAAACTTAATGTTTTCTTATATTTGCACGAGCACTACACATTTGAAATAAAACAACTTTTACGGATAAGACTCGCGTATAATTTGGTGTTTGGCATATTAATTATTTAACCCGACGTTTCGATCACTTTACAGTGGCCGTGGTCACGGGGGGACTGACCAGTAAAAGTTGTTTTATTTCAAATGAAAACTTACTTTATGCCACACCTGACCATACAGTAGACTTTTCCGCCCACTAAGCGTACGGAAAATCACACTTCCTGGTGACATAAATCTCGTGTCACAGTGTTTGTTATCGAACTGATCTGCAACGGCTTGACCGATTTCAATGAAATTTTATATGTATATTTACGAAGGCTATTTTTTATAATCCTAGGTGTTGTATGTTTTTAATGAAAGACTGAAATGCTTATACAGGTTCACTTCTGATTTGTTGCTCATTTAATATTGAATATTTAAGAATTATGATATTTAATCGATGTGCGTTCGCGCAACCTAACCGGCCGCTCGTTGCTTTGGTAATGTCTGGAATGGGGGGCGCTCCTGCCCCCGCACCCTCTTCATGCCGCGATGGACCGCTGTTCCCACTGACCTCTATTATACAAATACGCTGGACTGAAGGTTGTCACCTAAAAATGATGTCATTTGATTATCGCCATCTTGGCGCTGATGGCACTGGTGTACGAAGGTGAACGAACACGGAACTGATATTACAGATGCATTTAAAAAATTAATACAAGCAGCAAACGGCAAATTTAGAAACCTTGTCGCTCGAGGGGGCGAAACATTCGACATTTTAGTAGACGTATTCAGTCCAGCGTAAATAAAAATACATAAATAAATTATGGCTGACTCGGCTTGATTGTTTGCCTTGTCAGCCACAAAATCTCACCGCCGCTAAGTCGAAGCCCTCCAGCGACCGCTGGCAGAGCGCGCAAATCTTCTTGTAGTCCATTGCGCGCTCGATGCACGTCTTGCAGTACGTGTGACCGCACGGCGTGGTAACGGGCCTCGTGTACGTGTGGTAGCACAGCACGCACTCGAGATCGCTGGGCCGCAGCCAACTGGCGGCCGATTGGAGCCGCACCGAGCGGAACAGGTCGCGGGTCACACGGCGCGGGTCGCGGCCCTCGCATATCGACACCAAAACCTGTAAAACAACAGAGCTGTGATGATACTATATTCCGACAAGTTCAAGCGCGGCCTTCCTGCGGTACGAGAAGGTGGCGGGGCGGGGAGAGGCACAGTAGATGCTAGCGGGGGTGGAAGAGGCGGAGAGGAGCGAGTTTTCCCGCCTCCCCGCATCACCCACCCGCGCAAACATCCAGAGCGCCCCGTCCCCGCCACCGCCCCTCATAGCGCAGGAAGGTCGCGCACGATGTTGTCGGACTATAACAAAGAATCACTGAAATAATACATACATAAATCACAATCAGCCGTGTGGTGACGGCAGAGTAGAATACAATTGTCACCACCCCAAATCTCTCCCGTGGGTGTCGTACAAGACGACTAAGGATAAATCAGTGATGAGGAATGAGCAGCAGCGTTCTTATTATACCATCTAGCTATGTACCTAGTTACCTACTGCGACTTTTGTGCCCGATAAATGGCAATAGGCTCGCCACCTATTACATGGGACCTAACATAACTGGCGAAACGTGGGTGCTAGTTCACCTCTGCCTACCCCTTCGGGGATATAGGCGTGATTTATGTATGTATTTATGTATGTATTTATGTATATATAACATAAAATTTGACGGGCGCCTTGCTTCTCCTGGAACCCTCAACCACAGAGGGGCTGGCTATCTTATCACACATTGTCAGAACAATAATGCTAACATTATTTTAGGGCGACAGACTTTGATGAGATGGTGGTACCCAGCCAGGCGGACTTCAAAGAAGTCCTACCACCAACCAAAGGGATAATGACACTAACAAAGAATCACTGGAATAATACATACATATCCCCGAAGGGATAGCCAGACGTGAATTAGCAGCCACGTAACGCCAATTACAAAGCGCAAGCCTAATTCCATCTTTAGGACTCATAAATCGCTCATAATCGCAATATGTAATGGACTATAAGAAGAACACTCCAACCCGTTACTAATCGCTGTCCAGCCCGTAGTCGCCCTGTACGACACCCGCGGGAGAGAATGGGGGGTGGTGACAATTCTTCTACTACTGCAAAATGAAACCGCAGATTAACAATTTTTGGTCACCCATCCCGCGACTATCCTTTACGATAGACGCTTCGTATACGCAATCAAGAACCAATCGCGTTCATCTGTGTGCACTATATTTATAAATGGTTAAGAGTTCTATTTCACCTATAGATGTAGATACTGTTTATACATCCGCCACTAATTTCAGAGAATTTCAATATTGGCAAATATTTTCCGATAGTCGACGGGCTGTTATTAAATTTTGGTATGTTCGTTCGTAACTACTCCCTCTCGCAATAATACATACAACACTGTTGCAGCACAATACTCACTAGGCCACATTTAAATCAATACAGATTTAAGAGCATTTAAATTATTACGCGAGAGTTGGCAAGCGCGCATAAAGGTACCATGTTAATTAATTTGTTGAATGTAATGCACAATATATTTAACTCAGACTGAGAGGTACTATCACCCTTTGTAGCACTCATTAATTCATAATGAGCTATTCGGATAGCTTTATGCAAAATGTAGAATGAAACATATTCCCTTTGCTAATATTACGAGAAAAAAAAACAATGCCATTATCTTTCTCTCTTTTCTTTAACCCACCCCAGCCAACATCGGCAATATGCTGAGGATTTGAAATATAAAAGAATTGTAAAACACGAGTTAGTTTTTTTTTTTATAAAAAGAAGATTTCTCCTCGCGTTTTCCGACAAAACATGAACTAGAATAAAAATATAATCGTTATGAGCCTAGTCTACATCACCACTAATGGGGGAAAATCTTCCTAGGATAGTAAAATACATACGTAAATCACACCTGTATATCCCCGAAGGTTTAGGGTTATATTAACATCACGTTTCACCAACTTTTTTAGGTATGATGACAAAGGAATCCTAGTGGAGACCGGGGATAGTTAACTATATAGAAAGGTAGACTTACCGTGAAAAGCACACACATACATGTTTTGTCATCTAACGTAAAATGATAGGAAAGAGGAAGACCTCCCAAAATTGTATCGATCGCGTGAAAGATGTTATGAATTGAATGATTTTAAAACAGAAGCACAAAAGTAACTGCGTCGACCTCAGATTACCCGGGTAAAACGGTTTAATTAAGTCCATCAAGTGGCCCCGGTGCGCGACTATGGATATTTGTCTGCGGATTCAACCGCTTACGTGCATACCAAATCACGAAACAACTCAAGATGAAATGTTTTCAGTCACCCATCTAATAAACTGACGTAATAAACATTAACACTTAACTTACGCAATCACAGTGCGGACGAGCTCGCCTGTCCTTCACTGCGACATGGAGCTCTCATAAAAAGCGGTTTCTGTGTTTCAATTTACATGAAATTATGTCTGTATGCCGCTAATCTTCATTGAAATCTCCACGTTTAAAATACGTTTTGTTACCATGAAAACATCAAAGCTTTTTTTGTGCGCTGATTGCGTGATGATAATGACCCTTTAGCTGCATCTTCATCCCATTTTTTTTCTTTTATTTGTTTTATGTAATCATTTATGTAATTTAAATGGACACGACAGAGCCGTGCGGTGATGGCAGTGGGTATCGTACAAAGCGACTAAGGGTAAAGACAGCGATGAAAAATGGGCAGTAGCATTCCTCTTATTCTTATACCACCTCTTAGCTATATACTGCGATTTATGTGCCCAATAAATGACAATAGGC
Organism: Cataclysta lemnata; assembly: GCA_963931975.1. Lineage (NCBI taxonomy): Eukaryota > Metazoa > Arthropoda > Insecta > Lepidoptera > Crambidae > Cataclysta > Cataclysta lemnata. The sequence continues at coordinate 21,175,598 of OZ008338.1, forward strand.
TCGCCACCTATTACTTACGACCTAACCAAGTTGGCGAAATGTGTGTTCACTCAGTTCACCTCTGCCTACCCCTTCGGGGATATAGGCGTGATTTATGTATGACTATGTATGTACAGATCTGCACACACGCGACATCGCTACGATTCCCAAAGTTAATAAAAATGTGAACTGTAGCGAAACTAATCAAAGCGTGTTATATGTGACATCGTTTCCAGTACCGTGGACGGAATTGCCTAGATTGGCCAAGATCCCTGGTAAAATCCTATTCCCCACGCTCGAGGGGCCAGCCGCCATCGGAGCGTGAACACGCCCGAGACTGCTATGTGTGCGAGTTTACGCTTGTCCTGCGATGGGTGGGTAGCAGACCAAGGAGAACCTTCTATTTATTCCTGAGCACATTTCACTACTACATAGGTACACTGGCTCTTGTACCTATATTATTTTACCTAAAGATCGTTTGAATTACTTCCATACAGTCGTTATGCTAATTGTTTAACCGTTCTAGATTAAATTCGGTTCGACCTTTCGTTGACACCTACAATTAATAATTATACTTAGGGCCTGTTTCACAATCGACAAGTAAGTTCGAAGTAGCTTACTACGCAGTTCAATTGACATATATTTCATATTACAACTGTCAAATGATCTGCGAAGTAAGCTACTTCGAACTTACTTATCGATTGTGAAACAGGCCCTTACTAAGCGACTTTAATATAAATCTTGTTCTCGTAAAATATTTGACGTCCATTACGTATACAAAATTGTTTCCATACACTTAAGGGGACAGATGGGAAATTCAATGCTAACATGCCTCCTCAAGGAGCAAGGCAGATGCCTGAAGCTGACTAAAATATGCAGGTTTTGATACTTAATGGTTGTACAAAGGAGTGTCCGTTATAGGTACTACACCTTATTAAATTTACTTTGTACTGAAATCCCTTTCTGCCCCACATCCCAGAGTAAATTATGTTCCTGTTTGATTTTTGTGTACCCGAGTTGGGCAGACAAAATTGTCTATTGCAAATAAGTAATAACATACCATTGGGAATTATATTGATTTACTATCGATAGTCACCAAATATGCAATGCTGATTATCACCATGTAACTTAAATAAGCTACACCGTATATACAAATGCCAAAATATTTTTGGTAAATAATGTTCAGGTGATAGAGCAAACGTCACAATCAACAGAGGCAAAATAAATGTCCCACTCAATTATAATAATCATATACCTCGAGAAACATCTAGAAATTCCTGTGAAAACACCGACCAGTTAAAGTACTCTGGATAGACACTGAAGATCATCCATTTAACCGGAAAGGTGTTGAATAAATATATATAAAAGTGATGGAAAGGACTACGTCGAGAGACCGATGAACGGAGAGAGAGATAGGGATGACAACATTCACAGCCATACTGCTCCAGGTTTCGGCTTAGTTTTGACAGCCGGCCGTCTGCTTGATACAAACCCTCTTTGGGTAACATAAAGGCCGGAGCACATTGACGGCACGGGACGGCAAGGGATTCTTCGGCATCAACAGGTACATGTAAAGGCATACTGGCAGTAACAGTGCCGTGGTATCGTTAAGCGTGTCGAGGTGTCCTTAGCCATGCCGAGTCGTTCTTAGGTCTTGTCTTGTCGCGGTATCTCTCGGTATCCTGAAGACTGCCAAAGCATACCGAGGAATGGCGAGGCGTTCATAAGGCTGCCGACACGGCATGCCACGGCATTGTTTTTGTACCTACGACTTTCAACAATGAACTTTCAACTTTATTTTTTACTCTTCAGTTATATTTTTAATCGTCACCTAAAAATATCCTGCCATGCCGTGCCGCCAATCTTCGCCAGCCCTAAATTAGCGACACGTGACCGCCAATACCTCTCCCTAACCCAGACACATTTAACAACGGTCTCATCGAATTCAGACAGTTTAGTTGATTCTATTCCTGCGAAAGACCAGCGGGCCTAGCCAAGTGAAACTCGAACGCATAGAAAACAAAAGTAAGAAACTGAAGTATTGTTTTCCATACATTTTGTATAGGCAGTGCTAGTCGTGAGGCTGGCAATATGCTGAGCTAATCAGCATGTTCGATAATTTTGTTTGTATTGTTGTGTTGTCTCAATAAATGTTTCTTTCTGTCATCTCTCTAATTTCATATCAATTCTAAACTTTATACCAAACAAAATAAGATCAAAACAATTTCGTGTGTGCGCTAAAGTGTTCAGCCAACGGGGAAATTTCCCGGTTGGCGGCGATGCATTAGCATAGACCTTTTCTTTAAAACCTCACCTGCGAGAGCACGGCGCGCGCGTTCCTCGCGACCGGCTCGCCCGACGCCGCCACCCGCGCGAGGTGCGGCGCCGCTTCACGGTGGCGGCCCACCGACAATAGCCGGCGTGCGTGCTCGTATTGGATCTGGAAATGTCAACGTGCAAATTGCGCTGCCATTTTGTGAATTAAACTGCGCTGCGAAATTTTTATTTTATACATACAGACACAGAGAAACTCTTGCCCTTCATCTCACCTGATGGTAAGTGACGATAAGGGCCGAAGATGGAATCGAGCTTCAACTACTGGAACCCTCAATTACAGAGGGGCTGGCTATCTTATCACAATTGTCAGAACACATTATAATGCTGTTAACATTATTATTATGGCGACAGATTTCATTAGATGGTGGTAACTAGCCGGGCGGACTTGAAAGTAGTCCTACCACCAAAAAAACCGAGTACAAATTTGTCAAACCCTGAGAATCGAACCCGGGACCTCTGGATCTTAATTCCGGTGGGAGGACCACTGGATCACGGAGGCGGTAAGATGTACAGGGAAAAGGTGTTGGCAAGACAAACTAGCAGGCTGATTAGTAATAACCAGAGATTGGATGATGCAAAAGGAGTCGTAGCAAGTTAAAAGAAGTGATCTGAGCATACCCCTCCCAAAGGTGTGTTAAATGTATGCCTATAAATTCTCGATTGAAATCAAGGAAATTGTTATTTATACGATTATGTATTTAAGATTTGTCAATATATCACATCGCACTCTGTTGGAAAATGAAACTTTAAAATCGTACATAGATAATCGTAAAAACATACAGTTACAGTATTATCAATCGAGAATCGTTAGCAACAGTGTTTTGTTATCAGCCTGCTAGTTTACTATTAGTGAAACAGGGTATCAAAGAACGCGAGTAGGGTCGCCATTCAATCAGCGGGAAAAGATTTAGGATGGCACTGTACTCAAGAAGAGAAATGTGGAGTTAAGTTTAAGCCGTGTGAAGTAGACACATCAAGATTGTTTACATTTTGTCTCAAGCCCAAGTGAATGGGGTGGGGTATAGAGGCGAAACGGAACGGGTCAAAAATATTAAGTAAATAAATATAATATAAATATTTTTACACTTACACATCATCTAGCCCAAAGTAAGTAGCCTAAGCACTTGTGTTATGAATACTACATGACGGATATATTTTTAATATATCATAATAATTATGTATATTAATACTGAAAATAAACTACATAAACATATAGGTACACAACCATGACTCGGGAACAAATATTTGTGTTTATCACAAAATTTGCCCTCTACCAGGATTCGAACCCGGGACCTCTTGGCCAATACCCAGCGATCTGAGCATTCGACCAAGCCGATCGCCAAATTATAAGTATTACCCGTGGTGACATCGGAACACGCCCAGTGACGTTGCGATTTGTCTTGCGATTGCGCGCCTTCGTAATCCCCAAGCCGCGGCTCTGCCCCGACAGACGTTGGGAGTACAACTGTGATGGTTCTTGAGCTGGCGATGCTGCAACAAACAACTAATTGCAACAGGCATTCGAAACAACGATAAACTGCAGTGAAGTTACGAGATCAATTCGCCGAACATAATGCGGCAAGGCAAAGCATAGTGGGGAGCTTGATGGTGCAATGGTTCATTCATTGGATGGGTAAACTGGGACCATAAAATAAATATATATCTCGAATTCTTTAGAACTTCGGAAAGCACGTTGAGCTATTGGTCCCAGCTGCAGCTGCAGTAAAACAGTCACACCCACCAATTCCCATGAGAAGCGTGGTGGTTGGTGGACTATTCTTCCTATATTATTCCATCCATACATCAAATAAAAATCAAAACTTTGTAACTCGTCGCTACGGTACGGGCTCGCACAGCATCGTCAAATAAAGCTTTGATGTCGAAAAAGTACGTAATAAGCCATAATTAAATACACACATATCACGCCCACCATGACAGTAGGCAAAAAGAAGAAAGAATCGCATTTTTTCGGATAGGCTCAGTACATATGCCTTTTAATTTATTACACTTAATGGAATTAGTGTCTTTACAGAATAAATGCCTGCCGGCTTCCAGTTACATACTCTCGACCAAACATAACCTTTCTTCGAAACGTTTTAATTTAGATTATTTAACATTAGCCTACGCATACGTCTGTCCGTCGGGTAGAGGCTTTTAAGTCTCGGTGTTTCGTGCGTAAAATTCTACCGCACAAAAGGAATTAATACATTACTCTAAGTGAATTATATGTCAATAACACATACATACATAAATCACGCTTATATCAAAGAAGGTTAAGCAGAGGTGAATTAAACACCCACTTTTCTCCCTTTAGATCCCATGTGTACATGGATCTAAAGGGAGAAAACATAAAATTGTATAATATTGCAGTATATATTGCTAGGTGGTATAAGAGGAATGCTGCTGCCCATTACTCGTCGCTGCCTTTATTACCCGTAGTCGCCTTGTACGACACCCACGGGGTCAATAATGATACCTATAGATTATTGCCATCCTACCTATTGGAAATATGTACATACATACATACATAAATCACGCCTATATCCCCCAAAGGGGTATGCAGAGGTGAACTAGCGGAAATATGTGTAACTGAAAAATGCTTCATCATCCCCTGAAAATGCGTCATCATCCCCACTCCTGTGACACGTACATTATTAATATAGGGACAATGGGCTACAGACCAGCATCCAATGTGGATTGGTTGGTATATACTAACGACTGAAGATTTCGCCGGTACCAATGTAGCAATGTACGAACGGTACCAATGGCTTTACGTGCCTTCCGAAGCACGGCAGAACTCTAGGGTTAAAGTATGAAATTGCCGATGTTCCCTCATTATTTAGTAGTAGTGTATAATTCCTTTAAAACAATAGTTATGTCCATTATTATTTTTTTATTATAAACTTCATTTCAAGGATTTATATTTATGTATAAAATTTTATCTTATTTTTATGTCTTTTACTACCAACAAATCTTCAAAAACAGCTCGCTTTAAGTACCACTTAGATCCACGGACATGGACACCAGTCTGTCTCCGTTCTAAAAAATTCTCTAAGTATCCTATATCTAAATGTTGTCCAAATATACCCACAAAATTATACAAAATTTGGATTTGTGGTTCCTTAAAAAATGGCAAATATGTTTGTATGAAAAAAAGAATTTTCGCTAAATTCTCCATACAAAACGGCAATTTGATACTTAAACCCCTAATATATTTTTGCTCAACTGGCCATTGACCGGCCTTGGCGAGCATTGCTTAGTTTACACCACAGATATATCAATTGTTTACGCAATCGCAGGCCGAGTCACTATGCCATCGAACTCTTCACATGTTCAACAAAAAAAACATTAACACCCTTATTATAAACATGGTCTAAAGTTAGTCATAGTTTAAAACTAATGCTGCCACTTTTATTTGCTGAATGAATTTTAATCCATAACTAACTTTAGTCTAAACGTTTTATAATAAAGGGGTAAGTGTTTACAAGGGCTTTCATTCAAAACTTAATTGATCAATGCATTTAGAAAAATATGTTTTATAGTGATAAGGAATATCTAGGCCCGAGACAATAGTAAATTGATAATAACATTTTATATTAATAAAATAAAGCATTACTATAAATAATGTAAGAAATTTTGCACGTCTGCACGCAGACTGAATACATCCATAATGAACACATCATAATCGTGAAAGAAGTGTGTTTTAACACAGAAATTAATCTCCTTATTACATTCTATGTTCATTGACTTCTAAACTAATATTATAAAGCTGAAGAGTTTGTTTGTTTGGTTGGTTGGTTAAACCCGCTAATTTCAGAAACTACTTCTTCAAATTGATAAATTCTTTTTGTGTTGGATAGTCCATTTATTGAGCACGGCTATATTATATAACAACCGATATTAAGACGAGCGAACCCGCGGGCTATAATTAGTTAAAATATATGAGAATCGATAAGGTTAACTCTGCTGAGCGTCAGCTTAGCGTCGTCATCTCCACGACAACACCCCTCCTAATTTGAAACGAGAACTAACAAGCAACCGAGCTCTAATTGAACTTTTTGAAATCGCTACCCGTGCCAATCTCCATTAGCAAATAGAATATTTTACCTGATTATTACACAAATAACAAACGTTTAACCTGATTATTTGATATATTATACTATTTAATTAAATAAATTGAACTTGTGTATAATATGGCCGGTCATGTGACCATAAATATATTGTCTATAGTTCATCCATGCTTTACAAGGCAAACTTACACCCATACAACCAGAATAAACTTAAGTTATCAAATGCAATACGCAATTTAATCATTAAAGTTTAATATTTCCTTCAATAGGTACATCAAAAACATTAATCAATCATCAATTTCTTTTGACCGCAAAAAGATGTAAAGAAAACAAATCCGACTGATCCAGTTTTCGATAATTCACTAATAAAGCCAAACAAAGTAATTTTAAGGCCCGAGTTCACCAACACGTAAAACAAGCGATTAAAAGATAACCGTAAGTTTTTGACAGTTCTTCCATACAGTAAAATGTCAAAAACAGTTGGTTAAATAATAATCGCAAGAGGTTGAATTGGAAAAACGCCGATACAGTTTTGTAAGTAGCTCTGTATAGTTTTAGTGGCCGCCGCCGGCCACCCTTTTCAAATGGATTGTTTTTATTTTATTTTAAAATTTGCAAAGTAAAGAACTTCATTATGACTAGACGAGCCGTATGGATCAGCAATAGGATAAATGCCTTATCAAACTGTACTTAAAATAATGGGATCCCATTGATTAATATCTGCCTAACTCGGCTGGAATGGTTTACCTTTAATCATCTGTGTAAGTAAAGTAAGTATGCATGGCTGAGAAAAAGGTACGATTTCGTCACCACTACCATTTCGATTTAATCTTTGTCAAACAATAACCGTAAATAGTTCACGTCATACTACTTTTGCAAACGAACAACAACGACCACATTGAGATATAATAATTATAATTGAAACTGTTCGCTTGCTGATAAGTTGTTCCGGAGCCGCGTCATTTTAATTGGCTTGGTAGCTTCTTTAGTGCAATAGCTCGATCCGATGTCGATATAGAAAACAATTCATCATAGCTGAATAAGTTGTCATACTCAATAAGGTTTTTGGAAGGAACTTGATGTCACAAAAACAACCTTCTATTGACACTGCAAGCTTGCACTGGCATCACCAGTGCAGCCAAAATCTATATGCGACCTTCCCATGCATGACTGTGTAGTGTGTAATACTAGCGTCGCATCATTGGTGATAGATAAGGTACATCACGCTCCAAGTCTAGTTTAAACTCCTGTTAAACTGTCTCCTGTGTTAAAGTGTTTCACCTTCACCACCCCGGCTCTCCTCTCCGCTCATAAATATTTGGTTAAATTTACTACGACAAAAGTCTTAATTTTTTAAGAAAGATTTCCATTAATAAAATCGGCGTATTAAAACAATAGGCGACCTTTATTGTAAGTACTGAGGTGCTAATAATAGCTCATGCTTAATTAGAAAGATGAATATTCTTAGAACCTGTTCGGGTGCTTCTATTTTTACTTAGTACAACTGTTGAACAACAATAAAGGAACGCTTACAAGCCCACAAAAGTAGCAGTTCTTTAAACATGACGTTGAATTCTGTTGAAAGCCGACCTAACAGTTGACGCTAAAAAAGTTCGTTGCTATGAATTAAGTACCTTTCTTACGTACCAAACAATACCTCACAGTCCGAAACGTGCTTTATGAAAGTCCTAAACCGATCCAAATCCAAAAAAAACTAATCACGTTTTTGCCGGAGTGAAGTTATTTCGAAAATAGCTCCTACTTAAAACTTCCTCCCTGGGTTAAAAATAACTAATTAAAGGCCAAATGGTCACGTTCTAAGAAGTACAACGCGAAATTTAAAAATAAGTCCGTAATAAACCAAATATAATGGTCACAGTAGCCTAGATAGATGTGTGCAACAAAAAGAAAGGGTTCTGTATGAAATTAACGTAGCACCAGTGACAAGGAGATTCATAAAAACGCTAAACTGGGATGGATATAAAAAACGAGAGCAACGGACATAGGTACATATTATGTATGGCTTCTAAAAATAGTTAAAATAGATATACAACTCCGAATTCCATTAGTGCAACAGGGAGTCTTATTATAAGAAACTTAGAACACATAATGATTTTAAGTTAAAATATCAGCACAATAAATTAAACAAACGTAATATGGGATATATGTGGCGACAGAACCTTTCACCGTAGATCGTAAAAATATATTTCTTTTCATAGTAGGAACTATATTTGGGCAAGAAAATAGTGATTACTTTATTTTCAATCATTGTTTTTTAACTTCACGTTTGTTGAATAGATTAAATCTTACGAAATTTTTGGTCCTATATATTTGTGTATTTTAAAATACATAAAAATATATACAACACAGAAGTTACAACCGTACACAGATATAATATTGGTACATCTGTGCAACCGTAGAACTATAAATAGGTACAGTTCTGCAGAGACGCAACGCAAAAGTTTACATAAATAAATTAATTGTCCCGTTTTGTTACAATGATAGAACAATGAACGCATATAAAACAGTACATTGTTTTATCATTACAATTGCAAAACGGATGTTGGTCCGTTTCGCCGGGCGCCGGTTGAGTGTTTTCCTTGCGGGGCCTTGACTTCAATAGCCAACGTATTCGGTGGAAGAGGAATCATTTATAGAATTAAAAAAAAACATATAGGCACTACGTTATACATAAATTGCCTTTTAATCCAAACGGTTTGGAGAGGTATATTCACTGTACTATGATTTCTTGTTTATTCCTATAACTTAAATGCAATAGCTGTGCCCGCGACTTCGTTCGCGTTGATTTCGGCTAGCCTATTGCGAATTATTGGGCACGTAAATCGCAGTACCTATAAGAGGAACGCTGCTACCCATTACCCATCGCTGTCTTCACCCTTGTGGCGGGTTTCAATATTCTATAAAAAAAATAAGCTTACTAAAGATTAGTTATCTGGCATTTCTATTTCTACATATTACAGACGTTGCTAAGCAACCCAACTGCGGTACGTCTATCTTAAACTGTAGGTAGATAGAATATTGAAACACGCTTTTGGTCGCCTTGTACGACACCCGCGAGAGATATAGGGTTTATTTATCTATTTAAGGGCAGTCAACAAAAACATAGGTTCATGACAATTGTACTCTGCTCTGCCGTCACCACACGGCGGGCGGCCCAGACAACAGTAATAAATAGAGTATTAACGATTAACTGTTTCTTGAGCAGAATAATTCAGATTTAGTTTAACAGTTAACAGACACACGTGCCACGTGAATCGTTAACTCGCATTCAATACTGCAATTTAATTCGGAGTTGATAGGAGTATTTATATAGCACCTACCTCATATTGTGAAATAAAGTAACAGTTTTCACATGTATTTATTCGACTCAATAAATATTAATATTAAAAATACGGAAAGGATGTTAGTATTCAGTAGTACAGGAGTTCATTAGATACATCGGTAGAGCTTGCAATATAAAATTCGCCGCATGATATTATAAAACTAAATTTATAAAAAAAAAAAAGATTTATTGTTAAATAAATTATGGAAAATTCATAAGATCTCAAAAACGTTACCATGGTAATATTGTCTATTTATCGTGACGTAACGCAGACTAAAAATTGTATTATTATGCAAAAATATAGTATACCTGAAATTTTTATGAAATTGGGATAAGTTGTATAGTCTTTCTTAAGGTAATTAAAATGAATGAAGGATATTAGTGATTCTAAAAAAGTTTTGGTAAAATTCAAGTTAATTAATCGCTAATCAATACCAAACATATATTTTTTTTTTATACTTCCTCTCAACTTACCTATATGTTTGAAAATAAAAGTGATGTGTAAGAAGCTGTTTATTATTAGAGACCGGGGTGCCTGGAAGGCACGAAGAATCGGGATAAAAAATAAAACTGGCACTGACATTACCTAGTCTGCATCCCGTAATAAATATAAAACGCAAGATTGATTTCTACGATTCATTATTATAATTTTCATAAGTATGAATATTTAAATCAAATCCGAATATGTTATACCTTGTGATGACCGATTTCAAAATGTCTTGATAAATTAATAATCTTGATAAAAAAAACTATATAAATCTGATTGGTATTGTATATGACATCCAATTTCCTATTATAATTATTTCTTAAGTTTGACATTGTCGAAGTACCGATAATAACAGTGAAGAAAAGGGACTCGTGTACAAACATACCACATAGATCTATATTATTTATATTTATATAGCGCGAAGCGCAGTATATTACAGATCCGCCTAACATAATTGCATGCAAAATCATTATATTTTAAGAGTACCTAATCTATAAACAAACTAAATATTATTTGTAAACTAAAACAAATATTCGAATACAAGAAAAAAGTAAACAAACAAACAGAGCGTTCGCGTTTTTACTAAAGCGCCTATTCCGGCGAATGAAATAAATCTGCCGCGGGGATGGCTATCAAATTGCTCGAATATAGTATCGAATTCGTATACAAAGAGTATTCTATCACTGGGCTGTTGAGTCAATTAAAACTCGGAACTACGAACATTTCTAAAGTTGAGTGGGTTTGCCCCAAACATGTTGTACACAGCACCTAACAACACTGCTAACCCTAACAGTAGATATAAATAGCTCGCATATCTCGAACGCGATAGCAATTAACAACGGGAAGAGGCGTATTAAAATCATAACGCATCAAGTGCTCATTGACTTTTAATTACGTCTGCAAAGGGAGAGATAAACTCACCACTTAACGTACAGTTGGAGCGGCCAAATGGGGATTTTCATTTAAAACTGCTTTAATTAGGTATAATCTTTTACATACTAGATAAATGGGAGTGTGTACTTAAAAGCGCAGGACTTTTTATATTATAAAAAAATACATACTTTAGGGCCTTTAGCAATTACTCGTACGGCAGGGGTTGTAAAAACTTATCGTTTTGACTTTTGTAAAGACTTTGAATCCTATTTTTTTACTTTTTAATAAAATTTCCGTATAAGGATCTTTTTTGATATCAGTACTAAACCATGGTAATCATAACATGATGATTTCGAATATGCTCCCGATAAAAAAGCAAACAATCTATGTTCATTTTGAGTATAATTTTCGTGTCTGATTTATTCGGGCAGTAATATAGGCTATTAGTTATCAATGTCAATAAAATAATTACCATTAAGCAATAAAGTGATCGGAAACAAAAAGAGATCTAAATAGATACCTAGGTTAAGTCTCTTGATCTGCACAAGTAACGAAATTATTTGATGAATAATAATGTTACATCAAAGGCTGTATATTTGTGCCGATCGCCCGTAATAATGTTACATCAACGGTGTTTAAATCCGCGTGAGTACAGCCACGGCGGCCTTCGAAATAAACTATATTCGTTGGGAAATAAGTGTACGAGCGTTCGCGGTGCTGTATTGAAAGGCTTTACGTAAAGCTTTTTGAAATAAAATATATAAAAGCCATATTCATAAATCTCAACAGCCAGCTTAGTATGAACGATATGAACGAATACTTTTATGAGCTCCTCTCAAAATAGAAAATATGATATGTTATTTATTGCAAGCAAAAAACATAATTACCATCGTTCTATCTCCATACTCGAATGTTGTAATATAATATCCCTATTCAGGGGTGGGAAAAGTACGGTGAATTTAAGACGCTACACTATATTCTTCCATCTTTAGGGAATGGAAGGGAAAGGAATCCAGTTCTCTAAAATTTTAAGAAAACACATACATACGTAAATTACGCCTATATCCTCGAATGCGTAGGCAGAGGTGTAATAACGTCCACTTTTCGCCAAATAAGTAGGTCCCATTAAAAAGGTGACGAGCCTATTGCCATAGGTATATCGGGCACATTAATCGCAGTATATTGCTTGGTGGTATGAGAGGAATGCTAGCGATATACTGCGATTTACGTGGCCGTTAGATGGCAATAGGCTCGCCCCTACTACATGTGACATATAATAAATGTGCACACATAATAAAGACAATCTACGAACCCGTAAAGTTTCCATATTGAATACCCGTCTAGTCTACCAGACTTCCATGACGATAAATATCGTTACTTAATTACCCGATGGTAACTAAGTCATGGTCATTGCACAATGTTAAAATAACGAAACCATTACAGAATGAACTGATACCTACAACAAGCTGTTACATAACATCGTGAATCATCAACAGACACTTACACCCCACTGTTGGGCTACAATGCGGTTCTAGCGTTATATGTGTCACACTGTCTCGAGAGAGACGGATTAGTGTCACTAGCTGGTTACGTAGTATGAGAGACCTTCCTTATGTAACGGGTTATAAGTTCGGATATGTATAAAACAGTGCGATACCTACCTACTAACAGAATTGTTTCTAAACAAAGAGTCAGTTTAGATACATGGACTTTTTTCAAATTTTTAGTACCTATACAACGTTAAAAACGAATTTCGATATTATGACCTAACAAGTTGCACAAATGTCAGCATTGTTGTGTCAGTAGCGCAACTACACTACATAATGCTCACCACTTTAGAATTCAGCTTAAACGAAAGGGTCTAGGAAACGAATACGAGTATATGAACAAGAACTTCATTATTTTTATTTATTATTTTAGATTTCTCAGTATTTAATTCCGGAATTAAAATTATAGTAATATTTATTTTATCACTCGTATTCCTCAAAAACAGTAAACACTGTGTGTGCTCCAGCCGTCAGATATAATCATTACTTACAAATTCTTAGTAAGACTATGTTTCAACATAAGACTTTGTTACGGCCTATATCAAAATAGAGATTTGCAAATAATGATCTGCCCCGATGGTACACTTATTACCTGGCAAAAATTAACAAAGAATCCCAAGTGCGCCTGTGACATTTGTACGCTTGTTTCGCGCTACATAATTCCGAGTTATATAACTCGCAATAGAGTCAGTCTGCCTTATGTAAGCGCGGCGCAAGTAATGAGCGCGGGGCTATTTATTTACTAGCGGCGATTTATATATTGTTTTATATTATATGCCCGCAGATAAAAATTAAAGGGCTGCAGTATTTTGAGTGTACAAAGGTAGCATAATTGATTGCATTGAATTGATGACTGAAAATAAAGATTGAATTAAATATAATTGTCTCTTATTTCAATGTTGTATGTTTCGCCTGTTCCCCTTGGTACGTCAGAAACGATTTTAATAATTTAATTCATATTTTTTTTAATGTTTTTTAATACTTTGGAGAAGGTCAAGTAAGAAGAAAAAGTAAGAAAATTGCAAAGATATTTTTTTTACATGTGTAGAATAATTTATTTTAAATACATCCAATAATTTGTAGAATATTATAATATATTGTTTGTTTGTGGCATCGTGTTTGTTCAAATTGAATATTCATAGCTAAGACAAGACAACGTCTGTCGGTTCAGCTGGTAAAAAAAAATAACGGAAAAATTATATCGTACCTACTAACAACCCGTCAGTTTTTCTTTGTACTGTATCGTTGTAAGTTAGTAGGCAGGCTGATGTCATATTTTTGTGGTTTCATTATTCAAATTTCATTAAATATATTGGTGAGGCCTTCAATTTAAGTATATATTGCTTATTGATGCATTAGGAACACTGCTGCACATTGCTCATCATATTTGTATTGTAACCATGGGTGATATAAGGGGCGACTGAGGTAGTTTTCTGACCTTGAACATACCGTCGCACTCAGAAGTTTCTCGCGGGTGGCGGATATACCCACACAGTTTCTAAGAGGGTTGGCAAGAGGTCGAATATAAAAATATAATCAAATTCAAGCTTAGTAAGACAAAAGACATATAAAGCACTAACCCTAAACAATTTGGGAGAAAGGTAGATGCTATTAAGAAGATTTTAAATGTCGTAATAAAACATTTAAAGTCAACCCGCGTATAGCGTGTAACTTGCACATCACTTGTGGCTCACTGTTATTCAAGTTCGCAATCGATAGTTGACAACGACCTAACTCGTTCATGATCAACGACATTTAACATTTCAAATAAGAATTAATGCCCTTTATTCTGAAAATAACAATTACCAGTGCCGCCCTTGAAAGGTACAATAAAATCTCTTACATAACCATCAAGTTTTTTTGTAAGAAACATTGTTACGGTCAATTTATTATCGCTATTACACGTTATTCTTTTAGAAACAGATTAACTGAAAACGTTATGTAATGTTCCACAATGGTTTACAGTGATACAAATACGTTTGTTAGTGGATTTATTTTGAACTGGTTAATAATATCAATGATACAGAATTCTATCTCTTTGAGTAATGAAGCTATTCATTGCGCGCTTAATAACGTTTGGATTACGAATTCATGACTAATTAGCCGACATTATGTGTTTGCTAATTGTGACTAGATTATTTATAAACCTACATAGCTTTACGAGTATCTGAACGGTTCCCACTGAAATAAAATGCTGGACCGCGGCGTCGTGTTTAGCGTAGTTTAAAATAAGCCTTTTAAAACATTCAGTTCAGGGGATCTGTCGCCTAATTTCATTGAATTAACTCGGCCTCTGGCCATCTCCTAATTTTGTAGCGCTGTGGTAAACTATATCGAGTTCGCCAAAACAGTATAAAGCAATACGTCTTTAAGTGCATTGGAGACCAATGTTGTGTATGCTAAACGTACTTTTCTAGTAAGTATTTTTACATTATTATGACGCAACAAGATTAACGCAGATGACAACAGCCCAAATAATAAAATTTGAATGCTATAAAAGAGAAAAAGTCTCAAACAAAACTACATTAAACAACAATGTCAAACACATCTCCCATAAGGGTATAACTTCTTTGCACTTGCTACGATCCATACATATATACATCTTTCGCTTTATCCAATCTCGTTAATGTCCCTTGCGCTAAAGGTCAATTCAAAATTGCACTAGTTGTTCTGTAAAAGTTACCTAAGCTAATAATATTGACGGCATTTTTGCGATATTCACAATCGGCTTTCCGTGTGCCGATTTTAATCCCAGGGGTTTTGATTCGTGTAAAATAAAACTCTATTTCAGTATTAGGGCGCATGAGGCAACATTTGATAAAACCTATCAAAAAAGTGGATTTGATTGAACAGAAAGGTTGGTTATAGCAGATTATTGAATCTTCATTCTTTAAAAATCCATTCAGAGTCCTACGACCACCACCATTATTTATATAAGAGATACCAATCAATCATTTCAAACGTGACCAGGCAAATCCTAGGTATGTGATAGCAAACAATTATAGGGCTCTTGCCGGCCTACACTAAAATCACTCACATCAAAAAACATAGGTAAAAACAAAAGATTCCGACATTGCTTTAGCTCCTATACGAGTAGAATTTTTACCTTTTTTTAAGTAAATTCATTCAAATAGGTGTCTGAATAAACACGTTAGATATCTTTTTACCAACGTCAGTAGTAACTTTATGTGACACCAGCTTCCTTCCATCCTTCGAGGTTCATAGCCGGTAAAAAACTATAACAATATTTCCATTCTATGATCTATATCAACCACTATCTAAATCCTATCCTAACTTACTTATACATTTTCAATAAAAAATCGCTACTACACTTTTGCACTTATACTATTAGGAGCATAACAAGACTCCTTTTTCTACGGCGCCTGCAATATTTGAAAATTCCTTTTAGCAAGGAAGCGCTAGAGACGGGAAAAAGAATTTAATTTATGAGCTATGAAGAAGGTTGTCTGGTTTCAATAAACCAGATGACTTCTTCACGGAAATATGACATTAAGTTAGTCTATTCCAGAGAATGACTACGACATAATGTTGGGTTTGTGCCAATCAATACATTCACCTAACTAATGAATCATCCACGTAAATACCCAAATATTAATTGTGATAACAGTTCTCCAAATGTTTGGCCTTGACCACTTTATATCGACACACCAATTAAAATTCGATGGACGGATAACCAAAAACGATATAGACACAACTGTTATTTTACTATTTTTATAAACAATATAAAAAGCAACACAGGAAAAATAGCGACCAGCAAAATCAAGTTTAAATCAAAACACGACGCTACGAAAGATGTTAGTAACTAATTAATTGGTAAATTTCATCAAATTATTTTAACTTTTCGAATTTGTTTGTTTAGATAAACAGATCAGTTCTTCGTTAATCTTATGTCAGTGAAGGTATTTATTTTGACCTTTAAAATAAACCAGTGATGTTTATTTTGTAATTCGAATTTAGATACAATTGTTTTTTGTTAGCATTTGTCCTCAATTTTATTGTGGACTTGGGAATATAATTAAATTAAACGGATATAATTATTCAATGGAGTGGGAATTAAGTAAGCTTTCGATGTGAGATTCAAGACTAAGGTCCGATAATCACTTTAATTTTTATTAGCATTTACTTATTGGCAAAACTCAAAAACAGATATCTATAAATACATTTAGTGTCAGTGTTTTTTAAAAAACGCCTCCGAAACGGCTTGACCAATTATTATGAGAAATTTTTTATGTATAATTGGGAGGTCTGATTAAGGTCTTAGGCTATTTTTTATACCCCTAGGCCTAGGTGATAAAAACAATGTAATTATGAATAAGTCTACATCATGTTCCTGTCCTGGTCTGGAATTCATCACACACCGAAAAGGTATTGCTATCATCCGAGCACGTGTCAATCGGAATTGTCAACTCATGAATAAAAAATAAATATTGGTTACACACTCAGATCAGGCCCACTTAATTATTTGTCACAGAGTTAGTTAACCCAGGGTTAGAAATTTAGCAGAATGTGTTCATCACACAAACTTTTTCTCTAAACCAGAATTCGAATCCAGCTTCTAACAGAAACCTTTTGGCCAATAGCCAGCGATCTGACTATTCGACCATACCGACCGCCCCAACTCCCGATAAAATTTAAGTAGAACCGAATTATCAATAAAAATAATCAGTCGTAACAAATTATTTAATCATTAACCCCATTATTTCTCGGAGTTGTTTACGACTATGTCCGGATAAAAATATCTATTCCAAAGATCTCAATACATCGGTTTTTGTATCCTCATTCTTATTACTTGAGCAAATATTATGGTAACGATTACCGTTCAATGACATTATTGTATTTCATCGCAAATGTTGTCGAGCGAAATTATATCAAGATAGCTGGTGTTTTCCAGGATGTAATATTTAAACATAAGCTTACTGGGATGAAGTGAACCACGGTTTTGAAAAAAAATATTGATGTGTGCGGGATTATACTTGCTGGCTAACATGCTTTGTTACTATCCTAATGGGGCTAATGTTTATATGATCAGCAGGTGTAGATATTCACGACCCATAGATATTCACAGGTCAATGCTCAAGCACACGCCTGTGTTCCTACAAGGAAACTTTTATTTAGAGAGTACGCTCGTATAGATAGGCAGGCAATTTTATTCTTCGGCTATACTTTTTAGCTTAAAATACTCTAATAATAATTGTACTGTATCTCATTTGAGCTAACGTTGGAAAATGCAAGTCGTAGCGTGCATTGCGCTAGCACACGTTTGATTCCTGGTAGACGAATCCTGGTAGAGTCAAATTTTTGTGATGAACACAGACACCTATTCTCGAGTCATGGCTAGATGATAAGGTGTGAGTGTGAAAAGTATGTATTACTTTTTTATTCTATTTATGCTTGTGGTCCACCTAGCAATACACCTAATGCGATTTACGTGCCCGATAGATGGCAATAGGCTTGCCAACGATTATATAAGACTTGCATATTTACGAAACGTGGGTGTTAATACTGTTTGAACCTTCTGGAATAAATATGCGTGATTTATGTTCGTATGTTTTTATATTTAATAGAATAAGTTGAATGGACCCACAACATAATAGCTAATAAGCTTTAATTTCATAACCCAACACGTCTGTCTCGCGAGAAGTGGGACGTAATTCTTTTTCCAATATGGGAATTATTTATCTATAAAAGATACTGGTACTTACAGCTACCACCCAGCAGGATTACATTTGCTTTTGTTATCATTTGATATTGTATAACAAAAGCTTAAAATTTCCAGATAGGTACGTGGTAATAGAATGAAGAGAATAGATAATAATTCTGTAGAAATTATATTAAATTTACACACAGTGATCTCTTCAGTTACTCAAATGTACTAAGAACTCTTCTTAAGAGAGGACGCGAGCCGAGATACATTTAAAAAATAGGTATTTGAAACAACTGTTCCTGTCTCGCTTTGTCAAAATACTATGAGATAGGGACAACCACAGTTCCCGCGAATAAAAATTGCAAAATTCGAGCTTTGGCTCTCGACACGAGATGTATGTAAAATAAATTTCATCCATAGAATAATCATTAGTTACTATGTTATGCTTTTTTTTACCTAAATACATATTGAATCTCTATACGAGAAGTCTTTAGTGGTGATAAAAATTATGTAATTTTTTGGAATTTTACAGGGCTTATTTCCATGAAAATCAAGATATCAAAAAAAAAAAAAAGGGGAAAAAAAAGGAAAAAAAAGGGAAAAAAAGGGGGAAAAAATAGAAGCATAGAATAAGCAAATATTTATTTCATGTATGAAAATCATGTCTCTAGTAATAAAAATCAAGGAGGAATTCATTCGAGAACGTTTGTATGGAAAAAATACTGCCCGCGTAGTCTCTTAAGCCATTGGAGGAGACGCGACAAGCTATTTATGCAGACGGCAGCAGAGCAGAATATAAGTTACCACCCCATCGCTCTCTTAACACTTGCTGCCGCTCTCAGAGACGTCAAATAACGTAATAAATAAGTACTTAACGTCAAAAAATGACAATTCAAAACTAGTCGCTATTCTTGCCGGGTCTATTAGGTCTAGATTTGAATGAAAATTTTCGACATTAAATACTCATTAAAGTTAATTGACGTCTCTGAGTGCGGCAGTTAGTCGCCTTGTGTCGTACAAGGCGACTAAGGGTTAAGACAGCGATGAGTAATGTAAAGCGGCGTTCATCTCCTTCCACACTAGCAGTATTCTGCAATTAACTTGCCTGACAATAGGCTCGCCACTGCCATGGCACCTACAATAATTGGCGAAACGTGGGTGTTTTTCACCTTTGTCCACCCTTTACGGGATAAATGGGAGTAATTTATGTATGTATGTAAAAGTAAAAAAAAACGCTGCAGGCAAGAACACAACTGATACCGTATGCGTCGCTTTCTAGAGTAATTGCGGCATATGTATGGTGCATGCGTCAAAATTCGGTTAGCGCATGGAATGATCAGTACTAAATCACTGACACGAATAACGTGGCGCGAACAGATTACGTGAAGGGCGACGTTTGGCGATCCATGTGCCTTTTAACCAGTTTGCCATATCAGTCAACAAATAGGGAATATGCATGAGTTTTATATTTTTATTTGGAAGTTTACATCATCTTAATATTAGTATAAAAATATTTTGAGATTCTTGACAGGAGATTTGTTATAAATATAGAGCATTTATTACAGTAACAGTACAGCAACAGTACACTAAAAAAAATAAAATGATAATTTTTATATTAAATTGTAATCTAAATTATTGATGAAGGAAAAATATTCTTAGGAGGATTCTTAAGCAATAATTAAAAAAAACTAACTGAAATCTGAAAACGTGGGTGCTAGTTCACCTCTGCCTACCCCTTCGGGGATATAGGCGTGATTTATGTATGTATGTATGAAATCTGAAGTATTAACAACATCTTCTTGCAGTTTTTCAAAGAAACAGCAATGTAGATAACAACGAAAAAGTGAATAGGTACCTACGAACAAAGATGACGTCAACGAATGACCTTATTAAGTTCCTGACACGATTAATGGTCTTAAGCAATACCAGTGTAACTACTGTTTCTTTGTGCACATAAAACAGTGTACAGTACAAGATAAACCTTACAAAATGAAATGTTGGGCATTTAAGCAAAGGGTTGCTTCCCCCTTCTGCAACACAAAAAGTCAACAACGAATCTCTGTTCAATTCGTTAGAGACATTTCGCAAAATTAATTACGAAAGTGGCAAACTTTCAAGATCACGAGTTCCCTGTTTAACGTTGTAAGTTGTACAATATCACTGTCATATTATCGTTATTAAAACTGTCAGTCAATCAAAAGCCGAAGTAATTTACACTTCGAGCCGGTCGGGTCTCGAGTCTGGAGGCCTAGTAAGTGTGCCCGCTAAAATCTCAGAATAAAATCCACCCGTCAAACAAATGCGAGCGAGCTGAAAAGGCCCTGGGCAAACGTCTAGACTCCGACCGTCTCGCTGTCCCTTCATTAACCATTCTTATTGAAGATCGTTAGACAGCACCTTTTAAAGTGAATCTTATTATTTCGAGACCTCTAAAAAATTCCAGACTTGGTTCTCTTTTGAAGTTTGTACCGTGCAAAAGCAAAGTGATCCGCTATAACATCGAGATTAACAAAACAAGGCTCCGCCAGATACTAGATCTGCCGGGCGTCCGCGAACCACGCTCTCCATTGGATATGATCGTTGTTCGGTTACACAACCCCGCACAACGAACGCAGAATGACATGATTCATAAAGGCTACACAGACGTTTAGATAACTATATGCGTATTACGACATGGACCGCAAGTGTAGTGTCGCGAAAACTATATTTTAAATAAACGAAGCTGGATTCACACTTGGCTTAGTTACAAGGGGTGGTTGGTGTTTTTATGAACGAGTACATTTCTCGTTTACCGACAGAATAAAAAAATAACAACGTAAAAATATTTGTCCTCTACCACTAAGCCAAATACGATTTACATATTATTTATTAATAAACAATTGCTTACCTTGTGACTAATAATAGCAACACATTTAATAAAGTACAGTACAATTAATTACACTGATTACAATGCCATTAACTGTGAATTTCCCTTACATAATGCATGTACGCACGTCGCCTTTGCATAATGTCTGAGCAACCGTCAAAGTCGTGTGTATTGTATAGCCGGTATCATATGAGATTCTTTCGAATCGTTATATTATAACTTTATTTTAAATTTTATACATATTCTTCTAGTTAATAAGTCATTCCATATTCAATATTTTCTTCACTTTAACTGCACTGCAAAATACTTTACCTACATAAATAATACTCCGAAGCATTTTATTGAAAAAGAAAACGAAATACACCTCGTAGTTCTATTCACGCTCCCACGCCGGGCGCGGGGAATAAAAATAAGTCAAGTTTTCGCGAGCATTATCCAGGGCTAACGTAACCTACGACCCGCACTCTCTATTGTACCGACAGTGTAGGTACTTACATAACCGCAGTCTAACAAACAAATGGCCGATTTACATAATAGCCTTGCGATGCGCGGTTAGAGTTGACGCCCACGACTACGGTGGATTTTATTATATTTTAAAATGGAACTGGCACCCGGTCACCCACCCTATCACAGAAACTAGATTACGCCATAGTAGTATAATACTAAGACCTATTTGATTCATCAAAACCTGATTGCTTGAGAATTATTTTTAAAAAACTAAACAAAATACACGCGCGACACGCTTTTTTTGCAAGTCAGTGAAAATATATAATGATAAGATACAAAAATTGGTAAATAACATTAAAAAAATTATAGCAAATATAGTGATATGCCCGACAAATTTACTTTTTAAACCCGAGATTTCAAGGCAAAGAGCCTTGAAATCAACTGAGGCCGCTCAAAATCATCTCGATCAGTTGACCTGATGAATGTTTTGAATCGCACCTCTGTTCCCATGTCAACCTACCACGATTAAAAGTACATATTAAGAAATAACACATTGTCTGCCGTATGTATGCTCAATGCCTTATCAAAATAGATACACAACAATTAAATTATCAATCCACCAATAAGCATGCTACGGAGATCGATCAACATCCAATTTAATGCACCAGAACAAATACACGTGGCAAAAAAAAAAGTAATTTTGAAAAAAGGCATGATGTGAGCATAACAATAAAATAATGGACATGCGTGACGACAAGTGCAAGTATGAAGCCGTAGGAATAGGCGAGTACCCTCACAAAACGTTTGGAGTTAGAACTCAACGGAAAAACTCCGAGAAACGTAAAAGAATTCAACAAAGTACACTGATAGGCAAAGTCACGTAAACTGATTACATTACAAGAATATGTAATGTTGTATTGGTAAGAAATCGCTTAGCTCATTGACTCTTTAAATAATTCAGTTACTTCTTGGTCTTATAATAATCATGTTAACAAATCCTAACGAACATTAGCATTGATATTAAAATATTCTTTCCTGTTTGACTGTCAACTCATTTTTTTTATTGCGATGGAATTCTATAATTATCAATTAATACGATTCTGCATTGAGTGGGACTCTCGTGTCTTAAAATTTTTATATATTCAATTTTATCAATTTCCATAAGCATTACGTTCGTATCAATCAAAGTGACAACTTTGATCAAATAAAAATTGGTGCTCATAAAATATTTACAACACTGTGATTGACTATAATTGAGCCGGCAAAGGAACTTCCATTAAAACGCCATGACAGAGCTAGCACTAATATAAATTTAATTTCACAGTTAGAGGAGAGTTCCCAAAATAGACTCTAGTAAGATCAACATGGCCTAGACATTAATAATTTGAGGAATTAAATATACATCTTCGCATAAGCGTTTGTGGGCGATACAGAGCATACCAACGACATAATCACAACACAATGATGCAAGAAATAAGTTGCAAACAACGACATTAAACAGGTGAGACGTCAATGAATCGTAGACAAATAAATGCATAAAGCGATGCAATAACACAAACATATCATTTGCGTTTATACATGTTTAATTGTGGTAAATATCGATCACAGCAAGCAAATAAACAATAACTACAATAGATCACACAATTAGTATTCGCATCGTGTTAGTTCGAGCTTGAAGAGCTATAGACGTACCTATTTTCTGAACTGAATTATCTCCGTGACCCTCCGCTTGGCTGGCAGGATTCAAAGAATCTCTACAACAAAATAAAAATGCAATTCAAAAAGATGAATAGATAAAACTTATAACGAACCTAGTTAGTGTTAACCAACAAAGTCAAGATACCTTTTCTTATAGTAGTCGGGTAGCATTTTCTCCAAAATGTACTGGATGGCGGTGTTCACGTGTAAACTATCCGGTGCTTCGGATCCACAGGGGCACCCGCCGCGCGTTTTAATGCACCTGGAGACAGTCAATATAATTAGAAACTGTATGTAAAATTCCCAGAGGCTACCCAAGCATCACACGGTACGTTAAAGAAATGTCATACCTAGTGCATCGCGTGTGACCGCACTGCCCGGTGACCGGCAACGTCGGTAACAGCTTGCAATCCAAACAACGCAAAAGCTTCTCGTCTAGTGCTTTGTTGTTTCGCGCGTGTTTTATTACTCTGTTTGCCACCTGCCGGGATCCTAGGGTGGCAGACGGCAGCGGTGGCAGAGGTGCTGAACTCCGGGGCAGATTATTAGAGCCGGCACCACTCATGTCGTCATCCCGATTGGAGTCGTCGTTAGGCTCCGGTGGTATCTGCGTAGCGCGGTCCGTCAAACTGCTGGAAGAGTCACCATTGACAGAGGTGTGGTAATACGTTTCCGAATTGGAAATAGCTTCTGGGTTGCCTTGCGGCATAATGTTAGAGGTTGATGTTGATGGATACACTAGCGGGATGACGACACCGCTATCCTCAGTTTGTAGCTGTGCGTCTGATGATATTATGATTTCGGGGGCGTCCGCTCGCCATGTTGTCAGGCGATTTGATTGCGTTGCCCATTCTACCGCAGGAATAATCTGTAGCTCCCCAGACCTATGGTGGATCGGTTCTGGCGGAGGAGGCCGGTTATTGTTTCTGGAATGATTTCGCCTGTGACTTTTTATTCTGAGCGACCTCCTTGGACCTTGTGCGTTAACTGTCCTTTCATTAGATTCTTCCTCGTCCAGAGAGTGTAGCGATGGTCTGTATCTATTCATTCGTTCGCTCAGACTTATTCTATATGGATGCATGCCTCTGTACACTCCACAGTAGGGCCGTCTTGATACGTTGTGAAGTTCAAGTAGTGTGAGAGAGGGGATTTGGATCAAGGAGTATGTGTATGGAGGTATCCAAGTAACGAAACTGGTCAGTACGCAGGAGGGCCCCAAGTACAGCGTGTGTGTATTATGTCGGTAAGGTAGTACCTGAGAACAAATGAAGACAATGTCAAAAATTGTAGAACTCTGACCATAATGTGCAAAGTGCTTAGCAGTCATTGTTCATAGGTGTTATATAAATATGAACGAATTGTTATCTATATTGTTTAATGCGTAACGCCCACGAGCGTAACAGCATGACTTTGGAGTGTTGTCAAATAAATTTATCTAATTTGGCTGGTGGATAACAAAATAAAATAATGACTGACATCAGACAATAAGAGGTCATCGTCCTTAGAGAAGTAAACAACATGCAGATAAAAAAAAACTTGGATAGAAAAAAGGTCCAAGTGACTTAAACAACTGTATGTAAAACTGTGAACTGAAGCTGAAAGACAAAAGACAACATGTCAGAACCGTGGCTTCAGTTAATTGGTGCCCAGTCGGAAATCAATGCGGGATGCGGTTGTTGGCCGGGGAATTATTAAGTCCCGCGAGTTTGCATCGATGCATTCCCCGAATCGAAGCAGGAGCGGTATAGGCGCCGTATTAAATTAATGTGCATTTATCTCTTTCATGCCAGACATATACCAATCAATACAGAGAGTACCTACCGAACTTGTTTTACTATTACAGCCCGGACTTTATTTTAATACTGATCATATTGTAATGTTGTTTATTTGCGATTTGAACATTAAGATAACAAAGAAAGATACGTAAGGAGAGTTTCGAAAAATTGCGTCCTTATCAGCGTCACATAGAATAATAAATGTATGGAAAATTTTCGCGCACATTTCTCTTTGTATTATTAGCAATAATTAAACTAAAAGCTTACTATATTGTTCAAAAATAAACCTTAGTCCACAACCGGCTATTTCTATGAGTCCGGACAACTTTGAACACTGCAAAGAGCCACAAGCCAAAGCCGCAAACAAACCAAAAAAAACACAACACAAGATAACGCTTAAAACCTATATAACTTGGTACATACCGGCAACTAACAACAACAGTCCAGCAGTAAAAGTGCGAACTAGCAACGGAGTTTTACAAGAAGAACGACACCGAGCCGAAGTCACGATAACAGTAGAGTTTCGTTCGCGCGGGTGGAGTGGGCACGGTTTGAACTTGGCCCACTGAACGCGGGCAACTGGTTGAGAGGCGCAGCTTGCCGGTTGCGACGGCGGCACACGTACGTAAGCCGTACTAGTGCAGTGGAGGCGACGCGGCGGCGCGACCGTACCTCGCGGCGTCTGACGCTACACTAACTGAGAATACTCGCGCGTCGGTTCGCCCGCTCCGCTACACAGCCTGCCTGTGCCCTAGAACACCTAGACAGGCGGCACCTCACTAACACCCTTCGACAACGTTTGCGTTATTAAAATTAGAACCCTTCACGCGTTTGTCTCCGCCAATAATAGCAGCCTTTGTTCTTTAGTTATTTTGTCTGTAATTAAATAATTTGTAAGTCGCCTATCAAATTTAGACTATTCAGACGTAAAAAGAGGAGCTCGCCAGCGCAGCTTCGTCCGTGCTTTAGAAGGCTCGTCAAGACGTTAGTCTCGGATGCATATGCAGTCGTTAATACCCACCAATCCGCACTGGGCCAACCCACCAGGTTGTAGCCCAATCTCCCTATATTCTTCCATCCATAGGGAAGGCCCGTGCTCCAGCAGTGGAGACATTAAAAGGGCTGGTGATGATGATGATGAGACGTAAAAAATATCTAAGTAAGTATATCTAATATAATGTATAAAATCTCGTGTACACTATTTGCTATCAAACTCCTCCGAAATGCCTGGACCGATTTTTATGAAATTTTTTGAGTATTTTTGGTAGGTCTGAGTTTAGGTCGTAGTCGTATTTTTTATACCCCTAGCTAGGTGATAAGGACAAAATAACGTTTACCGGTTCTGCTAGTATTTCATACAATATACATAAGAATAATCGATAAATAATAATAATCAATAATATAATCAATAATCATGATGATATTTTATTTGAGAGTTCTTTAACGATAGAGTCACGTAGTACGTAATCATATATTTTTATAAATATCGTGTAAGAAAAGAATGCATCGCCATAGCAACGACCCAAAATTTCAGACGTTTAAAGACGGTCTCCATGGATACCGACACCTGTATTCTTACATAATTGCGAAGTCTTGCGTTACACATTTAATCGAATACAGTATGGCTCGGTTCGGTGCTAAAGTGCGAGCCATGTTACGGGTTCATTTTTAAATTTTATAAAGTCTATAATATGTGGATGTAAGGTATGGTTGAGTTATGACCATAGTTAGAGACAAAATTATGTGTCTCGTGTATTTTGCTACTTTTAATTATTGTAGTTTCAATAATTGCAAAACTCATTGGGTATGTACTGTAGAAACTCTTTTCTACACTATGCACGAGGTTAAAGGGTAAAGGGTTTGTGTGTACTGACGTATTTCACTAAACACTCAACTTTTTTTTAGTCACTTCATTCGGCGATCGACCGAGAATAACTGTCATTAGCACTATTAAACAAGGGCAAAGACCCGAAGACGTCCAAAACGAAATACGTTTAGTGCCATAAAAACATTATTTAAAACGATTTTGGCAAATGTTTATACCTAACACTCTTTAATGTAACACAAGTGTACAAAACGGGTTTCCGTTTTATTTTTCTGATTTAAAGTGACCACCATCTTCTCACTTTAGTAATAAATCATCTAAAATAAATAAAATACGTCTATTGTATAATTTAACAATCAAGTAGTGATGGTATCCCGCCAGAGAAAGACGCTTAAATTCCAGAACCCCTTAAACTTTTACTGTTGACTTTTCGGTAATTAATTACGTTGCGTAGAAAATAGAACTTCCATAGGATTTATTCCGAAGATGTTCGCAACAAAATTGTGAATCAAGGTAAATAAATACGCGGATCCCTAAATATGAAAGTGATTTCAAACATATTTTCTAAATCCAATACACAATGTATTGTTGTCAAATTTAAATAGATCATTGCAAACTTTATAGATTGGCCTAAACGAAATAATTTAGGTTTTTTTTCGATAGTCTTTTTATTCGAAACAATCGATTTTCTTTGAGAGTGTTACATTATTTCTTATTTATTTCAAATAGACACATGATTAGAAAGTAGGTAGCTAGACAGAATTTTAAAAATTGTATATTATTGATTAAAAAAACAGTTTTATGACTTACGTCATAAAGATCTGCGTTAAAAATGTGTTAAATCAGAGAACGCAAATTTCAATATTTTGGGTTCATTATTGAAACATAAACATAAGCACTGATTTAAATTTTACTTACAGCTGAGAAATGTCACTGATGATAAAAATAAGTTTGTGTTTTATTAAGACAGTGTTAAGGAGAGTGACTTCTGAGAACCTTTTCAAATACTGAGCAACGTTCGCAAAGGCTTGTGAGGAAAGATGCCAGAATTTTTTAATGAGCTCCTTACTTTATCAGACCTGGTTAGCTGCAGGAAGTTTTACTCCTTTTCACCCACACAGTTCTTAAACTGAAAACATTTCTTAATAAAAACTAAAAATAGTTCTTAATGAAATCTGGAAAATTATTTAAAATACAAGCTAGCCCTCGGTTTAAAATTTTCAAAAATAAACTAGAGTAATCTATATCTTTGCCACATGTTCTGAGAAAATTACATTTATGGCTATAAAATTTTTAGACAAATACCAATACGAATGGGACAAATTGCGAATAAGGCCACTTGCATCGACGTGTGACCAAATACGAATGGGACAAATTGCGAATAAGGCCACTTGCTTCGACGAATAGGACGAACTATGTTCTTAAAATCCTATTAAGCAAACCACCAAATTTTTTGGAAACTAAAATACACATAAGAACGAAAAATCATAGACTTATTAGACAATGAAGAGAGTCATATTCAGAGATTATTAAACGTAGAATATCCGATTAAATAATAGTATTATAAAGCATTATTCATAATTTTCCCGTCCTGTTCCCAGATCCAGATTGAGTTCGGTGCAGTATGTATATTCTGTCATTATAAAAAAAACCAACAATGGGCTGCATGAAAGTATTTATGCATGAAACATTGTTCTTTACTAGGGATACCCAGAGTTGTAGTAGATTGACCTGCAAGCTGCTACGTCGTAGACAAGCGCACTTACAAACTTTTTTTTTGTTATTCGATTTTAATTACAACCTAATTAGTACAAAGA
This sequence comes from Cataclysta lemnata, assembly GCA_963931975.1. Lineage (NCBI taxonomy): Eukaryota > Metazoa > Arthropoda > Insecta > Lepidoptera > Crambidae > Cataclysta > Cataclysta lemnata. The sequence continues at coordinate 21,204,327 of OZ008338.1, forward strand.
TTTTGGTGGTTAGAAAAAGAATTTCGAAAAATTATGGTCTTTATGCGATGATGATTTTTTTATGTTTTAAGCTTAATTTGTTTAGCTTCACAAATCACTTCTATTTGTTTAATTCTAAAAAAAAATACGTGGATTCTTTTACATGAAATTTTTTCCACACACTTATGTAAATTACAAAACGAGTGAAAGCTTCCCGTAAAAATGAAATATTATTTAAAACTAAATCACTTCATATTGTTTCAGTGAACTATAAATAGATCACAATGACACAGGTCAAGGTGACATTCAAGTCTAGAGTCGCTGGGGACGACGAACCGAGTGTCTGAGTAATATTTTATAATGTTGGGGACACATTATCGGGATCTGTCGAGGGTAGGTACAAGCTGACATGATAAGTCTGGCTAGTGAAACACTTTTCGATTAAGTAGGTCTTATTTTGATATTTTGCCGTGTGGTAATTGCAGAGCCTAACAGGTACCTACACAAATGTCACTCACCACCCATACCATCTCTCCCGCGGGTGGTCGATGATTAAAGTTTACAACAGTAGAAACACCTTCTTCTCCCTGCCCTGTTCCCAGTCTATCTGGGGTCGGCGCAGTATGTTTCCTCTTCCATTCATCTCGATCAGAGGTCATCAAGCCATCACCTACCTTTTGATTGATATCATCCATCACACCATAAAGTTACTTATAGGCAATAAAACAAAGAATGTGTCAGATCGCAAGTATTTGACCATTCGATCTGTGGCTTTTTTTTTTATCGCTCGAGGTAAGATCATAGTTTAATGTCACCCCCTGACCAGGAAGTGGGTATATCCGTACGCGTAACGGGCGGAAGTCTACTTAATGGTCATATATGTGTGACATAAATTATATTACGAAGAGGAATATAATATGACCACCTACAAATACCCCAATTAATGGAACCGATAGTTGGTAATAGGATCACATTATATGGGACATACATAACATAGCTGGTGAAATATGGGTGACCGGGAAACAAAAGTTAAACATTAGTTTTGTATTATATTTTTTTTAAACCGCATCTGTCATTTGTCACAATGTTACATATAAACCTAATATTTACCATAAAAATATTTGGATACTTACGACCGAACGATAATAATAACTAATTAAATTTATCTTCACTCAGTTGATTATTAACACGTGCGAAAGAAACATGAGAACCATATTTAGTACTTGTTTCTAGAAGCATTCGAACTAATTTAAACAAGAAACAAGCATAGATTATGCACATACGTTTTAAATTTGAATGCATTACAATAATTATAAAAATGCGGTACAACTATAAAAAGTTTGTTTGATTATTAATTAGCTATTTATCATCACGCTCGATGCATTCTAGGCCGATCTATCTATCAATTCTAGGCCAGTAATGCCGTGTATGATTAAGAAGCCTTATCAGTATGAGATCTTGTAAGCATAGTGTAATCCCGTGTTAATACCGATGTTTATATTCAACCCCTTCTTTAATTTATAATACCCGTACCTAGTTTATATGTCTAGGAGCACTACCACAGGTCCTTGCAATGTCACTACGTTACAGCTTCTTGAGGCGGAGGCCAGTTTAATGCGAGCGAGAGCTTCTAAAATAATTTCATAACTTATATACTTTGGTTAAGGCGAGTATTTCCGGGACAGCCGCCGCGCACTCGGGGAAAGCCAAATAGCTATCTTTGCGCCATAGTGCGGTCGCCCCAGTATGAATTTTAATCTAATACCTCTAATACGGATAAAATTAAATGCGTCATATTTAATTTTATCCGAATTATAAAATTCTATATACGTAAAAAAATGTAGTTTAATATTATTATCACACTAGCTATGCCCGTGACTTCGTTCGCGTGAAATTCGGAAGATAACAATAGGTCGTACGTACGTGGTTGAGGATTTAAATCATGTTGTCTCACACCCCGCTGGAGCTTAATAGGTTTAAACTGGATCACAGACCATTTCTTGATAGAATCGAAGGCTTTCTAATAGTCCACAAAACATACCCCGCCCGCTTCGGATATTTAAAAACGCGTGAGTAATACTAACGTAATGATTATTTGGTTGCGGAGCTATTTTAAAAATAACTCTTAAGATATTCATTGAAATCAAATAATGTATGGAATTGTTCAAACACCTTCGCAGATAATGCATTATTTTAGAGCAAATTTGATTACAAAAAAAGGCCTATAGTGGATCAACCTTAAAAGATAGACATATGCTATCGCGGACTTTTTATTAGAACTTTTAATGGAGAACAATTCCGACATACATGATTTTTGCGTAACTTTAACCGTTTATGCAGTGTACACAACGAAAGCTCTTTAAATGAAACTTGTTTTCCCATTTTTGCAACATAATATTAAATGTTGAGGAAAACAAGGATAATATAAATAAGGATAAATCAATTATGAGGAATGGGCAGCAGCGTTTCTCTTATACCACCTAACAATATCAATGTAATGCGACTTTTGTGCCCAATAAATGGCAATAGGCTCACCACCTATTCCATGGAACCTAACATATAATAATATAATAAATTTTTGGTGAACCATCCAATGACCGGCCTTAGCGAACATTGCTTAGTTTACGCAATCGCAGGGCAAGTGCTTTTTTGCAAATTATATGGGGGAGTCGGCGGCGGCGGCTATATGGGTTTAGATTCTTTTGCCTTCTCGGTTTGCTCAAAGTTTTAGATTTTTAAAAAAAACATAAATGTAACATAATGATCCGAATATACCTGTTGCAAAATGCCATTATGTAACAGGTCAATGACCCTTATTTTCATTTTGATTAACTGTGTCATTTTATGTTCATCATTGAAATAATAACTCGAATATTAATATGACATGAATGTACATAAAATAATTTACTGCACTGATTCTGATACACTATGTCAATATTTACAAATATACAAGTAAAATAGGGTCGGTAGCGGAGCGACACAATGCGACATGACCGCACTCTGAGACGCCTTGGCGAGTACCTACTGACCAAAATGGCAAATGTATGAAGCGCAACCGCAGTCGCACGAAACTATAGGTTTTTCGTCATTTTATGAAATATTTTGTATGTTTCGCATGTACTTCATAACCATCATGCAAATGTTTTTGTATAAATTTAAAAGCATTTCATAATTTTTTCTATTCAAAATCGTGGTTATAAAGTTTGAATTAGTGGTATGTTCAGATATTTTTTCTATCGAGTAAAGTGTAGTTAATCGTGTTTCTGTTTTTTGCATTCACTAACTCATATCTTCAAGTTTAATGTGTACGAATTTCAGACTTGTGAGTTCTAACACAATTAATAACTAGACGTTCAAAATTGTACCAATTTGGGAAATAGTCGCCTTAAATATTAATGACATAAATAGAAAATTGTAAAAAAGGCCACTTTAACACTACCTACCTACTGACATAAAATAATTTATTTTTGAACAAGTAGCATTATTATCATGTTACCTATCATAGAAATCTAATTACAGCAAATATGCGCTATTATAATTCTAAACCAGAGCTACATACATTTGTGAACTCGCATCTCTACATTGGAATAATAAAGTATACTTGAATAATGATTACCGATCCACCGAAAGCTCACAATGACGTCAATGATCGTTTAGTAAACGGTGTATTAAAACTTGTCAGTGGGTTTAGGTTAGGCAACAAAGGTGTTTGACATTGACAAAAAAAATTTTCATTACGTCGACTTGCTCAACACAATCGTCATGAGCTCGTATCTCTAATAAAAAAACGATGACATAATTTTCGACATTAGATTTTTATTACATTTTTAATTTTTTTTAATTTTTCTTCTGTCTGCCCTTATCCCGGTCTAGGCGAGGTCAGCACAACATGTTTTCTTCTTCCACTCCTTTCGAACCTATATAGCTATAATATAATAATATATAGCTATAATTTTTTTATTTTATAATTAAGAAATTATATTAATAAGTAACAGTTTCTATTAATTTCTCTGTTTATCCACCTGAGAGCAATTTGATAGTTCTCTTACTTAAAGTGATGCCGTAGGTCAACATTGATTTCTCACTTATTCTTCTCCCTGCCCTGTTCCCAGTCTATCTGGGGTCGACGCAGTATGTTTCCTCTTCCATTCATATCGGTCAGACGTTGTCAAGCCATCCACTCCCTTTTGATTCATATCATCCATAACACCGTAAAGGTGGTGGTGAGGAATGAATTTATAGAAAAGAGACGGAATGGACCATGTCGAAAAACCGATGAACGGAGAGAGTAATTGGAATGACAACATTTCAATCCATACTGCTCAAGGTTTTGACTTAGGTTTTACAGCCGCCCCCTGCCTGACACCAACCCTCTTTGGGTATGCTGTAGTTGGTGGTTTGCCCTCCACGATTCGGGTGCCCCAAGGTGCTTATTGGTCTACACCGGGCAATTTCCCTTAGTCAACTTTTACGACACTCATGGGATGAGTCGGGGCTGGCCCATTCTACGTTATTTGTTCGCTCCCAGGCCAGCATTGAATTCACTGAATTACACTATTAATGTATGTAGAATAGGTATTTAACATATTTAAATAGCATAAATAATTTAAGTGAAATTAATTGTTTTTACCAACGGCCGTAAGTATCTTAAACTATTAGACATAGTTACCATTATAAAGTTAAATGAAATTTCAAACTACACATAAAAATGTATGATTTAAATTAAATAATATGCAGATAAGATCTGAGAAAAAGTCAAAGTCAATGAAACATCCTGCATCTTTTATACTGGCCACTACGATTACTTTGTTTTATTAATATTTTTTAGGGGTACCTACCTGTTACTTAAAATAAGGCGAGTCCTCAACCCCTTGAGCCTTGCATTCGAATGCAAAGTTTGACAACCCTCTAAAAACCCGGTTCAAATACTGTTTGCCTTTCATTTCCAATAAGCAACCTATGTCCATAAAAACCGATATTGCCAATGAGGTAATCAATAATAATTGTACTAAAGGTCAATAAAATAATCGTCTAAGGAAACAGAGTTACATAGTATTAAGAATTGCATGTATAAATATATAGAATTATAATTGTAATTGTCTTTCTAGTTTCAGAAAATTTTAAATTTTTTAAGTATGGCTAGAACATTGTTAACAACATCTTTTTTTATTAATTATTAATTTCATCTCAGTATTCATAGAGAAATTTATTTTTATTTCCAAAAAGTCATGTCAAAGTCATGTCACTACTTAAATATAAGAATCAATAATAACAAAACGCAAATGCAGTTCATAAACAAGTACACGTAATTTCATAATAAGTCTATTTTAAACTTTGGCATGCACTTGTGGATTTATATACCTACCTACGTATGATAACGCGTCATTTTGGTAGATTTAAGTACAATTATAACTCTTTCCTTAAGTATTTATTGTATTAGTATAATTTGATCCCCAGTCAATACAACTAATTAGACAGAAAGACTTGAAAAGTAAAGAAGCATCATGCGAATCGGCCAGTCTCCTTAATAAGTAAGCTATTATACCATTTACACTTTCTATTTACCTCAGCAAAAGGTAGGATAGGATAGTGGGATATTTCTGCCCTTACACGGCTGACCAAATGCTCTGTAAATGAGAGAATCAGTCATACCACAGCCAATGGCTTATCTTATTTCCGATACGGAGATTGTTAAGTTTTCGTCTCCGTTGTACTACATTACATATACATACAAGTATTTAAATAGCGTTATTTATGTCTAGCTACGTATTGAACAGCAGAGGCTGCATTGGAGTTGGAAGAGCGTGAATTGAACAAAAAGCTAATTCTAATTATGATCACCTGAAAAATGAAAGTGCTGCTTTAAAGGTTGCTCAAAACCTTGCTGATAAAAGCTTAATTAAAATATTAAGGTTTCTTCTTCATAAGAACGAAGAATAGAGACTCAATTTCCATAAAGAGAACCAATTTTTTCCATTATTTTATCTTAGTTTAAAATATTTTTACTTTGTCTAGTCATAAGTGTTTATATGTCTTTTTTGATACAAATTGTAGGAAGAATCTTTGAATTATCCTTAGCCGCAACTATGTCTAAATTATTTCAAAGTTTATCACCTAAACTTACCCTGAACTCTATTACAATATCATAATTAATTACATTATAATGTCTGGCACCATATTATTGTATTAATGGACTTGAACACTAGTTTCATTATTATTTAACAAATAATAATGGCTATTGTTTAGAATCAATTTTTACAGGACATCAAATGATAAAATAGAGAACTTTTATTTGCACCCTCAACCGTCATCATCAGCTCTTTATTGTACTACTAAGGCAAACCCTACCTTACAACGGATGGAAGAATATAGGGAGAATGGACCATAATCCACCACGCTGGCCCAGTGCAATAATATTTTTTTGTAAAGGAGGCTATGAAGCTCCTTTCGTGCAAACACATTTCCAATAAACAACTGTAAGTACTTCAAATCACATAATATTTAAAGGCACTTAAAAAAACGGCCGTGTGGTGACGGCAGAGTAGAATACAATTGTCACCACCCCAAATCTCTCCCGTGGGTGTCGTACAAGGCGACTAAGGATAAACCAGTGATGAGGAATGGGCAGCAGCGTTCCTCTTAAACCTACCACTTAGCAAAGTACTGCGACTTTTTGGGCAATAGGCTCGCCACCTATTACATGGGACCTAGCATAATTGGCGAAGCGTGGGTGCTAGTTCACCAAAATCCCCAATTTAGCACAAAGATCCCTTTGTGCGTCCGGTGTAAATCGAACGTCACATTATCATTAAGAATCTTGTTAGGTCAAATGTATGATTTGTACTCGTACACTTGACCCGGGCCGATCTTGAACCTAATTTATTATGTTATAAAAATTCACAACACAATATTTTGGCAGCGTTTGTTTTCGGTACGGTCAGCAACCTAAGGCTGCGTTCCATAGAGGAGCAGAGCTGCGTGGAGTTGAGCTGAGACTTACAATAATTGACCTCTGGCATTGCGGAGCGGAGATGAGTTGTGTGATTTGAGCAATATCAATGGTCAATTTTTGTAAGTCTCAACTCAGCTCCGCGCAGCTCCGCTTCTATGGAAACGCAGCCTCGATCGATGCGGTTAAATTATCTCATCACTGGCTACCCTTAACTATTATTACCATTAGGGCCCGATTTAAATTAAATCTGTGCCTGTATACGCCTACCGTATTTGGTAAAACCAATTAACACCGCAGATAGATCGATCAACTGAAATTTTATTTGTAATGGCACGTGATTTAATGTGTTTTTTTAACACAAATATTAAACCTACGCGCTGAGGTGAAGTCGGCGAATTACAAGCGTAAAAGATAGATCTGTCTTTTGACTGTGGGGCGATAGAAGTTAGTGAGAGAGATAATTCATTCATACATCGCACCGATTATGTACTTTCTTTCGGTAAAGGTTTCACTAACGAAGCAACTAAAGCAACCATTAATCGTTCTTCTTACCTGCGAACTTCCCGGTTCAACTCTATTATATCCTCTGTTTTTGTCATTCAATTCTCTGTGATATCCACGTAGGTATGTTATGTTATATTTAGGACTAATTGGAAAATGCACGAGGCACCGATTGGACGAGACGAGTGGACGTTTAAGGAAGACTAGGATTTAAATTAATTGCTTCGCTACAGGGTATACCTACAATCCAAATAAAAAAAATCACTTGCTTTCTTAGTAATTATTATGTAAAACGTTTGAAAGAAATAAGAACTGACTGTACAAGAAGGATTAATGTATAAGGAGGTACTATCTACTTATATCTAAAACAAATAATTACGTACTCGCCCTTAAGAACAAAACATTTCAATAACAAATTATTGGAATTGATAATTCGAAAGTGTTAATCAGATTAAAAATGCACTGAGTTGAGTTATAATCTGATCGTACATATATGGCTCTGATTCGACGAATTCGGTATGACTTCATCCAAATTTTTTGGTGGATTTTGTTGTTGACATTGCAATCGGCTCAATAGAGCCTTGAGTGCATCGAGGGATTCAAGCGCACCCAAGATATAAGACTGTTTTTCCTGAGGAATTTCGTACCAAAACTGTTCTCCCTGCCCTGGTCCCAGTCTATCTGGGGTCGGCGCAATATGTTTCCTCTTCCATTCATACCGCTCAGTCGTCATCAAGCCATCCACATTTTTGATTCATATCATCCATTACACCGTAAAGGTGCTAGTGATGAATGAATTTATAGAAAAGAAACGGATCGGACCATGTCGGTAGACCGATGAACAGAGAGTGATTGGAATGACAACCTTCCAATCCATACTGCCCAAGGTTTTGGCTTAGGCTTTACAGCCGGCCGCCTGCCTGACACCAAACCTTCTTCTACTAACTGCGCGAAAATAAACACAAATTTACAGGAATTTAAAAGTATAATTTTTTTTTTGATTTTTCTAAGCGGAATATAGTAAAGGTTTCGAGTAAGCCGCGTTTTAGTATTGTATGTGAAAATTTAAAATTTTTGTGTCACTCAATATTTATTCTTACATGATATTTAAAATCGTAATCAAAAATAAATCATATTAAATAATATAGTCACGAAAGTTTTTTAAAAATATAAAAAAAAAACGACAAAAAAATTACACCATGAAAGACTTGGCTGTATGCGCTAAAATAAAAAAAATACGAACTAAAATTATAAACAACATTTTAGTGAATCAACGGATTTTAAACATACACAATTGTTGTCGATTCAAAATCATAATTATTTTTTCGTTTATCAATTAGTTAAGACAAGTTTCAATTAATATTTGTGTTATTTTGGTGTTCCAAATTACATTAATGAAAGTTCATTAAAAAAAAGAATACGTCACTTTTGAGCAAGTGGTACGAAAAAGAATATTAGACTTTACTTTTTGTTAATATAGGTACCTACCTATGCCGTGTGGTGACGGCAGAGTAGAATACAATTGTCACCAACCCAAATCTCTCCCGTGGGTGTTGTACAAGGCGACTAAGGATAAAAAAGTGATGAGGAATGGGTAGCAGCCAAGAAGTAGCAGCATTTCTCTTATACCACCAATCAAATAGCAATAGCACTGGGACTTTTGTGCCACTTATTACATGGGACGTAACATAATTGGCGAAACGTGGGTGCTAGTTCACCTCAGCCTACCCCTTCGGGAATATAGCCGTGATTTATGTATGTATGTATGTAGTAATTCTTGTGAAGTCGTATATAAAATTAGTCAATCAATATACAGAAAGCTATGCCACGGGCTATGCAGTTACATAGAGTTTGAAACATTGACGAACGGTATCTCATCTCCGATAACGTACCGCGGCATAGATAGTTGTTGAACTGAATAATGTTGACATAGGTTAGGCACCATATTATGCACTATATTCTCAAGAATGCATATATGTTGTTTCTAGGATTATTTTAAGGAATTTCCATTACAGAATCTTTGAAATTTGAGAACATACAGTTCATGATGAATTAGGCTGAAGTATCCGGAAAATAGCTGGGACCATTTAAACCAGTAAGTTATGTTTGATATTTTTCGTTTGTTTTGTTGACTCTATAAACATACAAACGATTTTTCTATTCGGTATGTACGTTGATGAAACGTACTAACTTCAATTTGGAAATATTGATTGTGATGTCTTGAATGTTTTTAGGCATTGATTTATTACATCTGCCGGAGTCAAAAAAAATAACCCAATCCGTTCATCCTCCTCCCGTCTCTTTTCTATACCTACATTCATTCATTACTGGCACCTTTCATCAAAAAGGAGTTACAAAAGGAGTGGGTCGCTTACTGACGTTTGACCGACATTAATGAAAGAGGAAACATACTGCGCCGACTCCATATAAACGGGGGTAGGTCGGAAGAAGAAGAGTATTTTTTAGAGGAATTAACTGACTTATCAAGATGAAATTGTTTAGAAAACATTTGCCTAAATTATCTTTCATTTTATTTCAAATATCGCAAACAGTAACATTCACGATAATGCGGGTCCCAATAATAACCCACTCGGCTAACGAAAAGGTCAAAAATGTGAAGATTGTCAACAAAACAGGATAAAGAAGAACAGCTATAGTACTTTCTTGTCGATAACAAAACTACGAATAACCATTCTAAACAATGAGGAATAAATTTGTGCTTATACTATAGTAAACTGTGAAAGCATCATTTACAGCGTCATCTAACGGTGTTATTCAAGACTTACCTGTGACAAGACATATTCGACCCTTCGCTCTTCGGGAGCTGGCTCCAGCCTGCCCAACATATAGTAATATCTGGCGTCCTGTAAAACGATATTAATGATAGTACTGTCATCGTGAACTTAGCTATATTCTATTAGGCGGATCTCACTCTATCTATTCAGCATTTTCATTGATATGAGACAAACGGGGATATAGGCGCACTCTGTCCATTCTAAGCGGTGTAGCGGGCGCGGTCGCGAAATATCAAACATATGACGTGCTATACAAGTGTTCACGTACAAACCGCACGTGCGTTCTAAGTAGCGGGCAAACTAGCGGCGAGGGCGCGCGGCCCAGCTCGCGGCTGTATCAAACGCGTAAGACATTTGGTGTGTGCTCACGTTGAAGTAGCGGCGGAGCGTGCGATTTTCTCGCGGCGTCAGGTAACTTCAACCAGTTTGAACTTATCGCTAGAAAATATAGCACGTTTTTATTATGTCGGTCAATTAAGAAGAGCTTTTTAGTGCTGATTGGCTTGTGGCTTCTTTTGAAATCTCACTTGTAATTGAATCCAGTATGTAATCAAAACACTTGACAGTAAAATTTGTCTCGAATTACTATATAAAGTATAAAAATCACCATACCGTTCTCTTTCTTTATTATTTGGGCGCACCTATTATAATATTTAGCATCTCCCACTTTAGATATGAATTTTCGTATTCGATTTTAATTTCAACATAAATGTTAGAAAAATTATAATGTGAAAAAAGAAAATAGAAAAGTTAAAATGCGCGGGTTCGATTCCCGCATCAAGATTTTTCGAACTTTTTCTAACCACCAAAATCTTTATGAATTTTCGGTTAAAGATAAAAGATCGTCATCCATGTTTTCAACCTCTGACATCTGACAATGTGACGTCACAATCGCGCGAACGTCTAGCGGCCAATGTGAACGTTATCGAAATCGCGAGGACCACCGCGCCCGTACCCGCGCCCGCGCCCACGCGTTTAACGTGAACAGGCACTATAAGTCGTGGTTTGATGCGAGTTGCTACGTCATCAAATACATACAGCCCATGCACGTGATGTGAAGAAAATCTCCCCGGGAAAAAGAAAATATTTCCTCTCACTCTAACTCGCACTAAATCCCGAGACAAAACATTGTCAAATGCCTTATGAGCAGCAAGCGCGGTTCAGCCGCGGTGTGGAGCCTGACAGCAGGCAAGCGCAAGACGGGGGTTAGGCACAATGCTCAGCTGCCATCCTTTCCCCCGCCCATGCGAGATGGTGGAGCACCCTGGGGAGTTTTAGTGGGTAGTCCCGGCGCCTTTTACTTCGGGGAGTCCCACAAACCCCCGCGATTTTGCCCTGGGATCGCGGGGCATGCGTAAAAGCATTAAACCCCAGGAAAAAAGAGGCAGAGGTCTTGGCAGAGAGGAAATACAGATAACCCACCACGTTGTCCCAATGCGGATTGATAGGTATGAACGGCTGCAGATGCCGGCAAGACTAACCTTTTGAAGCAAACAGGAATTCGAGATAATACATTTTTGGTCACCTATCCAATGAGCGGCCTTAGTTTGGTTTACGCCATCACAAGCCGAGCGGACTAGCCACTCCGCATTCGGGTTTCTCTACTAAGCAAACGACATCGGGCAGTGCCGCCAGAACGCAGTTGAACACACAGCCCCCGTAGCACGAGACGTCGAGAAAATCTCATCGAGAAAAAGAAGATGTTTTCCTTTCGATCTAACTCGTACTAAATTCTGAGACAAAACAAGACAAATCAAGTGAGCGCTGGAGAGGAATTTTGTCCACGTCAAGTACTAGAACTACAGGGGGGGTTAAGAGGAGCTAGGCCCCCTTCGGTTTATCCCCGGGCCAGGAGCTCCCGTTCGAAGACCGTAGCCCATCCACAAGTGCAATACTCTTTGAAGATGACGATGATGAGAGACCCCCCAAATTGTTCCTCTATTTATAGGTCTAAAAGTACCTACATCTAACGCTTGTGGAAAACGAATTTTCCGAGATTAAACTTCTATTTATAAATGGGCAACCCTATATAGCCATTCAAAAGTACCTAATCTTTAAATTGAAAGGGGTCGGTACCTCAGTCCCGATTGTGACAACTCCCCAGTTGAAGCCATAATACACAGTCTGAATTCATCCGACGGCTATCAAAATCGATAATCTTACGACAAATTAGTTCAGCTGGAAGCCAGTCAATAACAATCATATCGCAGGTCTATATAACATTGTCGTTAATTCACAAATAATGTTACATAACGTTCCACAAGAAATAGAGATCCTCTTTGTTGAGCGAGCTGTATTTACTTAAGTTAAAATATGTAATATCGCGAAGCAATAACTTGCATCTTAAAAAAGAACTGACCGATCGAAAGTTTAAAATATTTTTATGCTCTCGCTCGTTGATATGAGAAGATAAGTTTTAAGTATCTGTAAATTTATCTATTTTCTTTCCTTTTGCCTTTTAAGAAAATACAATAAAAATAATAATCATCATCACTATAATTTCTTATATTTTATAAGATTTTAATCTTACAATTGCTACAAAAGCGACCTAGAACAGGTATATTAAAAAAGGTAAAGAAATTATTTTACCTCGGTTAATAGAAATCTACAGTCTTATGCAAATTAAATTAATTAATCCAATAATATAATGGCTAGTTAAATACTGCTTGCCGTACCCAAGATACTGACTATTTTCGGTACAAATATTATCAAGACTAAGGCCCGAGTTCACCAACACTTAAACAGGCGATTATTATTTAATCGTCGGTTTTTGATATTTTGTCGTATTAAAGACTATCAAAAACTTATGGTAATATTTTAATCGCTTGTTATACGTATTGGTGAACTCCAGCCTAAAACAGTTTGACTAGACCAGGAGGTATTTATTTTATATTGGACGAACTCCTTGACAGTAACATTTTTAAGTAGGTAATACGACTAGGAATATTAAGAAAGAAAGGGTTTGGTATTAACACGCCACCTAGACGTGCATATTATGTCTCTGAGAAGACAATTGTTTCTAATCAACAATCAATAATGCATGTTTGAGGGGCTGTCGGCATCTCATAAGCTATAGCATAGTATATTAACGATACAGATATAATACTGAAAGGGCTTTCTAGAAAGAGACCCCGATTACCATACTTTTAGGTCTTACTCACAACACAGAACAAGGATATAGTTACGATTAGTTTGTTACATTTGAGATGAGAAGTTACTAACGAAAAATTTAATATAATGTCGTTTTAGTTCAACACTTCTGGCCTAGTATTTTAGATAGAATTGAGATAATACTTACGCGATATGGTAATGTAATATCTATGCTTTGTAAAAGGCTTAACCCATGGGACATAGGCCATTAGATAGATAAATAAATAAATAAATAAATATTATTACACTCACACCTATCATCTAGCTCAAAGTAAGTAGCCTAAGCACTTGTGTTATGGATACTAGATGACGGACATATTTTTAATATAATTATGTATATAAATGTTGAAAATATACTACATAAACATATACACAACCATGACTCGGGAACAAACATTTGTGGTCATCACAAAGTTTGCCCCAACCAGGATTCGAACCCGGGACCTCTTGGCCAATACCCAGCGATCTGAGCATTCGACCAAGGCGGCCGTCAAAGATTAATCTAATGGGTTATGTCACATAATTACTGCATTTTATCTGATACAACAAAACTCAGAAAGAGATTTATTGATATTACTGCTTAGGAGTGCAGTATAGGATATCAATCTTTTTTATTTTTTTACTAATTTAATGTAATGCATTACCAAAATAAGTTTTCTTAATAAAGGCTATTGTATTCTATAGACCTTACGTAAAACCTAAGCTAAAACCTTGAGCGTATGGATTAGAATGTTGTCATCCCAAAGTATCTCCGTTCTCTCGACATGGTTCTACGCGTCACTTTTCTATACTAGTGCACCTCTCCGGGTGATGGATGACATGATATGTATAAAAAGGGAGTGATGTCATGATGACGTCTGACCTATATGAATGGATATTGTGCCGACCCCAGTTAAACTGGGAACAGATTGATGAATCTAGGCATCAACATGAATGTAGAAAAAATTTTGTGTACTTTATGAAACTCAAACATCTAAAAAGCGTCTACATCTCTGCCACCAGTTTTCTATCACCAAAACTAGACAGCAATGTTCTATCTCAACTGCATTGCAGAACTATCATCAATAGACCGAACAATACACCAATAAAATGAGTACCTATATTCGGAAAACTACACACATCTGCCGAGAAGACAACAATGGGTGCAAAGTCAAGGCTATTTTTTAGAGCGTACAGAGCTTCCCATGGGATGGGATGACTTGGGGGGCACATAATACCTGCATCTTGACGAGCGCACGCTATTGCCTACAGTTCTTACGCAAAGCGAAGTAAGCGGAGGGTTACGTAACGCGACCTACTGGCACACTGACTCCGGCGCAGGCCGCGCTTGCACCGCGCACCACCTACTTACATTTGCTCGGTTAGCGTAATCGAGCCGTTGCAATGCAATGATTAAAAAACCCTCATGCGACCGACGTAACTTGACGCGAAACAAAACAATTCAACGTTCATAAACTGCACTAGGGTCACCCAATACAACATTCTACACTATTAACGCACCAAACAACAGCGTCCTAATGAATTGTAACAAATATGCCTGCGGCCGAAACAAAATTTAATTGTTTTTTTTTTCATTGCTCTGACTGAACAAATACAAAATTCAACGCGAATTTGTTTTCTGGACAACAATTGGCATGTCCGCCGCATATCATATTTACGTTGTCGGGCGTCCCTTATTTGCTGTTTCGGGCTGCATAGTGCGTTGCCGCGGGCGATATAGACGTGGCGCGGTAGCGTCGGGTTACAAGCAGGGGCAGGGCGGCAACAGCGCCGTGTCGGGCGGCGGGGCAAAGCGGTGGCGGGGCGAAGTGGCGGCGCGGCGGTGGGGTGGCGTATGTAATGAACGCGCCGCCGCCGCCACCCGACTCGCCCATCCACCAGCACCGCACCGCCGCGCCTCGCCACAAGGTCATTTAATAGTCTTTCGGTGACACAGGCGGTAACAAAAACGAGATAGAGTTAAATCATACAAACGACTGCTTGGCACACTACAAAAAGATGAGATGCGAGAAAGAGTTCACACGACAGGCAGTGACGTTGACACTTGAGCTATTATAACATACCTAAAATTACTGCCCCCGGCCCCTAGCCAAGTGACCAATCTATCGAACGCATAGAATAGGTACAAAATTTATTAAACTTACGTATTACAGTGAAAACAATAGTACGTCAGTTTCATACTTTTGTTTTTTATGCGTTCGAATAGATAATCCACTTGGCTAGGGCCCTCCGGAAGGAATCTCTGCAGGATTATGGGTATTGAGTTGGGAATGTACAGCGGCCGCCTGGGGAGATATCTTACACAAGAAGGTAGCCCAACAACCCTGGTTATGTATAGGTAGTCAATTTGAATCAGCAAAGTTGAAACGGTAAACAATAATTTCATGACATCGGATGTCATATCTTTTCCGCGTGTGTCAAGGGTAAAGACAGCGATAAGTAATGGGCATTCCTCCTATACCGCCTTGTAGCAACAGGTTCGCGCCTACCTACACAGGAATTGAGGGATCGTGAAGAGGTTACGTAACTAGAGATCTATGTTAAGAGTACGGATGTGAGAGGACATATGAGAGGAAGATCGAAGAAGCGCGATGGATTGATTGTGTGAAAGATGATAATAAAATGGGGAAGAGGGGAGTTTGATGAGATCACGTCTGATAGAGGAGTGTGGAAGAGGAAGACCTGTTTTGGCGACTCCACTTATAAATGGGATGAGGGCAGGGAGAAGAAGAGTGTTAACAATACACATCTGCATAGGGACCACTTCAGCAAGAAATAGGCATATTATGTTACATTTATTTATATGTTACAGTCACAACTCTTAACCAGTCAAAATGGCTATTGAGTAACAAATTTAAGGCAAAAGTAGTTTTTATCGGGAAAATAAATAACAATTGCAAATGCAATCAGAAAAACGGCCATAACGCCTACTGCAATATAGAGGAACTTGAGATGGTAAAATATTTTCTCTGTCCTTCTATTAGGTTAGTTTAGTGTGATGACTTAGGGCCGATTTCACCGTCTCTCATAGAAACCGAATTTAATAAAACTTGGTTTTGATTAATGCAAACTATGTAGCGGTACTCAGTTTAGAGCATAAACCGAGTTCAACTTCAACTGATCGCGTTTAATTTTACCGCAAATCGGCCCTTAGCCGATCAAAACCACTTTTGCCCGAAATCAGTCAAGTGGTTTAGACCGGCTCAGAGTTTTGACTGTAACATATTAAGTTATTAGTAATTGTATAAGTAATTGTGGCAGGGTAACTTACGAGTTGTCCATTCATGAAGTGGTCTAGGTGTAATACAAACACCACGTAGTCTGTATTGTGCCGAATATTATCGGAGTGCTAACGTTATTCAATCAGACGGAGTGTTAATTAACTTACTAGATTAGTATTAAACAATGAAACGTATTACCAATCCGAGACACGACACCTGTTACAATATACCTTTGGAAGCCTGATGGCGTATACAAAAGGTGGCTTATAATTAATTACAAAACAATTTTTCATATAACGTAGGTACATGTATGTATAAGTATTTATGTAAAGATGAAAGGAAAGATTGTTAGAAATATAATCTTCATTTAAATACGTCAAAAATATAAAAAGTTGATTAGTATGGCATTTAGTTTAGGGAATGCATGTAATTTAAGTCAACAGATAGTTTATTAAATTTATACACGGATGCCAAATACAAGAACTGTGATCTATGAAAAGGTTCTCCAATATTGTCTGTAAAATAAGACCAGTAGCTAAACATTCCATAAAAAAAAAACAAAATTATGTTACGATCGGATTGCATCTTCATTATAATAAATTAATAACTTTATAGAGTGAGCTATTACCGGAACTGATTGACTCTCGAGTTCGTATCCTAGGAATAATAATATGACAGTTAGAGAAAGATTGTTATAATTAAGTAATATGTATGTAGTTGCCGTTTGGTGACGGCAGAGTAGAATACAATTGTTGTCACCACCCCAAATCTCTCCCGTGGGTGTCGTACAAGGCGACTAAGGATAAATCAATGATGAGGAATGGGCAGCAGTGTTCGTCTTGTACCACCTAGCAATAGCAATGTACTGCGACTTTTGTGCCCGATAAATGGCAATAGGCTCGCCACCTATTACATGGGATCTAATACAGTTGGCGAAATGTGGGTGCTAGTTCACCTCTGCCTAGCCCTTCGGGGATATAGGCGTGATTTATGTATGTATGTATGTATGTAATGTAGTTACCTCTAGTAATATGCAAAATAATAATTTGTATATCATCATGGCCGTGTGGTGACGGCAGAGTAGAATACAATTGTCACCAACCCAAATCTCTCTTGTGGGTGTCGTACAAGGCGACTAAGGATAAATCAATTATGAGGAATGGGCAGCAGCATTCCTCTTATACCACCTAGCAATAGCAATGTACTGCGACTTTTGTCACGCCTATATCCCCGAAGGGGTAGGCAGAGGTGAACTAGCACCCACGTTTCGCCAATTATGTTAGGTCCCATGTAATAGATGGCGAGCCTATTGCCATTTATCGGGCACAAAAGTCGCAGTACATTGCTATTGCTAGGTGGTATATGCTAGTAGGAACGCTGCTGCCCATTCCTCATCATTCATTTATCCTTAGTCGCCTTGTACGACACCCACGGGAGAGATTTGGGGTGGTGACAATTGTATTCTACTCTGCCGTCACCACACGGCCACGGGTTAACGTTAGCTCGAGATAATATATTTACGGTCACCCATCAAATGAGCAGCCTAAGCGAACATTGCTTATGCAATCGCAGTCTGAGCGAGATAATCACAACGCTATCGAGTTCCATATAATTTGATTCTATTGTCTACAAGTTGTCACTTTTTTATTTATTTACGTACCTACTTACGAAGATGTGAATTATTTAAGAGCCATGTTTTTTTTTTATATTTCTTCTACAGTTCAGTGCTACTTACTTGCATGTTTTCTAAATATCATCAAATATCAATATTTTATCATACTTAATAAGGTATTTGCTCTAAATATCCATTCGTTATACACATGAATGGATAGATAATTACTAATGTTATACAGAAGACGCAATCAAACAGCAGAATGCCATCCCGAATTCACGCTACTGTTATTATCTGTGATCGTTATGCGTGCATACCAACGTGATTCGGGGCCAAAAAATAACTGAATATAACTAAGTATAAAAATTATATTACTTATTTGATAGACTGCATTGCATAGTAAAACCTACCTTAGTTATAATTAATTTTGAAAACTCAATAATTGTCTTAATTGTATGGAATTTAAAATATTACGATTTTGACTGTAACTGTTTGGCAATATCTTAGTATATTCATAACTATGTTAACAACGGATGGCTGCCCGCTTATTAATTATCATGTGGGTACTAAACATCTTTAATGTCGGCTCTCTATAATCCAAAAAAAAAAATGGTTATTTTAAAAAAACTCACGGTTATCAGAATTTTGTTTCTTTATTTTTAAGTCCTTTTGTAAATTAAAATTAAAAATGTGCAAATATATTTGGGGCGATTACAATAGGGACAGTTAGTATGGAAGACACCCACTACGGCAAAATCTTTGACGTGAAAGATACCTACTATCGGATATTTGACCAGGATCGATCACATTCTCACAATTACTTAATATTGGAATAATCATAAGTTGTCATTAGAAAAATTCTCATTGTTTCATGGTGTTAGAAAGCTCCCAAGTGCTCAACTGGCAACCCTTTGGTAGCAACTCTACAAAAAATCGTCAAATCTCGAATCTCGTGTAGTCAAGTCAGTGATTAAAACGGACCCGGCGCTAGGCCGGAATAGCGCTAAGACAAAGAAGAGAGTAAGTAATGAGATATTGAAATATTTTAAGCACGCAGCATAAAGAATTTCTAACATTAACGTATTTTAATTTTATTTTCTTACGGGTAATATCTTCTTCCTCCTAATAAATAGTACTGAAGCCTGGGTTGATCGTTGAAAGTAGGGCACTGAACATGCACTGACACTGGGTATTGCAATCTAAATGCACAAAACTTGTGTCTATTGCCCACGTTCCTCCCATTTCGTGTCAAATCAAACATGGTGAAACAACAATGAACAAACCGAAATATTTCCAAAAAGTAGGCAGATAAAAACTATTTTTTTAAGAAAATGTTTTTTACTTATTTGTACTGTAGAGCCGAATTCAATTTATTGTCACCATCGCCAATCTGTCCCGTGGGTGTCGTCTAAGAGTTAAGGCAGCGATATGTATTGGACAGCAGCGTTCCTCATACCACTTAGCAATGTACTGCGATTTACGTTCCCGATAGCAACAGGTACACATGGGACCTAATATGATTGGCGATACGTGTGGTAAATCACCACTGCCAACCCTTTCAGGGGAATATAGGCATGATTTATGTGTATGTACAGTAGGTACATAGTTGCTATAATGTATTGTATAACAATAACAAAGCAATGCTATGCTTGCGAATTCAATAAAATACTTAAATGTTGTCCACTATGCTATTGAGGGTGATAGATGTGCGCATTAAGACATTTTTAAAAGACGCGGGAAACCGCACCATTCGCCGGCGCTGTCAGGGATAAAAACGACGGAAAAAAAACGATGATATACCTTAAAATTATAATGAACCTCAAAATATAACGTACTGCTTTCTTAAGTTACTCTGCTCGTACTCAAATTGAGCTATGGTTTTGCGCAGCATCATATCGTCATGTCATAAATTAATAATGACAATAAGTTTAAGATAATAAATCGACAGATTATGTATAGAAAAGGCAATCATTGATTAATAAAGTTTAAGAAGATTGGGAAGAAGATTGAGGTTAAGTCAGACTAAGTATAGAATGTAAAAATAAAAAAAAAATTAAAATGGATAAGAAAAAACATTTTGTTTAAATACGGATTTTGTTAAATAAGTACTCAAAAAGTGGTAGTATTTTCTCATCTATCTCTATCTTGTCTATCTCAAACAAAGTTTATCAAAATGTCTGAAATGGATAACATTTTTTTTTTGTTCTTAAGATTTTTTTTCCATATACATATATTGTTATTTTGAGTTACCTCAGATTAGTGGGCATATATTCAAATATATGCCCACTGATCTGAACTGGGCCAGGGTGATTTGTTATGGCTCATTTTTCCTACATTCTTCCCTCCAGGTAAAGCCTGAGCCCGAGCAATGGGATATGGGAAAGGGGTGGTAATAATGATGAAGTTATTCTTTACCATGGTCTATAATAAGTCAATATAATGGGTTTAAAAATATTGTAACATAAATTTAAAAAATATACAGAAAACACTGAATCATGTCTTGAGCATGCCGACCAATAAATTAATGGAAGGTTAGCCATCACTCCAAGCCACATGTATTGAATTTAATGAGTACTTAATATAAAAAAACATTAAAATCTAGACCATAGAACCCGTGAGAATAGCAACTACCTACCTATTAATTTTTTTTACATTACATACTAATTAGCGTTTATTGACTTCTCTGAGTGCGACATTGGTCTCTTAATTCTTAAATAAAAATTATTCTTCCAATTTTTAATTATATTAACTAATCAAATGTATGGTGATTTAAGCAGGAATAATGTCAGTTTCATTATATGAAGTACCTACTATTAAGCAATTATGTTACTCAGGTGATTTAGGTAATCAATTAGTAACTTATTATTTTTAATTGAATGGAGTAAAATATATTTTATAAATAACATTTTATAATAAAATATAACCACACCTGGTAAAGTATTTAGGCAATACATTATTCATTATCTACTTTTAGGATTTTTTTCGTTCAGCATGAAATACAGTTTAGGCTTTAGATGAATTTACTTTGTAATGTGTTTAAATAATTGATTGAATGATAAAGTTGATACTTGCGATGGTCATATTAAATATGATTATTTAAGTACCTACCTATCTAATAAATTATGTAATAAAATGACAATGTGATAACGTGCGAAAGACCTGATGAGCAGCTGTATTAGCATAAATGTTCTCATTGCTGACTATTTTAAATCTAAACAAAGGAAACTAGAAGTACTGGCGCTGATATAATTTGTATGTCCCGCCCATTCTCTCATCCCTTTGCTTTACACCCTTACATAATTTCCTTACGTAATAACCGCGTGGCAAAGTAACTTTTTGTAAATCGTGTACGAGATCCTTCACCCAAATTATTACGTAACACCAAATATGACTACAACTAACTTGGTGGATCAAATAAAAACACCATTATCTAAGTTACCGGCTTTGCTGTTTGAAGTCAATGAGACCAATTGAAATAAAAAAGCACCTACCTCAATTATAGGAGTCATCTGTGGCGGGCCAATTCGCCCATTAGCTCGTGGCCACATATCCCCGGGGCTCACGAATTTTATGTAAATTCTTAAGATTTTTTAACAAAACTTGAAAATAAAGACACAGACACATACACCCAATCAGTCAGTTTCTTCCACAGATAATTACGGATAATAGATATCACTTAAAAACCAAAAATGAAGAGCATCTACAGAGCATATTAAATTTAATTTTGCTGTCACACTCTCCTGCCATCTATGTCCATTTTGTGTAATTACCTACTAGCAGTGCCCACCAGATAAGTCCGCGGGTGGTCCAACTTGGAACTAAAATTTCGCCTGCTATTTTGTTTAGATGTGAGCGAGCAGCGCCACTCATCGCGCGCAGACTTATGTGGTGGGCACACAAGAATCATAAAATTCCTATGCTGTCATGCTGTCTTGTTAGTAGTAGTGCAAGAAAATGATACCATATTATCTTAATTGTGCCTTTAATTCAGCGTTCCTCTTATACCACCTAGCAATGTACTGCGACTTTTGTGCCTGATAAATGGCAATAGGCTCGCCACCTATTACATGGGACCTGATATAATTGGCGAAACAAGGGTGCAAATTCACCTCTGCCTACCCCTTCGGGAGTATAGGCGTGATTTATGTATGTATGTACTCATTAGTACAAAGATTTTAGTGGTTAGAAAAAGAATTTCGAAAAATTATGATCTTGAGGCGGGAATACTGTCTCATAAGCGTCTCCGAGACGATCAAGTGGCTTCGTGTCAAGCTCGTTCATTTTAAGTGTGTTTCATTCTGTTGCTAAGTAAAACCTAGCAAGAGAATGAAAATGAACCAGCTTAACGCGAAGCCGCTTGACCGTCTCGAAAGCCCATTACATCGATTACAAACTTATCAATTTACTATCTACAGCGGGGCCATCGGCTCAGTATATTGATCTTCAATTTTAATTTTGTGCCTTTTTGAGACAATTTTTTCAGATATACATAAATCACAGTTCAATCGTTATTAGTACTATTTATTTATACATAATACTAAAATACTTGGTACTAAAATAAATATATTTATCAACCAATCAGTTTTATTAAACTGATACTGGCAACCCAATTTAATGGCGGCAATCTGAAGTTGTACATTAAGGAATAAGCATTAGCTTACGTTTTTCACGTTCAGAAAAGTCCTTAGTCCTATTTACTCTGAGTTAGCTATTAACACTTTTCAATATTTTGGACATGATTTTCTCAAATATTTTTTATAATCTGAAAAAAAACCGGCAAATATGACTCACACAGGGTAGCCACCATCGCGGCATAGGAACTTTAAGATAAACGTAGTGTATTATATACTCTTTGCTTTAAGATGAAACCATGGACTTAATACAATAATAACAGGACTGAGCAGAGCACCACATAAAGGTTTCATTAAAAACACATATATACCTAAATCTGAATCATGGTCACTAGATAAATGTAATTAAACAAATGACAAATTGTGATGTCAACTTTTGTTTGGGCAAATGAGAAAAAGGGACATAGGGATCCATTCTGGCTATTTCATTTTCATATTTATATTAACTTTATTCCTATACTCATAGTCATAACTAGTAACTATTTTGACAGTGCTCAGTCGTGATTTTCTAATACGACCATGGATAAAATGCACTCTTGAGCGAGCACGGGCATAATATTAATAAATCTGGACTAAGCACTGTCAAAATAGAAAACATATGCGTACGGCATAAGGTTTATAGGTCTACCAGAATTTCATGGCATTATTTTTTTTGTTAATTAGGATTTTTATAGGGAAGATTCTCTTTTTAGAATGACCGGAATTTTAATCATATTTTTTGTGTGAAAAGATAGAATTCGAAAGAAATAAAAAAATATGGGCGTGTTAATTTTCGGTTTAATTTAATATTATAACATCATAATAAAGGTATATTGAAAAAACGAAATGTTGTTGGCTCGTATTTTCTGCTCTAGTGCTCAGTCCTTGTTTTTATACTACGTCCATGAGAGCGACTCAATTAAGAAAGATGAATCTGGCATTTTTTTACTGTAGCAACACTGATTTTCGACTTTAGCTCTAGATTTGACTGTCTGTGGATTTCGATTCACCCGTTTGGTAGTCTTTGCCCTACTCTGTGGAGGGTGGCTCACTTCACTGCTCGTCTTTATCGTCTTTATTCAATAATTTGTGCTGTGGAGGAGGAGATTTTTATTGAACTGTTTTCATTGTGCGATTGATTATTAAAATAATAAAAGGCGCAGAAAATTGCTTTGCTTCATCACGACATATTTTCCGAATCGCTCAATAACACAAAAAAGTGCATTTTTTTAAATTATAGCATCAACAACGTGCAAATGTTTATTGTAATGATTACCAGTTGTTACACCGCACAAGTGTGAGGAGTAGTTTTGTTATTTTTCACTGTATTCCATTTGGACTTGTTTGTATAAACAGTTTTATCATTCTCTGGCTTTGTTTCCACGTTATGTGTAATAGGTAGTTCTGATGTGATTTGAAACCTTGATTCAACTTTCGTCCACAAACATGGAAGATGATGGAGAGGATAAAAATGACTCTAAAAGGTATGTTATGTTCGTCACAGTATGATCTCAGTACAATATATCGATTAAGATACAATTTGATACTCTTACCACTAGCTTACCTACTACATCATTAGATTCATATTATTGTCTAAATTATTAAAGAATATTAACAAATGTATAGTAAGTGTATAATCAATATGGCAAATATTCATTCTCATTACTATTTTCAACATAATTTGTGTAGGTATGTATTTAATAGTGCTTCTATGCTGGCTTGGGAATGAAATAATAACATAGAATGTGCTAATACTGACTTACTCCAGGGGTGTCGTAAAAGACAACTAAGGTGCCCGAATGGTGCCTCCACAATACCAAACCACCAACAACAGTATACCCAAAAGAGGGTTGGTGTCATCCTAAGCCAAAACCTTTAACCAGTATGGATTGGAAAGTGTCATCCTAACCACTCTTTCTAAAATGATCTTTCAACATGGCCACTCCCATCTCTTTCTCAACATTTTCATCATCATCATCATCTATACATTTATTCAAAGGGAGAGGATGGCTTAATGATATTTCACCAATATTAATAAAATAGTTATACTGCACAGACCCCAGATAAACTGAGAATAGGGAAGAAAGAAGAAGATGAAATTATTATTTAATATCTGATATTTTCCATTGATGTTGGTTTAAACATACTTTTAGGAGGACACGCAACCTCAGTGAGAAAAAAAGGAGGGACCAGTTTAATATGTTGGTGAATGAGCTAAGTACTATGGTTTCCACAAATAACAGGAAAATGGACAAATCTACAGTGCTTAAGTCAACAATATCATTTCTGAAAAATCACAATGGTATGAGATTTGTAATTGGTTAATAATATAAATAATTTTGTAACATTTTCATTTTGAAGTCATTTTGAAATCATTTATTGTTTGTGATATTATTAATTCATGAATAGTAATATAATATAGTTAAATGCCCATTTTCATTATGAGCCATGGTCATAGATATATTTTTTGATCTGCTTACAAGTCTCAAAGGTGCATAAGTGTCTGATGAATATGCATGCCCAATGGTGGGAAGCTTTAAGATGCATTAATATTGAATTTATTTAAATTTTCTACATTATTCACATTACTTTCCGATTCTTTGAAAATGGTAAAACTTTAATACGTTATGGTAATCTTGTGGTTGTTTCTTACTTGTTTCTTATTCGCTTTGTACTAACAATGCACAACAATAAATTTTTTTTTCATCTGTAATAATAAAATTACTTATCTTTGATATGTAACATCAACTTTACAATTAGATTATATTTATTATAAGATATAATTTATGAGGTGGGTCTATAGGTTTGTGGAAGTGGAGCCTTTGGATAGGTTACTTTTTATTATCTGCCCCATTTGAGACATCATAAGTTAATAAGTAAGTATTGATACCTGTAATGATAAATGTATCATGAATTATAACATTTCACTGACAATTTAGCAAGATAGGTTCAATTTATTTTAAGACAAGTCTTGCCTGGATAAACTGTATGTAGCTCTTAAGTGGCACAATCTCTTCAAACAAGGCAGATATTCATTTGAAGATAGTCAGAGGCCAGGGTATAAAATGTTAACAAATTATCAATATTTATATACTGGGAGATCCAGAAATGATTGCAAAGTCAGCAATAACCATTTTAAAATAATTTATATCTATCTTGTAATGACAATGATGTGCACTAAATAGGTACAGAGATGAGCAATGGATCCTTTCCCGAAGTTATTGACCTATCCTCATTATTTTAATTATTATTATTAATTTATGATGATAAATTAGAGGAACTATTGTTTTTTCTAACAAGTTTGCCTACTTAAAATGTTATGTTTTGCTTCAGAAATAACTGTCCGTTCACGAGCACATGATGTGCAAGAAGATTGGAAGCCATCTTTTTTGTCTAACGAGGAATTTACATACCTTATTCTTGAAGCTTTAGAAGGCTTTGTGATGGTTTTTTCGGGTACAGGGCGTATCTACTATGTCTCTGAAAGTGTTACATCGTTACTAGGCTACAATCCGGTAAAAATCTGTGATAGAATTTTGGGTAGTGTATTTTATGTGTAGGTCATCTTTTTTAAACCTTCTGTACATTTTAGGCTGATGTAATTAACAACAGCATATTTGATATGTCTCTTGAAGATGATCGACCCCAGCTGTATAATATTTTACACAATCCAAGAAATGGAGTTGACCTAATGCAGACTTCCCCCACAGGTATGTATTTTAGAAATCATATTAATTCCTTTTTCGAATTTTGTCTGCCACTTATATTGTTATTGTTTATGTGTGCTTAACACTTGAATGCAAAAGCAGTTTGCGAATATTCATTTATTTATTTTGTTTAATGTGTGTCCAAAGTTCTTTTTACAATGTTTCTTATATTTGTCTCACCAATACACAAGAATTTAATATCAAGTTTGGCGTTTATCCAAAAAACACTTAACTGTGTCTCGCCTGTGCTTTAGAGGGCATGTAAGTCGTCGGTCGCTTTATGTCCCATTCTTCCTGTCATAGGGTAGGGCTAAGACCCAGCAGTAGGGACATCAAACAGCCGATGATGTAAAAAAATATATGTATACTTAAGCGAATATACTTACTCTGCACATTTAGATTCATTAAATATAAAAAAAAACATATTACAACCAACCAAAAAAATTGAAATTTTGAGATATACTTAAGATATAATTTCCTTATTGTTGTGTATATGTTTATGTAGTATATTTTCAACATCTATATACATAATTATATTAAAAATATGTCCGTCATCTAGTATCCATCACACAAGTGCTTAGGCTACTTACTTTGGGCTAGATGATAGGCGTGAGTGTAAAAATATTTATATTTATTTATTTATAATTATGTCAACTAGCAGTGAGAAGGAAGTACCTACCTATAATTTTTGTACTATTGACTTGTATTGCTTAAAAAAAAACTAAGCGCAAAAGTCAACACTGTAATGGAATTTGCAACAATTACTGTTGAAAGAAAATTACCGAGTTGACCTTTACTGCGTGTGTGATAAATAACTGTCGCTCAACATCGTACCTATTCAGTTGCAACGGAGGAGGAATTCTTGCAATTTGCATTTAAGCCCGAGTTCACCAACGCGTATATCAAATGATTAAAAAATAAACATCAGTTTTTGACAGTTCTTCCATATGATATAATGTCAATAACCGACGGTTAAGTATAATCACTTGTTTTGTTAGGCCCGAGTTCACCAACACGTAAACAGTCAATTATTATTTAATCGGCTCTTTCTAACATATAACAGTATGGAAGAAATGTGAAAAATAGACTGGTAACTTACAGATTAATAACCGATCAATTCGAATACATAGGTACATTTAGGCCCGAGTTCACCAACACTTAAACAGGCGATTATTATTTAACCGTCGTTTTTTGACATTTTATCGTATGGAAAAATCTGTCAAAAACTTACGGTTATCTTTTAATCGCTTGTTTTACGTGTTGGTGAACTCGGGCCTAAAATGTTACAGTTTTGAACAGAGGTTGTAAACCTACGAATATAAAAAAACGAATGCAAAATATTTTCTTTGTGTGATTAAAGATTTATACCATTTATCATGTTTTACTGTTATTTTTAATACCCTTTTGCTTCAATTCTGTTTTACCGAATTTATTTGTAACTAATAATATGCAGATCGTTAAGCAGATACACCACGCGCGTGTGCCCAATATCATTTAGCTGACGTCGAATGTTGAATCTAATTTCATTGGTCGAATGTTTTATTCTGTATGCGATTGCTGTGATACTGCTTAAGCGATGTAGTGTAATTTTAGTTCAGTAAGGCGTGACAAACATTTTTATTTACAGTAAGCCGATATTATATTTTTTAAACCCTGATAAAGTGAAATTAAGTTAATGTTAGTGCGCGGCGCGGTATTATACTATTAAATATTTCAATGCAATTGCCCACAGCGAGATATTCCATCCACTTAATTCACCGCTGTAGCATCTGAGCATATTAGTGTATTATTTCTTAGATTATCCATTGTTAATAAGTGTTGAGTAATGGGCGGCAGCGTTCCTCTTATACCACCTAGCAAACTACTGCGATTTACATGTGTGATAATTATCAGGTTCGCTCGTTTTATGTTTATTCTGTTTATATTCAATAACATGAGACCTAACATAGTTGGTGAAACGTGGGTGTTAATTCGTCTACCTACCTCTTCGTGGATAAATATAGGCGCGATTTATGTATGTAATGTACCAAGTATATTTTCTCTTCAGTTAGGGAGATTAATTCACAATCGGCACACGGCACAATATTCGCTTCATAAATTGTAACGGCACAATTTTGAATGCAGCAGTTACACATATTAACTATACCGAGCACCTCGATGGCTTCTTAATACTTTAATTATATTACTTAAAGTTACACATATATTATTGTTAAATAATATAATTAAACTCTTCAGGACATATATTCCAGTATGAAGAGCACGTTACGGTATGCCGAAGTAGGTACCTGCCTTAACTGCAGATGAACGTATCTACTCAAATACTATTTAATTTGTAACATCGCAGTATCAGAGCTGACCTAGGAAGTGTTGTGTTAGCCTGACTTCGTCTCCCTATTCTACAAATACAATATTTCCGGTTATTGCGCAGCTGCGTGCTCTACTGGCTTACAGACTGCTACGTCCTTATTTTTTCAGAGTACTAGATAGATTGGTCTGTATGTCGCTCTGATTTAAAAAGTGAAATAAATTAAATAAAGACATATACCCGTTTTCATTTCAGAGAACGAAATTCACTTCCAATGTCACCTCCGCCGTGGAAACCTGGACTTTCGAGATGAAACCACATATGAGCTAGTGCAGTTCAATGGGTATTACAGTGAGTGAATATTCAATTTTATTATTCTCATTTCACAGGTATTTAATGTAATGACGGGTCCAGATAGGCGCAATTTTATGTAGTGTCATAGCGAGGCAACAACATGACTGGGGTATGCATGTCTGGAGTACATTTCAATAAAATGAATGTAACTTCAACCATTTTTAATTTCGAGTCGGTCGCATCGGTCAACATCAACGGATAAGAATTATAATAGGCATATTATGTTAAGCATAAGCATGAGTCTATTCTAAGGAGCTGATTTTTAAATGAATAAAATTAAAAAAGAGAATTTAAGTATATAAAATAATTATGTATATTACGTTTTACACCCCTTAACAACATAGTTCTAGACTTATTTAATATCAAAATTATATTTTTAACTGAGACCATTTCTATCAGAAGGGCTGGGCTATGAATGCGTGTTTATGACATCGACCGATCGATCATGGTACAGGTACTGACTTATAAAATGTAAAAGAAAACAGGCTTGACTATTATATCAACTTTATTATACTTACTTATATTTTTATACTCATAAATACCGTTTTTGTACAGGGGCGAACCCGGAGCACATTGAAAATGAGGACCCTGGATTCCAACAGAACCACGATTCAAGGTAAACACAAATTCTTGCATTTAAAATGTCATAAATATGTAATTTTTGTAAATGTTCAGAGAGTCACATGAAAACCTTGAATATAATCGTAGGGCCATATATAAAAATATAATACCACTACATTAAATATTCACGTAGTTCGTAGGCGAAACCAAAACCATTGAAAGGCACAACAAAACAAAAACATGACCCTGACTCTTGATAGCCAACTCAACTTTGAGAGTCATATTTGAATGCGTAAGAATATAAGTACCTATGGAATAATTGTAAAACAAAATAAGACATGTGTGAGTTTTTTTCGATATTGACAAAATATAGATACTCTGTTGTTGTAATTAAATAACTGTGAGATCAGCAGAACCCTAATTCTGTAATGTTTAACGTAACAATCGTATCTAAATGGAGATTCAATTAGCATTGCTTATTCACAGAACGCCTATTGTTAAAACCAAAAATCAAAACTGCATCTGTACAGTCATTTAGTATTGTTATATCTATGTTACATACATACATAAATCACGCCTATATCACCGAAGGAGTAGGCAGAGGTAAATTAAATACCCACTTTTTTAGCCAATTTACTAAGTATTTTAGTACCCAAGCCTTTTATTCCACCTCTTTTCTTTGTGGAGTTACTAAGTTTTTATATGGCTTTCCAAACTGGTACTTCATTGTCCTGAAAAGTCATACGAAAACTTTCGGAGCAAATTGTTTTGTGGAAACCATTTTAGCTTAAAACAGAAAAAAAATCACATCCAAAGTTTTAACACTTGACCTTTCGAGAATCTATCCAAAAGGTTTAGGTACGAAAGGCGACTATTTTCCAAATGAGTACTTATCAAATAAGCATATCTTGTCGAAACATTGTTTTTTAAATACGTCATGTTTCTTCCACACTCCGCTGGTGTTAACATGGCCCGGATAGCAATAGGCTCGCCACCTATTACATGGGATGTAACATAATTGGCGAAACGTGGGTGGTGGTAATTCATGATTTATGTATTTACTTTAAAGAACTTGCTAGCGTAGTGGAATAGCGGTTTGCGTAAATTAAGCAATTTTCGCTAAGGCCGGTCATTGGATGGATGGATGACCAAAAATTTATTATATCGCGTTCCTCCGTGCTTCGGTAGGCACGTTAAGCGTTTATCCGGCTGCATTAGCACTTCAGCAGCCGTTAATCCCATCCACCAAACCGCACTGGGCCAGTGTGGTGGGTTATGGCCCAATCTCCCTATATTTATCCATTAGTAGGGAAGACCTGTGCCCCACCAGTGGGGCTTTAAGGGCTGGTGATTGTATTAACTTCTTCTTCTCCCTGCCCTTTCCCAGTCTATCTGGAGTCGGCGCAGTAAGTTTCCTCTTCCATTCATATCGGTCAGACGTCATCTACCCATCTACTTCCCTTTGATGAATGAATGTATAGAAAAGAGACGGAACGGTCCATGTCGAGAGACCGATGAACGGAGAGAGTGATTGGAATGACAACATTCCAAGCCGTACTGCTCGAGATTTGGGCTTATATAGGTTTTACAGCCGACCGCCTGTCTGACATTAAGCCTCTTTGGGTATGCTGTTGATGGTGGTTTGCCCTCCACCATTCGGGTGCCCCAAGGTGCTTATTGGTCTACACCGGGCAATCTCCCTTAGTCGACTTTTACGACACCCATGACGTGAGTCGGGGCTGGCCCATTCTACGTTATTTGTTCGCTGCCAGGCCAGCATGGAAGACAAGGGACATTATAGTCCGACAACTTCGTACGCGACCTTCTTGCGGGGTGAGAGATGGGGGGGGGGGGCTGAGGTATTGTATGCTGTGTTGCACCCTCCTCCCCGCATCGCCCGCCCCCGCTAACATCTAGAGTGCCGCGTCGCCACCGTCTCTCGCCCCGTAGGAAGGTCGCGAACTAGCACCCACGTCTCGCCAATTATGTTAGGTCCCATGTAATAGGTGGCGAGCCTATTGCCATTTATCGGGCACAAAAGTCGCAGTACATTGCTATTGTTAGGTGGTATAAGAGGAACGCTACTGCCCATTCCTCATCATTGATTTATCCTTAGTCGCCTTGTACGACACCCGCGGGAGAGATTTGGGGTGGTGCCAATTGTATTCTACTCTGTCGTCACCACACGGCAAACCTTACCTACTTATGCGCTCATATTTTTCACTTTTTTCAGCAGGCTCCTCTTCCTGTGCACCGGGCGACTGTACACGCCTCAACTGATCCGCGATGTGACCCTCGTGGACTCGAGCCGTTGCGAGTTCACCTCCCGGCACAGCCTCGAGTGGAAGTTCTTGTTCCTCGACCACCGCGCGCCGCCCATCATCGGCTACTTGCCCTTCGAGGTCCTTGGAACGTCGGGCTACGACTACTATCACTTCGATGATCTGGAGAAAGTGATCACGTGCCATGAAGCATGTAAGTGGAGAGTTGTGCATGATTGACAATGTTGCAAAGGGAAAATGTTTTGGTAATAATGATTTCATTGTTTTTTTAATTACATACATTTTGGTGGTTAGAAAAAGAATTTCGAAAAATTATGGTCATGATAAGGGAATCGAACATGCGTCCGCTGCTATCCTGGCAGGTGCCTGACCGCTCGGCCAACCAAGACACTAATTACTTGCCGAAATTCTTCTAACCTTTAGTACACTTCACGTTGTAAGCCAACGGATACCATCACAATGTAGAAATAAATTTCAAACAATCTAAAGCAGATATTTTTACAAATACCGTTCGGTTACTCGTTTTTTTTTAATCGTTTAATCATTAATGTTCAAAAACTGTTAAAACACTTGGCATATTACTCTCTCTCTTTTCTACTTAAGTACAGGGCATTTGATGTAATTTTTAAGTATTTCCTTTACCCCCAAAAGAAATGCTACTAAAATTTGGGGCACTGCTTTAAAAGTTAAGTGGACATTGCCTGTCAGAATTTGTATGGAAAAACGTCAATTTTGACAATATTTAAATGTTAAGCAAGACTCAAACTTTGATTAGCGTTTCTGTATTCGGGGGTGAGTCATCCCAAATTTCAAGTGGTTTCATATAAAAATGTTTCTATGGCCAATGGATTGTATTTAAATAAAATCTATGTCCTATTTAACATAAGGAGTTTCTATAAAATTAAAATCAACTCATTGAACGTTTGATACGTTCATTGGACAGTTCAACGTTTGATACGTTCATTGGACAGTTCAACGTTTGACCTACTTGCCAACGACACATAAATCATCGCACAGACAAACTTATTCATCTCTCAAACTCCGGAGTGAATTAATGTGAATGCGGTGACATAATTTTATTGCTCTTGAGTAATAATTGGGATCAATAAACAGTAGGTGTTCTGATGTGTCCCGTCTTATCGTGAAACGTAACTGATTTAAATTATTTAGTAACAATCAAGTATGTAATATATTGTGGACAAACTGTCGCTATTAGATAATAATTTAATTTGATCATAGATTTAAAATAAATTCGTCCTCTATAATATTTACTTCTTCATCTCCTTGACCTTATCCCACTTTAAGTGTGGTCGGCACAACATTGTATTTCTCTTCCACTCTCCCTCTATCAGACGTGAGCTCTGCGTGAACTCCTCTCTTTCTCATATCATCGCTCACACAATCCATTCTCGCTTTTTCGGTCTTCCTCTTATTTTAGGTCCAGAACATCCATACTACACATATCTCTAGTTACGTAACATTCATCCCTCTTCGTCACATGACCGTACTATAATTCTTCGGACGTTGTAATATATTAAATATATTCCGAATATAATATACAATAATGTAATTAGAAGAATTTCTTTAATACGAACGTTTTGGTCTCGAAAAAACCATGGTGGTGTGTCCCGCAGATCTGGTGTACCTAATAGATATTTAGCTACGGGATCAATCGGTTTGAGAAAAACCACACGCTCCGAACCGTTTTATTTATTTCTCCATTCTATAGTAGATCAAAAAACATAATCTTTCAAATAGATATCTGTTTAAAAAACATTTAAAAAGTACATTTAACAATACTGAAAACACTTGATGAGATTGACGACTGATGAGATATTGATTGTGTGTGTTTTATATACAGTAATGCAGAAAGGTGAGCTTACGTCATGCTACTACAGATTCCTAACCAAAGGCCAACAGTGGATCTGGCTGCAAACTCGCTTCTACATCACCTATCACCAGTGGAATTCCAAACCAGAGTTTGTAGTTTGCACACATCGCGTTGTCAGGTAAACATTTTTTTATGGGACTAAAAACTTTTTTGTATAATGTTGCCAGTCCTATCTGATTACGACAGTGTATTCTTTTAACGGCCTGTTTCAATAGTCTACCTAAATATCAAGACAGTTATTTACCTAGAAACCTCTGTTATTTTTAGGGCCTGTTTCACAACATTTGACAGTTGTAATTTATTTATTTATATTTATTTATTTATTTAAATAAGTTCACAAACTGGTTGTGGTCGTAACATGACAAAACTTAAACACTATCACATTTTTTTACAAGACGCCTACCCAGAAAATGTGAACATAACATGACAAATTTGTTGAGGATTAGTGTAAGCAAATGATAAAGATAAAGAATTCTAAATAAATAAATATAAAACATCAAAATAAGGAGAAGGTATATATGAAATATTTGTCAATTGAACTGCCAAGTAAGCTACTTCGAACTTACTGGTCGATTGTGAAACAGGCCCTTAGTGATTTAACAGTAAATGGTAGGTAACAAAATTTCATTATCCTTCTATTTATGGAGAGAATATTGAAACCCACCGTAAATCTGACACTGTATATCACATAAAATATGACAGTTAAATAGTTACATTATTTTTTTTATAATAAAACTTACGAGGAATAGGCAGCAGCATTCCGGGTGCAGCATCTACAAATTAAAGTTCCCAGTATATGCCAATAGTCGTGCCCTCTATTAACATGGGATCTGAAATATAAATATATAAATAAATATAAATATAAGGAGCTGGAGAAACCCATGCATGGAGCTCAAACCTAACATAGCTCACGAAATGTGTGTGAATAATAATAGAGATGTGTTAGCCGCCAGCCATCTAGCTTCCACGGTAATCGCAGGAATGTTTGACAGTTGTACCGGGTACGCTGCTACCCATTCTTCATTATATTAACGACCCTTATGTGTATGAAAATATGTTCAGTAAAATTATAATCTAATGTATTTTTAAAAAGTCTACAGCTGGATGGACTACTTCTCCTAATTGGTATTCAATTTCTCACCACCTCACCCCACTACACGGCAGCCTAGGCCGAGGTCCGCGCCTTTAGAGGCACCCTCAGTCCTTCCGCGGCAGTATATGTCTCCCAGGAGATGCCGTCCTCCATGGGGGACGCCTGCTGTGGAGGTACCCTCACATGGAGTTTTCGACTGCAAGGCTTGAGGACAATAGGTCTTCGCCTTCCCCAAAAAACCCGGTAGATGCTGTAAAAGCATCTCAGCCAACAGCTTAGATCCTTTAAAAAAAGGGATTCAGTTTGTAACCTATATCTTTCAGCTATGCTGACATCACCAAAAGTTTAAAGCAAGAAGAATCAAGTATAGCAGTTGAGCCAGAAGAGAACACCGACGTGGTTATTAAGGAGGCACCCGAAGAGGAAAACATCACTGACATCTCACCATCGTTCATGTCTCAAACCAACGATAACTATGGGAACTCATATCAAACACTATCACAGGTAAATATGCATTGGGAACAAAATTTATACACAGACAAAGATATAGAGCTTTTACTTATTCGGTATGCTATGATGATTCATTATCAAAAGACGAGTGTTACATACATATCCAGATAATTCAATAGGTCTGCTTGAAATCATTCCAGACTTACTTACCATCCACTGGTATGTTAAGGGAGTAAAATAATAAAAAATAATTATTTAAACTAACCCCTGATTACTGAAACGCTACTCAAAGTGCGAGTCCGGTTCAACATTTAGGCATTGTCAAAGTTGACGTTTATCCATACTCTTATCACTAACCTTTTAATGTGCCCACTGCTGGGACACAGGTTTATGGATAGAAGAATAACGAAGGAACTCGAATATTTTTGTCACCTACCCAAGGGCTGGCCTTTTAATTCATGCGAACGCAGGCTAAACTCGCTAAGCAACTACACTATCGAGTTCCGCAATACTCAATACCAAAGGTCAACAGTACTCAATAAATGTGTGCGTCCACCGAACCAGGCTGAACGCGCCGAAGTCAACGAGGCTACGGATTTCTGTTGTGACTGATTCGGACGATTCGACACGGGCAAAGGTTTCTTTGAATTCGTTAACTTCGGCGCGTTTGGTTCGGATAGATGTGCGTCCACCTTTACGGTCTTTTTCTTCTATATTTTAGGGAAGGCAAAGGGTCTATACAGCCATGTCTTTGTATATTTTATCTGTAGTCTTATGGAATAATGAGTGGGTGAAATATATGAATGAAATGAATTTTACGGGAAAATATGGGTGTCACACATTTTAACACATCTAGGGAGTGCTTGGAGCGAATTTAATGGTAACAGATGGTTCATGATGGTGCCCTGATGAGGTGGACAAAACCACTTTTCACAGTGGTCTTCACCACAACATCAAACACGACACAAGACTTATTTTCAATAATTCTGCATAATTGCACATCAACACGGATGATTGTGTATCAAAATAACACCACTTTCACTGTAAAAAATCTACTCTGAATCAATTTTTGAATTATTGAAAATCAATCAGACTGCCACCACGAAACGCGCCAAACGCTCCTCCTTTTTTCTTCTTTATAGCCTGCATCGGTGAAGTCCGCGTCGGCGTGCAGCACGGCCGGCACGGTGGCGACCGCCGGCACCGCGGCGACCACCGCTATAGTCACCTGGCCCCGGAACTCTACGCACGCGCGGTTCAACAACGGATCTGACACCGCGTCCCTCTCTGGGGACTCGCAGTCCTCACACCGGAACGGCACTAGAGAGGTACCTGCACTGTCCACTGACTGTTGACAATATTATCACTACCCGACTGACTGTTGACAACTTTTACCATCTTGAGACGCTATCCCCCGGATACAGAAACGTTACTCAAAGTTTGAGTCCTGCTAAACTTTTAAGTAGTGTTCAAAATTGACGTTTTTCCATATCAATTCTGACATCTAGTGTCCATTTATCTTTTTAAGCTGTGCTCAAAATTTGAGTAGCGTTCTGTATTCGGGGGTATGTTAGTCCATTCATTGTTCCATTCCTATTATTATTTAATAATGTTCAAATTTTGTTTACAATTATTAAATATAAACTATAGTATTATATGTAATGCAGGATTTATGGAAAGTTAAACTTGAAGTAACAAACATGTTATATATAACATGCCGTGTGGTGACGGCAGAGTAGAATACAATTGTCACCACCCCAAATCTCTCCCGTGGGTGTCGTACAAGGCGACTAAGGATAAATCAGTGATGAGGAATGGGCAGCAGCGTTCCTCTTATACCACCCAGCAATGCACTGTGACTTTTGTGCCTGATAAATGGCAATAGGCTCGCCACCTATTACATGGGACTTAACATAATTGGCGAAACGTGGGTGCTAGTTCACCTCTGCCTACCCCTTCTAGTATATAGGCGTGATTTATGTATGTATATATAACATAAAATTTGACGGCCGCCTTGGTCGAATGCTCAGATTGCTGGGTATTGGCCAAGAGGTCCCGGGTTGCCTCTTGTATCCTGGTAGGGTCAAACTTTGTGATGACCACAAATGTTTGTTTCCGAGTCATGGTTGTGTATATGTTTATGTAGTATATTTTCAACATTTATATACATAATTATATTAAAAATATGTCCGTCATCTAGTATCCATAACACAAGTGCTTAGGCTACTTACTTTGGGCTGGATGATAGGTGTGAGTGTAAAAAATATATATTTATTAATACATATTCTATTATAGCGCCAACATACACCTACCTACTTAAATTAGAAGTTTTACCATTTTCCTTAATGCTATTTTAAGGCACTGAATTGAATGAAAAAAACTTCTCTGTGACTGTATTAAGCTATTTTTCATTTAATTACTTCTCGTGTTATGATGTGAATATTTAAACATTTCAATCAAGTTCACATCATGGCGCGTTTAAAGCTTCTTTATTGTAGAATATTTACAAATCAGAAACGCTTTTCTTTCAAAAATAAGTTTAAATAAAACACATTTAATACACATTGTTTCGAAGTATCTTGTCAGTTGTGCCGTTTTTATTATTAAATGAGCGATGGTGTTTTCACACACACGAATGAAGCTTATAGTATTCGTTCCAACTTTAGTCTTTTACACTTCTCATTATTTTTTCTCTTTTTCCTTGTCAGATTATTCATGTAGTGATGTCATTAGTATTCCCATGGCAATGTGCGATAAAGGCACTGCCAATGGTAAGCAAAATAAAGGTATTGAAAACTGATTTCAACTATTTACAGAATGCGAAGGCGGGCGAGCCTGTGTTGGTGCCCCAGCACAGCATTGGGGCACAATACTTAGACCCCGCCCCGTACGTCGGCTCCGTCGGGGTGCCCGGCGTACTGCCCCTGTCACTGTCACCGCTGCCGGTGATTTTGTCACCAGATCAGGCACATATGCAGGTTAGTATTTGAACGGCACTACAATACGTCACGTTTTCATTTTTATACTAGAAATGTCACTTCTTTGGCGAAATTGAATTGAGATATCCATTCGTCAATAATTTCAACAACTGGAAAGTTTTAACAAGAAACCCAAGCTCTTTAGCAATAATATTACCTGCCTTGTTGTTTAATTGTGTAGGTGGGTCAACTTTGTTGATACATTTCACGGTACTAAATTCAACTTTTCTGTATATAATTAGTTGATTTGTATGCTCTAGATGAGTTAAAAAATGATTAACTTCTCACCGAGCGATTTTATAATAAGGATCCATTGTATTAAATTTTTTCCAAATGCCAATTGTGATGTGTTGAATTGTGCGTTTTCGTTTCGGCAAAAAAAAATTAAATTCTAATCCTATGTAAATAATTATGAATATATTATGACTAATGCCGTTTTTTTGCATGATTAAGACTTAGCGATATACCTAGCTTAAGGCATGAGGGGTTTAAATTAATGTCTACCATATTATTTTAGGAGTGGTGTGATTTATGCATTTCATTATGCTTAATATCTGTTATATATAGGTAGGGGGGGCTAATCACTTGCTTCTCTTAGCTTATTTCTTATAGCAGAGTATCGATATCAATAAAAACGAGATATGTCACCAATAAAATAAAAAAGAAATATATTCTTACGGCCAGTATTAGGAAACCAATTTGTTGGTGTGAGATTTAATTATTTTTACGTGAATTTAATGATATACTTAACGGAACTTAACGAAAATATTACGGAATAAAAACAATACTACACTGCATGCTAAACACTGATAATATTTAGGTATAATACACACTGTGCGCGCCAAGAGTCAAGAAATAAAATGGCGTCGACTGCGTATGTAAAATTGAAGAAAAAAAAAATGAAAATAAATGACCAATTTAAAAGTAAAAACCAAAAAGGCTACCTCAACTGACACCTACTTATCGGCGTCTGCGCAATTTCAAGTCTCGTGGCGTGCACTATAATATGTTACTCATAAGATTAATATAGCAAATGCAGTAATAACACTTAACTTAGTATAGCCAGTGGTAAGTCTTTGTGAACGATGTTCGGGACATGAACCTAACAAAAATACTAATTATTAATTATAATAACTCATCTCAACTCTTTAATCAGGTTTTTTTTCATATTTTTAATACAGACTTGGTAGATCGTAGAGTATATTATCAGATCATATAGTAATATTTTCTTAAAATGTTCATTATCACGTGTCGTGTGTTGCCTATTTGTGGCTGTTTGGTTCATGTTCAGGTCATGATTTAATACTATTTCAAAAACGGTTATTCTCGTATTACAATAGGTCTGAAGATATCTCAAGTGCCATTTTCAATGCCCATAATTATTTAAAATAAAACGACAGATTGCTATCGGCTATTTAAATGATTTGTCGGAAATGAACATTTGAGATATTACCAAAATCTATTTTATGATACTCACCACAATTATTTAAATCTGCTAGGTGCAACCACAAACGGCTATTGCAAACATCAGATCAAAAGTCGATTTCTCAGATGTAAGTATTATTAAGCGAAATTTATGTCTTAGAGCTTTTATTATGAACAGTTTATTTACTTTCTCCACAGTAATTTGTAGATTATGTGTTAGATCCAGGGGCAAAAGTTAATTGTGCCTTTGAGTAATTTACTTGTTCTATTACAAAAAAAAAGGATGTGTTGTTTGATCTGTTAGTCAAGTATTATTAAAATTCTTCATTTCACCTTGACGGTTACGACATAACTACTAATGTCAAATACTGTGATTTCGTGATCTCGATATTTGACTACAAGTAATGATTTTGAACGAATGATGGGGTTAACTATTGATGAAACAACTAGCTCTCAATTGGATGTATTCTTAAATGTTATATATGTAGTAGCTAGCACATATTTATACTAAAAATGGATACATTGATAGTGTTAGAGTATGATTAATTAGATTAAATAGTTAGAATAAACATAGCAAAAGCTGTTAATGCACGTGACGCTCCAAATAACTGTTACACACATATCAAAGTGGCTCGATATGCTTGCGAAAATACTACAGTCTGGCATTCTCGATGTTCTTGTGTGGTGTTGATATTGACTGCAAAGGTTAATTTACTGAAATAATTTACTTTACTTCCGTCTGATTGATTAATTAAACTCCACAGGGGCATCGCAATTGCCAGTAGACTTTCAGACGGGTTATAGAAAACAAATTTTTTTATTATATTTAATTTCAAACTTGTAAATTACTAAATTACCTGTTAAAAGAACAGCCTAAATTGAATGATATGTTTTACTTTTCTCTGTACCCGCCGTATCTATCAGTTGTCGTGTGCATTGTTTAATTCTGTACCCTCTGTCTTGCCCATTGTTCAATTAAAATTATGTGAGCATTTGGAAGTTATGGCATATTTTTGATATCAAGTCCAGCGCATCGCTTGTGATTCGTATTACGTGTATAGTTAAGAGCTTTGATTTTAAAATTAGTAACAATCCTGTATCAGTGTTGTCTCAAAAGTGATACATTCGTTTAGTCATTTGCTATGATGTCTATGAATTTGTTATTTTTTGTTTTAGTCTCAAGAACTATGCCAAAATGTAAGATTATTGAAACGACCGCGAACACGATTGTTTCTGAATGTTGATAGAATAAAGCCTGAGTAGTAAAATGTTGCCATTTTGCAGTATATTACTGTACGCTTAATTATTTTTTTTTGTTTTTTATGCTTGCTGCCTGTGAGCCATTTACGCCCTTATAATAATTTTGTAACGCTTAATGCCAAAGGTTCAATTTATACGAGTTGTGGGATGGTTTTTACGATTTTTTTTCCGTTGGTAGTCTTGAAGAGTCGTTGATCATATGACCATGATTGTGTTTGCTATAAAATGAACTCGGTAGAATTAGTACCTAAATAAAATATACACTAGTAGTATTTGCTTAAGGACTAGAATAATTATTATTCTAATCCTTGAGGAAATTCAGCACTTCTGGTAAGTAGTTATTGCACATCGTAAAAGCACATAGCATCCATGAAATTAATGTAGTATGATGTTTGCCTCTATTGAATTTTTATTCTTTTATCCATACCTTTTTTTATATGTTTTTTTACAATTGATAAATTATTTTATATTAAATATCATTTGAGTTATGTAATATTTTTATTGATTGAGAGAAATACTATTATTAGTTCTCTCTAATTATGGATCTTCCAAATATTATGCGAATTCATCTAGCATAATAAAGCTTAATTAAATTATTCATGGCTGTGTTTAGATGGTAATAAATAGCTTTTTATCTAAATATAATGGGTGTACGGGGTTTGGATCGTAATAAGAAACTAGAATAACTAAAAATAATTTTAAATATTACTAAGGGCCTGTTTCACAATCGACAAATAAGTTCGTAGTAGCTTACTTCGCAGATCATTTGACAGTTGTTATGTGAAATATATGTCAATTGAACTGCAAAGTAAGCTACTTCGAACTTACTTGTCGATTGTGAAACAGGCCCTAAGTGTCATTAATGAACTTTAGATATAATAATATAAAATCTGCGCAGTACAGATAAGATTCTAAAATCTTTTATAATATAATATTATAAGTTTACCTTAATTTTGTGTTAAATGAAAACCGAATTAACATATCTAAATATTGGTGACGATGATGATATAAAGCCTCTCTATATTATGTATATTAATACAGAAACGCTACTCAATTTTTAAACACTGCTTATAGAGTTAATTGGGCAATACCTGACAGAATTTGTATGGACAAACGTCAATTTTGACAATACTTAAATGTTAAGGAGGAATCAAACTTTGTGTAGCGTTTCTGTATTTGGGGGTATATGGTTCTGGTTAAATTCTAATTAAAAAACTAACAACTATGGTAACGGTGATTGATGATTGTTCATTAATGTATACATACATAGTTGTAATAGTACTAATAACCCTTTGTATGCGGTACTTTTTGTGCTGTATTGCTTTAAAATATTAATTAATAATTTTACCTTTTTTAATTTTTCTATTTAATCATTGCCCAATCATCTATGCGATGAATTCTTGATTCATGGTTCCTTCAAAATTATTACAAAAGCTTTAAAAACCATAGTTTTTTTATGTCCCCACTGTTAGAATAAAGGCTCACCTTGGTAGATATGGTTCGTAGATTTTAACGAGATATAGTTGATAGTGGTTACTCTCTTGAGAACTGTTGTTGTCATTTTAATAATTATAAATATTTGTAGTAAAGTCAACAAAATTAGTATTCTCAGTAGGTATATTGCAATGATAGATATCAATCAATTATGAGTACAGTTATCTAAATATTTTAGTTTCACAAAGCGACCTTGAGAATGATAAGAATAGTTGAACCATGACTCAAGAATCTGCTTTAGCCTAGTAAC
The DNA here is from genome assembly GCA_963931975.1 of Cataclysta lemnata. NCBI lineage: Eukaryota > Metazoa > Arthropoda > Insecta > Lepidoptera > Crambidae > Cataclysta > Cataclysta lemnata. The sequence goes on from OZ008338.1 coordinate 21,247,197, forward strand.
TTTTAGGCTGGACTTCACCAACACATAAGCAGGCGATTATTAATTAACCGTCTATAACTATAAAAAACTGACGATTATCTTTTCATCGCTTGTTTTACGTGTTGGTGAACTCGGGCCTTAGCGCTTTAAATAATCGACTAACATATTTGCCTTTGGTTTTGCTTACTTATACGGTCCTCTGTCAATGCAAAACGTATGCAGAAAAATCTTCAGCGACGAAAACTGTCAGCCCAGTCGCACTTCGTCTCTCTTTGTATTTGCCGCTTGCCGCCTCTGCTAAGATCGTGGTCATAATGGCTCCTACACACTAGTGAAAAACAAAATTTTGGTTTGAGCAAGACCAGGGAAGTTGAAATTGAATGATTGGATTTGGCTTTGACGGGCGGTGTGGCATTATTAGGTGGCCAGCACTTACGCCGAAGGAAAGCATAGTGTGTAGGACCCCTAACATGGTCATGATCCGGTGCGGATGTCTCGACATAGACAGCGTCGGAAACCCTGTGCATTAAAAATGTGACAACACGCAAGCCTCTGCCCGCTGAAAACCTTTTTTTTAATATATAATATTACAAAGATTTTATTCCGTTCTTGCTGAGAATTTTATGAATCTAGACGTTAGATATTTATGTAGGTATTTGTGTATTTACCTTCTTTGAACCACGTGGGGTCTATAAGGCCACAGCCAGTAAGAATTACATCTCATACTGACGCACTCAGACACTTTAACGATTAACTTTAATGAGTACTTAATGTCAAAAAAAATACTTTAATCTAGAACATAGACCCGGCAAGAATAGCTACTATTTGGATGCACTGGACTCGGTGCCAAGAGACTCATGGGCAATGACACACTCGTTAAGGCTAATCTCCAGAGCCTTGACCCCCGAAGACGTAGCTTGCCTTTCGGTTTTTACGGTTACATTTTGGAGTGTGTGCGGCAGTTTTACATAACTTAATCCCCCCTGCCCCTTTCCATCACCGGACTACCAGGCGCGGCGAGGGCTTTCGCCCTTATGTTGTTAACATTCCACCTTCCACCAATGCGAACAGATAAGGAATGGAATTCTTTGCCGTGGTCTATTTTCCCGGATCAATATAATCTGGACATCTTCAAGGCCAGGTGAACAGGCATCTTCTAGGCGAGCGTGTACCATCTTAGGCCTCATCATCGTTTTCCATCAGGCATGATTGTGGCCAAACGCTTTGCTTATATAAATAAATTTAAAAAAAGACTAGTTTAGAATTGTAAATTTTTTGTATTATATACAAAATAAAGTTAATTGACGTCTCTGAGTGCGGTAGTTAAATATTCGTGCCACTGCTCTACGTAAGCCAAAGGCGCAGTGGGTCACACGGATATAAAATGCGCTGAGGTCCAACCAATCCCGCGTGGTTCGCACGTCTCGGCGTCTCAAACGTAAGTAGAATTTTGAATGCTGTATTTCTTTACATCATTATTTTTTTTTACTGCCGCTGTAATACATTCTGCATAAATACATTATTGTGGTTTTTGACGACCTTTTAGTATCACGATCTTTTATTTACAGGCACCAAACTTTTCAAGTCTCCCATCGATTGAATGGATAATACAATTCATCTAATTTCATGAGCCTAAGCATTAAATAATATTTGTTTTTGATTTTAGATTTGGTTTTAAATACACAGTTCAATTATTATTTTAGTTAAAACATCAGATACCAACACAAAAAACAATCCATGTCATAAAATTTACACAACCGACGGACACATACGAATCAAAACAAAATAACTACCAGAAGAAAGGATCGGAAACTCAGTAACCGCGTTATGAAGTACTGGTATATAATGCAGTAGCTTTCTATATTTATTCCATGAAGGATATTTGGATAATATTATAATTAATTTATTACTAACCAATCTAAAAAAATCGTTGTTTATTATTTGTTATTTTGTTTATTTAAATATTAAAATGTTTTTTTTATTTACCGTTTTCGTTTCATTATTATCAAAAAATCACAACAAAAAATAAATTAATATACATACTGGCTTCCCCAACCGTAAAATTACAAAAAGCTCCAGTCAACGCGGATCATGTCGGGTCGGCTCATGTAATACGAACAATGGTCAATGTGGAATGCAAATTAAGAACTATATTTAGGAAGAGATGGTATTCACTAAGAATTCAGCGTCGCAGAGAGACCAGTGGAGAACTTAGCGCAAGAGGGAGCAGGCGGTAGCGAGAATGCATGAGACGATTTCCTTCGCTACTGCCGCTACTATGTCGAGACTCCGGCACCTGTGGCAGTTGTACAGTATGTGGTGGAGGGGTGGTGTGGTGTGACCAGGCTACTAGCAGTTGTACCGTATTCGGTGGAGGGGTGGTGTGATGTGGTATGATGCGGCACCTGGCAGTTGTACCGTATTCGGTGGAGGGGTGGTGTGGTGTGGTATGAAGCGCGGTCGTCCCGTACTGTTTGATGCGAGTTAGTGGCGGTGACAGGAGCAGCTACAGCGTAAGCACGAGGAACTGCAGCAGATGATCGTGAGGCAGCAGGAGGAGTTGCGGCAGGTCAAGGAACAGCTACTGCTCGCCAGGCTCGGGATACTGCAGCCGCTCATCAACGTGAGTAGCCTCGAAGGACCATTTCGTCGGATAAGTTCTGACACCGCGTAACTTGTAAGTCATGAGCTGTTCAACAGACTAAAAACTGACTTATTTTTGGGACTTAAAATAAAAATAATGTTTTTTAACACATATTATTTAATATGCTAAAAAAATATTATTTTTAGAATTAAGTCACATTTTATTTTTTCGATTCTCCATCCAAATATATGCATAACTCATTATGACTATCTTTCGACTTACGCTATGTTAGAACTTAAGCGACGATTTGACAAATTACGAATTTTGTTTAACGTATGTACCTGTTTTTTCCACTAAATTCTTTATTATACAGCGGTCTGTATAATGACTGGTTATTCAAAAATAAATATATATTTTTATTGTCTGTCTCATAGTGAACAGTTATCTTTTAGGCGTAGCCGTTAGTTCAATGTTCTCTGTTAAGCTTTTTGTAACGCATATTCTCCCTATGTTCCAATACCATCCATAGGGAAGGCCTGTGCCTCAGTAGTCAGCACCACATAAGATATATAATATAACAGTGTATAAACAAAATTATTATTTGATGTACCAGGTGCCAGCAACGTACGTGAATGCCGAGGACATGCAACCGAACCAGCGGCAAATTACGTACGAGAATGGGACGCAGAGGGCGCTACCCGCGTACCCCCAACAGCCGCAGCACCCGCCCAACAACGGGGGGCCCCCGCATCACCAACACAACATGCCTCAGTGAGCTCGACCGGTGCTACCGGTGCTACTTAGTAGAATCAAAAAATCGGTACCCAATTCGACCAGGTTTTAGTTTGATCGCTACATCGTACTTTTACACGTTCTGGAAAAAGCCAAATTCAGTAAACTACCGTCGGTGAGAGAGAATCCAAAAATTAATTCATGGCCTTACATTTCAATGTCTCAAAGTTCTACTTATCCTAATTTTGCTTCGTGGTTTTTGTTTTTTGCCGATCACAATCTCTTAAGAGTAACGTATATTTTCCATAGTAACTGATTTAGGAGACTCGTAAAAGTAACATTATTTTATCCAACCTTGATCAAAGTTACATATTGTTCTTATGCCAACTTACGCGTTGGCATAAAAATAATATGTAATAACTGTAACCGGAGTCCAAAAGGCATCGTGTATCTGATGCAAGTCTAGACTCGGCTTCACCAAAATGTAAAACTATGTAAATGTAAATGGTATTAGCACCAAAATGTAAATGTAAAATGGTATTAGAAATTTTGTCGTATCAAAGAACTGTCAAAAACTGTCGGTTATCCTTTATTCGCTTGTTTTACGTGTTGGTGAACTGTGTCTAACCGACGACGGTAGTCTAAACTATTAGTTGACGACTAGAAACTGTAATTCTTGAAAATATAATTATAATCTTGCTGCTAGCAAGTCGCGGTGTCGCAAAATGTGCGGAACGGGATTTAACAATCGAAATTTTAATTCAAAATTTGCCATAAAGTTTAATCCTTGTTCCGCGCCCTTTTGCTCTGTGTGCTATGTTGAATTATGATTATTTATTACTATTTAGTACAATGTTGTGTTTCTGTAAAGTATCTCCTAACAGTAACAGTAATTTTACGATCTTGCGTGCCAATAATGTACAGGATTTTTAATATTATAAACCTTTTAGACATACCTATACATTACATATAGGTGGTTGTAAATAATTACCTACAATTTTCTTAGTTAACATATCATGTTGACGGCAAGATTTTGATGTATTCTTGTAGAATATTATGTAGTGTAGTATATTATTTGGAATAATATTTAAATCTTTTATATTAATAATAATCCCACTTTTTGATATGATTGTTATTGGGAGTACTGATGTTGTCTGTCCACCTTTATTGTGAAAATGAAAATTAGCACATTTAGAATCATTCGGTAGTGTTAAGTTTAGAATAATCGAAATATTCATGTGGCATTTCCTAAAGATCCAAGATGTTGACATTTTCTTGAAAACAAATTGACAATTTTTTTTGGTTTTTAACTCAAAGCAACTTATAATAGAGATTAATCTTGAAAATTACGTTTCTCGTTAAAGTGACGATTTGTGTACTCGAAAGTTTCGGACTTAACTTTTTTGCTTTTATTGGAGACTCTTCATAGGCAAATATTATTATGAATACTATTAGTTGTATTCGCGAAATATAAAATATAGTGTCGTTTCTTTATTTTATTCTTTACACAATGTAAAGTTGCCATATATTTGTACGTTTACAGATATAATATTCACTTAATTCTGTAACTATATGAAAGATTTCCTAGGGAATGCCTATGAAATAAAATGTTAGAATATAATGGATAAATAGGCAATATTATATCGCGCGATACGGAAGACAGGGGGCAGAGCCGGAGATGGTTAGTCTTACTACAAATAGTTTTAGAATATAATAAATGTATTTTAATGAATTCAATATCATAATAAATAAATTACGGGCTTCGTGAATATTGTGACTAGCCTACTCAGGTGAGTGAATCTCTTTTAATAACATAATCATTAGTCGAATTTCATTACTTATTTACATCTTAAGTATCAACGTGAAATGTCTTAGTATAAAGTTTTGTCTTTACATATAAGTAATAAAATTTATTCTTAATAATAGTAAATTATATAAAAATTATAAGTAAGTGTAATCGGAAATGTGATTGTTATGTTGCCAAATTAGAAGTCGCCAAATTATTTGTATTTATTGAGTTAATGTAATATTTATTGAGTACCTATTATATTATTTATAATTACTTTGAATGTTTGTTAAAAACAAATGGAATTTGTCATAATAAAGCCCCTTCGTGTCACTGCTAAAAAGAGTTACCCCCGAATACAGAAACGCTAATCAAAGTTTGAGTCTTGCTTAACATTTAAATGTTGTCAAAATTGACGTTTTTCCATACTAATTCTGACAGGTAATGTCCACTTAACTTTTTAAGCAGTCCCCCAAATTTGATTAGCGTTTCTGTATTCGGGGGTAAGTGTTACGGATAGATACATTTTTTTTAATTCAAAGTAAGGGTTACCCCGTGATGTCCATGAATTGTCTATAACAAGTCTGGTATTTCCACATTGAGTGTGGTATTTACTTTTTATTTAAATATTTACATCATTTATATCGCATTTAATTAGGCAACGACTGGGAATAATTCTGGATTACACTGTTAATGATAAAGTGGTGTAATTGTTTAGTAAGATTATTTATTGGATCGAAACAGGTTCGATTCAATTACTTGGAAACAAAAAAAAACAGCGATGTAATTTATCTAAATACTAGTTACTTCAGAATCATCCCCAGTCCGTCTCGTTATACATATAAAATGCGAACTAAACTTCAAATAGGACAATGGCAAAATTGTTTCCGCCATTATTTGAAACTTATATGGCATGCTTGTGCTTACGCTACCATACAATTTAAAACTGTGGTAAAACATTTGAAGGACCGTCTACGACTCCTTGCGTAAACACAACTGCCAACCACTAGTTCAAGTTTTTGCAAAAACGAAGTAAATAACCATTTTGATATTTTCATTTAAGGCTGTGTAACCTCTCGCGTCTGAGAAACGGGCATGTCATGTGCAATGCTGTTGCTATTTTATTTTAAAATTTAGGAATCCAAACGGTATACCGTTTAGGTTTAATTATTAATGGTGATATGTTACGGTGCGTTTTGTTTACCATAACCGATGCGTTCGAAATATAGTTAGTGTAAACTTGTGTTCGGTCGCGGATGCTTCACAGGTGGAACATTGATAATGTTTTCTCTGATCTCCTATTTAATGTAAACAGTTTTTTTACTATATTTATCTCACGATTGAGTGATAGCAGAGATACTTATTCATGTGTATGTTTATATAATTTATAGACCTGTGAATCGTCTGCTTGCACCAGAGTCAAAGGCACTTCCATTCTCAATAAAAAAAGACCTACTTAAATCGTTTGTGATAACTGGTGTTAAGATTAAATAAACACTGTGCTGCTGTGCTGCGCTTTGCTTCAACAATGTCATATATACAATTTTTGTTAAAATAAATTTTAATTTAAAAACCTCAAAATTACGTCATTGTTGAACCAAATTAGCAAATATATAATTATGTTTGCACTTGGCAAAGTACTTGTTAGGAAAGCCAATTTTGCAACTTTGATATTAGCATGCAGATTGTAAATCATTGCTTTACTTACCTCATCAACCCTTGCACACTAGATGAATAATAATTGTGTCTATTTACTCAGTAGTCTGACAGACACTTTGTAAGTCATTGTGTTATACAATTTGCCATTCCACAACTTATAAACCGGATCGAGCATTATTTATAAAATGTCAATGTAACTTCATAAATAGTGAAACATGTTAGAAAAAGACATTCATTAAAATCTGATGTGAGTATCCCGCAGTGCAACATTGCGCAGTACAGCAATGTATAGATTATTAGTTACCTGATTATGTTTTGTTAGTGAAGGATATTTTCCTAAAGAACATTGTGATGTTATTTATTTTCTTATTATGTATATTAGACTTTTACTGAGAGATGATGTTTACAAATATCTATTTTGTTATTTCAAACCATTCTGTGAGATTTATATTTGTTTTACATATTTTACGCTATTGTTAGTATCAGTTTTACATTTATTGTTAAGATTTAGCTTTGTTAGTTATTTTTATAATTTCATCATATAATTTATTGCATTGCCATTGGTAGTAATAATAGATACCTACAATATTGTACCAATGGAAAAGTTTTATGTAGTATCATCCCACGGCCACGGGACTTCGATATAATCTCCTCTGTGGAAAAAAAACTTTCTCTCGCTTTAACTCAAAACAAAACCCGAGACAAAACACTGTCAAGTGGTGGAGAGAGATTTTGTCCACGGCCCGTGCTAGGCATACAGCGCTTAGTATAATTTTATATAAGTACAAGGTTTTGTATTTCGTTATCTGTTGTAAATATATTAGATGCATCAGACGCCGCTGTACAGAAGACAATGAGAAAAATTGCTGTGAGGTAGGCATGTATCGAATTGAATTATATTAAATGTATGCTTTATTAGGTTAGTTTACTTTATTACGAAGTTGGGAATGTGGCATAGCATAAACTTAGATCCTCTTATTATAAAACATGGACTAAAGTTAGTCATGGTTTAAAATAGATGCCAACTCTATTTTATTCAGCAAATAAAAGTGTCAGCATCAGTTTTAAACGATGTCTATCTTTACTACATGTTTTATTATAAGAGAGAGAGAGGGTTTATATTTCATGGTAAGGCAATTAATTAGCGCATTATTGAATATGTAATATATATTTTTGTATTAGTTTGTCGACTATTTTAGGTCGTTGGCGTCGAGTGATTGTGTTTTTGTCTTGTCAGCTCAAAGTAAGATGTTATATTTATTTGCCATGCCACCTAGCACGTCTGGGGCGTGGACTTAACTGAAAATAATATGATTGATTAATATGACAAGATTGGCCAAATGCCGTTTGAAAACTTTTTGTTTGTATTGGTTTATTGTATTGTTTATGAAATAATTTTATTGAATGTTATTATTATTGTTGATTCAGCTGCCTGTGCTTTAGCGTAGGTACTGCAGTAAGGGAAATCATTCCAACTGTATTATAATAGTCCCTTACATTAATGTTACCATTTGGTATTAAATAATTAAAGATGCCTCCGTGAATCCCACGCGTAAAGTTCAGGTTGATTTGGGTATTTAGTAATGTAGGTATACTTTATTTAACCATTCAGTGTGCCAGAGCCGTAAAACTTGCCAAAAATGTTGATTAAATTTAGAGCAAAATTAAATTGTGCTGTAAAAGACTGTGCTTTCAAGTCATTTTCGGAATAACGTATCTACTAGTACGCAATGAAAACACTCTGGAACGGTCTTATAATTAATTGGTGACCAATTAAGTTGATCATTTTAGAGGGTCTACTTTTATTAAAGATATATTTTGTTTTGTGCGGGCAACAGGGCGCATTAGTGGTCGTAGCACGGAACGAAGGCAAGATACCCCTCAGAGACCAACGGTATAGTGCCACCATTTTATAATGCCAGACGGCGAAAAGTGGAACTACAATTTACACATAAATTTTGACATTTTTGTGACACACTTTCTTTACCATTAACGACACCACCAACTAACTAAATATTATGTTGGTGGCACTCTACAGTGCGTTCACAGTTATTTTACCTCTGACACTTCTCATCATCCTGCTCTAACATATGGAAATGTCATATTAGTATCCTTCTCTAACATAAAACGTAAATGGAAACGTCAGAGGTAAAATAACTGTGAACGCACTGTAGTTACTTCATCCTTCAAGGGTGTGGACATGGTTTGTCTTCGTCTCGTTCTAGATGGCAGGCTATCGCGATTTGACGTTTAAAGTAATTTTGTCCAAAGTCCGCTGCGATTAGAGTCCTTTTAAAGGTAACCTGACCTGCAGCTGACTTTACAGTTAAGGTATTCTAATATAGTAGTTGTATATGTAAGCTCAAAGTATGATAACCTTCATCGAGCGAAAATTATCGGCGTACCTACTATGCCTCGTAGGGAAATTAACTTTTTTTTTTATTCATGTCTAATAAAATAAAATGTGATGTGAGGTTTATTATATTGTTTGTTTTATTCTGATATTCCCCGTGTATCTTACAACTTTTTTTAATCTAAATTATAAATTTTAGAAACATTATTGGCAATGAAAAAGCTCAGAAACATTTTCAAAATATAATTTGCCTACCCCGCTGCAATGCAAATAGGTAACTCTTTTTTAAAGAATATCGGTAGGTACGTTTTATGCAAAAAAAACTATCTTATCTCGCTATAGAATGATTCCAATTAAACACCAGGGCTATATTCGTTATTGTTGTTTTTTATTTGATAATATAAACGATAAGCGAGGACTGCATTTTCGCGTCCCTACATTTTGCATCTTAGACCTTACACTTTGGATTAATCACGGCAGGTAGGTAATTATTTGAGTATGGCGACCGCTCGTCCAGTTGGCGTTATTCGCCGGTAAATGCTGACGGTCGTTGCTGGTTAAGCGTCAATGATTTGTTGTCTGTTACGTCGAACTTCAAGCCATATTCTGCCCCTTGCACATTCGCCAGTAGAGGCCTTTCGCGTTGACCAGATCGCTGTGGTTGCCTTTCTCCACTATCCTGCCTGAAGAGACAAAGAGACTGTTATAAACTGGAATAGGAAATCAATACAATAACATCGCATTCCTTAAAAACTGTAAAAACAAAAGAATAAATTAATATTACTATTCTCATTATTAGGAAGAAAGACTAGATATTATAAGTCAAAAACGGCCTTGCGATCGTATTAATAAAAGAATCAACTGTATCACTTTCCTGAATTCTAAGGCTATCGCTCAAGACGCAGCTTCGATTCCTGGTACGGCATAATGTTTGTGTTATGAAAATAGGTAGTAGTCTTTTGTTCTTGAGTCACTATGTATTTGTATAGGTATTTATTTATAGCTGTCTTACCCTTTCCTACTACGCATATTAGATCCGCATCCTTTATTGTAGAAAGACGATGCGCAATCGTTATACACGTCCTCCCTTTGGCTGCCTTCTCTAATGCTTCTGTTACAGCCTGTAAATAAGATATAAATTGGTTTTAGAAACATCAATAACTTAACACTGTGATACGTCCAGGATTGGACACAGGAGTGGGAAATGCCGTCACTGCAACAATTCTCTGTTGAAATTAGGCGCATCGCACATCGAACGACGAATCGATAATTGTTGATAGCAGATTTGGTTGTTCGGGCTGCAGATAAAAGATCAGATGTTGCTACTGCCTTTTATTTTCAAAACTTTTCCTGCCTAGGGAAGGTGAATGAAGTAGTTGATTCACTATAGGCCTGGTACTAAACCATAAATTTCAACACGACCATAATTTCCGTATTTTGCGCTAAAATTTAGTTTTGTTATAGTCACTTACCCTTTCACTGTTGGTGTCAAGAGCTGACGTGGCCTCGTCGAGGAGCAACAGGCGTGGTGATCTGATGAGCGCTCTTGCTATGCACACGCGCTGCTTCTGACCACCAGACAACTGAGCGCCGCTGGAGCCCAAGTTTGTGTCGTAGCCCTGGGAACACATGATCAGTATTTGTGACTGACTCAAATATTTTCATACCTATTATCCCTAGATATGATTTTTTTTATTTAAATTTTTGTTTTAGATAGTTATCGTTACGATTAGTGGGCAGAGACCATGATGCGTCAATAGTAGATTATATACGAAGGGCGATAAAACAAGGCATGTCTCGGATTTATTTGACGCCCGAGGTGAAGGCGAGGCGAATAATAAGCGATGCGAGGCGTTTTTTTATCGCCTGAGGTAAGATCATAGTTTAATGTCACCCCTGTCCTTCACCAGGAAGTGGGATTATCCGTTTACGCAGCGAGCGGAAAAATCCACTGTTTGGACAGATGTGACATAAAGTAGGTAGTTTTATTTCAAACTAAATCGCGATTACCCACCTTCGGCAAAGAAACAATGAAGCTGTGAATATTGGCAGCCTTCGCGGCGGCGACCACTTCGTGCATGGTGACCTTCCTATTGTTGTCACCGTAGGCGATGTTCTCGGCCAAAGTGCGGTCGAAGAGAACCGGCTCTTGTTGGACGACACCTAACTGCCGTCGCAGCCGCGGCAGGGTCAACGAACTCCTCGTGTCTATGCCGTCCAGCTCCTGTTGGTCAGGGTAAGAGCAGGTAAGTGGGTGATAACGCGTAACAAGCGCTTCAATGTTTAATCTATAAAGAACGTTGAGTCAATATCATTTGTTCATGAAATTGCATGCATACTAGTGGTGCAACCAATACTCGCATTCACATTCGCGAATATTCGCATTCGAAGGAATGTATTGCGAATAAGAACATCAGAAAAAACATAACTCGTACCTAATCACTTTAACATTCCAGATAATTACTAAATAATCTCATTAGAACTTGTAGGTATATAATGTTTCCGAATTTAGGTAGATAGGATTTGTGCCTAAAGCGAGTAGTCTGTTTTATCAATAACATCATTTCAAAAGCGTTGTAATACGTCTGCATCCGTCCCATTTTCAGTTTCCTTTGGGCCTACTGCCCCTATTCCTGCAAGTTTTTATACACCACTGAAAAACCCGTTGGAAATTAAAACTATGTATCAATGTAGGTAGATCTGTATTATCAGTTAGTGTTGCACTTTAAAAACAATAATAAAAACGTTCGGTGGAATCGTCACAAGTAGTTTAAAAGCAGATACAGATTAAGGCCTTAATAAATAATTATCTCTCATCTCATTGATATATATGTATATGTTATAGAAAGCCAATCCCATATCAAAATATAATTTGAATTTCATTGAGCCTTCTGTGGTCCATTTGCACATTTACTCGATTCCTCTTTAAGCCTCTTCTCTCTTTCTCGTAATCTCCTTTCTCTTTCGAACTCTTTCATTCTTAAGATGTAATCTTCATGTTCGCAATTGAGGTAAGCGTGCTTTTCATGAGCACACCGGTACAGAAAGGGCATGTTCTTGTATCGGCAAACCAAATAGTTCAATAGTAAATGGGCACAGTAGTCTCTATACTTGGGAGGTATTTTTGCTGATATTAAGTCTTCTTCGCATGCTACCATTTTGCGTTGCTGCCTTCCACCTTTGAAACCAACATTGCTATCGAATGTTGGTAAATCATTCATTTTCAGGTCAATGCCCCTTGTTCGCCAAATAGCTAGTATTTGACCCATTTCGTGTCGTTTATGTTCTGAATTTACACTTCAGTATTTAATTAGATACCAAAAAAGATTAAGTGGATATTTTACCACTGTGAAAAAAAACCATGCCCGAACGCTGGTGCAAACTGACATTGACCATCTTCTGGCAGATAAGATAAATTTATGCGACAAGTGATGTTTGAAAAAGGTTTTAATTTGAGATTAGATACTTGGCAAATATGAACGCATACGCGTATGTGTCAAGTGATGTGTGATGTTTAGAAAAAGTTTTCATTGAAGATACTTACGATATTGCCCGTGTCTGGGTCGTAGAACCTTTGTAGCAGTTGGAGCACCGTAGACTTCCCACAGCCAGACGGACCCACTAATGCTACGGTTTTTCCTGCTTCTACCTTCAAGTCGAGGCCCCTCAACACTCTCTGGTTCGGGCGTGTCGGATAAGCAAATTCGACATCTTTGATGCTAAATTTACCAGTGGCACTCTGTAGAACATGTAAAAATACGAGTTAACCATCATCATAATTATCACCAGCCCTTTAATGTACCCACTGCTGAGGCACAGACCTTCCCTATATATAGATGGAGGAATATAGGGAGATGAGGCCATAATCCACCAAACTGGCTGGATTGGCGGGTATTAAAGACTGCAGATGCAGCCGGGACCAATGGCTTAACGTACCTTACGAAGTAAGGAGGTCACCCATCCAATAACCCTTAGCGAACATTGCTTACTTTAAGCCATTGCGCTATCGATCTCCTCTGCCCAAAAAATGAATAGGATAAAAAATGAATAAATACTAACCCATTCCCGCTTGTCTTTGACTCGCTCTTCGGTTCTGATCTTAGGTTGTCTATTGATCATCGCAAGTATTCTGGCACCGCAAGCTTTCGCGGAGTTGAAACTGGGTGCGTACACTAGCGATTGACCCAACATATAAGCTCCGTACATCACCGCTTCGTTGACCCTATAAAGACAAACAAATAAAGTGAAAAAGTGATTTAGAAAATAATATTTTTTATTGACATGGTGATTAAAAGCATTCTGGCCTAGGAGCAAAAACATGACGTAGAATGTGCCAGCCCCGACTCACCCCAGGGGTGTAAAAGTCGAATAAGGGAGATTGCCCGGTGTAGACGTAAAAGCGCCTTGCAGGCAAGTGAATGGTGTAGGGTAAACCATCGGATGGCTTGGTGACATCTAACTGATATGAAACCAAGGTAAACTGGGAACAGGGAAGGAAGGTGATAATGGTGACTAAATTTACTTACAAGAGTACAGTTTTATAGTCCAAATTTTCCTTTGCGACCAGGTAAGTACCATACACAGTAGCGCTGCAGTACGACAGGAAAGGGACATAGATACCCAACCCCAGCACGAGACCACGCCATCTTGTCTTAGTGACGACAGCTTTGCAAGATTCCACGAGTGCTAGCTTGAATTTATCCATAAATAGACTTTCTATGCCTGAAGGAAGAAAAGTAAATTTTCAATAACTTTAGCTAAGTTGCAGTTGGGTGGTAAGAAGTTATCTTGTACGGTTTAATTTATCAATAGAAACATGAATAATATTCGCCATCTTTCGTCTTAACATTTTTTGATAACAATTTTTACAGCCAAGAAAACAAGCTGAAAGGATATTCTTTTGGCTAAAAAGAACTTAGCACTATTTCTTTACTATTCAATGTGGAATGGGAACATAGACCTACTAACACAAGATATTTTTCGGGTGTAGTAGATACACCCAGTAAATAAATTGAATTTAATGTAGTATTTGATCAGATAACATGAATCCAGGCCACCATCCATCAGTTTGTACAGAAACATGCTATCACAAAGAAATTGTTTTCTATCATTGATACTTTCGTTCCTAAACTATTTAAAGACGTCTTACGACTGTAAAGAAGTAACGAGTTGTTTATAACGAGCCAAGCCTCATCAAAATAATGTTATTGTGTTCAATTGTAACAATAACTTACCTAAACTTTGGACGGTTCTGATGCTAACTACTGCCTCCGTAGCTACGCTCGTAGCCGATTCCATTGCATCACGCTCATCGGTCTGCGATTGCTGGGAGATAATACCCTCCAGCCAAATACTGCCTACCATCTGAAAATCAACATGATTCCATAGGCATTTTATGACTCACTTTTGCTGAATCATCACATCTTTTTGTTTTAATTTGATTTGCTGAGTCATACTTTCACTATATTAAACCATGGAGTAGTTAAACAACAGTCAAATTGATTTATTTATTTATAATAGTACACAAATTGATCAATCTGAATGTCTCACCTGACCCGAAGGCGGCATTTTGCGCCCGCTACGAGTGCGGAGGGTTCCTTTTGCAGTTCAGGGGGTGACATAAAATTTTTTGTACTTACTTGAGCCCTCGCCCTCGGCTCGGGCGCCAAATGCCTGCGATTTGCGACATTCTTTGTGTTACTCTTGATTATAAACATGTAATACTTTTAAGGCTCGCATTCGCCAACGCTTAGAGCAGGCGATTATTATTTAGCCGTCTCTTGTTGACATTCTACCGTATGGAAGAACTGTCAAGGACTGATGGTTATCTTTTAGACGCTTGTTTTGCGTGTTGGTGAACTCGGGCCTAATTGTTTCAAACCTTAACTTCTTACTTTTTCAAAGTTGATGAATTCAAGTTTTCACTAATGTAAATGCAGCTACTTAATTTTAATGGTCGTCCAAGATACAGGCATAGCCTAGTTTGGGGACCCCTGGTAACTTAACATGTTCTACCTGCATATTTGTTCCTTCACTGTAACCATGTACCTACTAATTATCATGTCTAGTTCGTAAGGAACAAGAAATAAATGATTCATTTATTTATTTAATCAATATAAGCACAAATTAAATATACGGTATACAAAGAATTAAACGGAAAATAGAAGCACATAAAGATAAAAATAACCACCATAAAAATTCATTAATAATTTATAATTAATATGTGATAATGGTTTATATAATCACAAAAAAATATCAATTTTCGAAACATATTATTCAAAAGTAACTAATGTATTCCAAATTACTCACCAGAGGTAAGAAAGATGTCGCTACGAGTGTGAGTTTCCAATTATAGGAGATAGCCATGATGAAGCCCACGACCACAGAGCTAATGCCCTGGAGGATCAGACCTATCCTTAGACCAGTAGCGCCCTGCACCTCAGCTGCATCACCGCTCAAACGAGAGCACAGCGCCCCTACCATATTATTTTCTTTATCGAAAAACCCTATTTCCTGTAAGAATTTGAAACCTTGAATATTTGTTTACCTATGAAAATAATATCTAATAAATTGGCTTTAAGTTTAGGTTAAAAAGGTACTTATAAATATTTTTCATTCAGCACAATTTTTTTCACTGCTCAATAAACTGCTATAGCGCTCTAAAGCGTAGCGTTGGTGAGTACCGACGCAACGCTTTAGAGCGGTTACGCACTACGTCCGATCCGAATCCGTGATCTAGAAAACTCGGACCGAATGCGGTTAGTGCTTACGCTCTACTCCGATCTTCGATACAAATTCAAGCTATTCAGGAGCCATCTTTTGGAATAATTGAATTGACGGAATGAAATCGGATGGCGGAGATCGGATCTAGTGCGTAAGTTACCATAGAAATAATTCTACGGCTACTACGGACCATATTTTCACGAATCCGGATCCGACGTAGTGCGTAACCGCTCTTACGCAAAGGTTGGAAACTGTGTTTCGTTAGTCACCCTGTCTTTTGGTATACTGTGAAGGAGTAATGCAGAAGGTAGTACCTGTGAAATACTAGAAATACCCACCTGACGCAATAACGCCGAGAAATACTGATACCGCAGTCTCGAAGTCATTTTCAAGCCCGCATTCGTGAACGTTGTGCTCTGTAGGAACATAGATATGCCCGCAATTGCTGCGACTACCAAAAACATTCCAGAATATAGGTCGGCTAGATAGATGATCTCTCCGCGATCAGGCAAAACGAATATCTGTAATAAAATTCCAATAGTTTATGTTTATACCTCTTCTATCGTTCAGGATGAAACTCAAAAAGCTCAACATGAAAAGTATACTTTCTTAAGATGCAATAAATAAATTTGATGATAGCGAAATTTGCTCAAACATTCATATAATGTTCAAATAATAAGCTAATTTGTTAAATACAAAATAAGGTAAATTATAGTATCACTCAAAGACAGTATATTCTTACCCCAGCAGCATAACCGAACAACAACGCGAAAACCGGAAAGCATGCGCCTTGAAGAAACGCTGCCACCGAGCCAACAACAAGGTACGGCCATTCAGGGGCATTCAGCTTCAGAAGTTGCCAATCGCTCACTGATTTTACTTCCTAGAAACACAACAAAATCCATGAAATTATGATCACCTTAACAAAAAGTAATTGACATTATATTTTGACTAATAAACATTACGATATTGAATTTATACCGACCTCATCATCTTCATTTTCGTTCTCTGATTCGATATCGGCGTTGTACACAAAATTCTGTAATCCTGCTGACATAACGGAACTTATTGAACCACGCGGTGTCATCCAGTCGTGTGAATCTGAAAAATTTTTACAATACGTATACGTACAATACGTAGTTGTAGGTATACAAATAATTGTGTAGAATGATTTTCTCTTCTTTTCATGGATTTATAAAAGTATTATTCTGTGTGATTTAAGACAAGACAATTACTAAATAAAAGGTAAAGTATCAATGATATTTATATATATTTATATATATCATTGTAAAGTATAGGTAAAATTTCAATTTGTCTATACCATAAGTAAGAGCAACCGATTGATTGCAGTCAGTTTGGATTGCACTTGTATCATCCCAATTCGTCTCTAGCTCCCATTGGCTTCTCGAGTCTCGATATGTTTGTTTATGTCGTGATTGTGTTTATGTTTAGTATGTTTGTTTATTAATCACTGGTATCTTTCCGGTGTGACGGATATCAAAAAAGGAGTGGATGGTTTCGTGATATCTGACCGTTATGAATAAGATTGGTAGGATTGATTATGATATTTCGCTAAGTCGTAACTGTCTCCAAGATTATTCCACCAGGGGGCCAATTCTCGCCATATACGAGATTATTTCGAATTCGAGGTTAAATTTCAATCCCTTCTTTCGATTAAAGGCTCCTGCACACCAAACGTAGGTCAGACGCAGAGCAGGTCAGTAGCAGCGAGGAAGTCGGCACACTGAACGCAGCGGCAGTTTCTAAGCAGTAGCAACGCTGGACCGCGTTTAGTGTGACGGGTTACGTAGGCAGTAGGCTGCATAATTTCGAACGATACGGACTATTTTGAAGAATTCGTACTGCTTTTGGCTCAATACAATAGAAGAGATGAATATTTTGCTCGAAAATCATACTAACATTTATTTTTACGCACTAATTCAATTATCTTTTCATTGATGTCCATCACGCGGTTGTAAAAAATACAACAATCGTGAACCGCTTTCAACGCGCTGCGCTGCACTGCCCCGGTGAGCCATCTTAACATGGCCGCCATAGTGATGCTGCTCCCGCGCCGTCTGGGTTGTATTCTGGCAGTTGCAGTGCGGCGCGGAACAGAGCAGTTTTTGCGCGGGCCTGCGTTAAAATTTGGTGTAACGCTCAAAGAGTTTCTTGTATTACAACTTGCGCGGGCCCGCATTCAAACTGCGCTGCTACTGCTACTGACCTTCGAAATAAATAGTTCTTGATTTGTCCAGAATGGCTGGAAAATCGAAAAAAAATCGAATTCGAACTTTATCTCGAATTCTAAATTATTTCGACTGTGCGAGAATTTGCTCCCAGGTCCTAATTGTGTTAGAGAATAACAAAATAGTCAAAATACCTCTTTTCATTGAATGATGCCTGTAGACTCTTCTGGTTGACCGTCTCCTAACATCCAAACGAGGCGCTAGTGTCACCTCAGCTGGTTCATCTTCAACAATCGTTTCCTCTGTTAAAGTTTCAATTACTTCTAGGTCTTGGTTTTCATTTCCAGAAGTGACAAGCTTATGGTAAAATCCTAGAATTTCAAAATAAGTAAATTTAAGTTGCTTATAAGTTTTTGTACGTATGTATGTAGGTACCATTTTACCTTTTGCCTTTAATAATTCCTCATGAGTGCCTTGTTCTACGATTTGACCTTGATCCATACAAATAATTCTGTTCGCATTTACGATTGTTGATAACCTGAAAATAAGTTTTTGATAGTGTTATTAAAATTTCGCCTTCATTTCTAACAGGTTTATTCCAGCTAGTATTTAGTCATCTTATTTCCTATTCATTCCTAATACTTAGGTTTATTCTAGATGATATTCAGTCATCTTACCTATGCGACACTGTGATTGTAGTTCTTCC
Source organism: Cataclysta lemnata (assembly GCA_963931975.1). Classification (NCBI taxonomy): domain Eukaryota; kingdom Metazoa; phylum Arthropoda; class Insecta; order Lepidoptera; family Crambidae; genus Cataclysta; species Cataclysta lemnata. The sequence continues at coordinate 21,265,908 of OZ008338.1, forward strand.
AAGGCTTGCTCTATCCAATGCTGCCTGGACTTGTTTTTCCGAATGCGGGTCGAGTGCTGATGTTGCTTCGTCCAACAACAAAACAGCTGGTTCTCTGAGCAATGATCTGGCAATAGCGATACGCTGCTTCTGACCTCCTGACAGAGAAGCACCCCTTTCACCTATTACTGTATCATATCCCTAAAAATGTACCTTATAGTTTAATTTTTACCATAAAGAGAATTTATTGTTATTGGTTTGTTGGTTGGTTGACTACTTACATTTGGAAGATTTGTTATAAATTCGTGAGCGTAGGCCATTTCAGCAACCCTTTGAATTTCTTCTCTCGTGGCCTCTGGGCAGCTAATCGAAATGTTTTCGTGTATTGTTCCACGGAAAAGTACTGGCTCTTGACCGACAACACCTATAAATATAAGATTTAAAGTATTATTAGTACTTAGTAAAGAGTGTAGTGTATTCACGAACAGCTCCTTGCTATAATTTGGATTTAACATTAATTTCTATTTGATTAAATTGTAAACATCAAGTTAATGAAAAGATATACGCTTTAAATTTACATATTACAACTTTGATAAATATATAATTATAGTAATCACTTACCCAATGTGGTGACAGGCAGGGTAGAATTCAATTGTCACCACCCCAAATCTCTCCCGTGGGTGTTGTACAAGGCGACTAAGGATAAATCAATGATGAGGAATGGGCAGCAGCGTTCCTCTTGTACCACCTAGCAATAGCAATGTACTGCGACTTTTGTGCCCGATAAATGACCATAGGCTCGCCACCTATTACATGGGACCCAACATAATTGGCGAAACGTGGGTGCTAGTTCACCTCACCTCATCGGCTTCACCCTTCGGGGATATAGGCGTGATTCATGTATGTACTTACCCAATGAAGATCGGAGCCAATTCAAATTGAGATTTCTTACATCCTTTCCGTCAAGTTTTACACTTCCTGACTGTGGATCGTAAAGTCTTTGGAGTAGCTGCAGAATTGTACTTTTACCACATCCCGAAGAACCCACTAAAGCTACACATTCCCCTGGCTTAATATGTAGGCTAAGTCCTTTTAGAACCTGTTAAAACGAACATAACTTTCTTCAATATCTCCAAGGCCAGTTGACATGGAATTTAAATGCTTTATTTCAGTTGGTTATTTACTTTGACATCTGAGCGGGCAGGATAACTGAAATGTACATCTTCAAGAGTGATTTCGCCTATGACACGTCTAGGAGACGAGCCTAACTTAGACAGGCTGTCGATCTTGGGTTCTCTGTCAATTAAAGCGAAAACGCTGGCTGCTGCGCCGCGGGCAGCAGCGAATGTCTCTATGTGAGGAACGCAGAATGTTATTGACTGCGTAGCCATGTACACGTTGAATAGAATCTGTAATGAAATTTTAAGCATAATTTATAAAATTATACAACAGCACGGACCCACGCTCGAGCTGCTCCCGCGCCGCCTGGGTTGTGTTCCAGCAGTTGCTGCGGGCCTGCGTTAAAATTTGGTGTAACGCAGTTCAAAGAGTTTCTTGTATTACAACTTGCGCGGGCCCGCATTCAAACTGCGCTGCTACTGACTTGCGTTTGGTGTGTAGGAGCCTTTAGTAACTAACCGACCAAACGTTGTTTTGCCCTTATCACCTAGGTGTATAAAAAATAGCATATGACCTATTCCCAGACCCAGACATATACACAAAAAATGTCATAATAATCGCTCTAGCCGTTTCGGAGGAGTTTTTTAACAAACAATGTGACGTAAGATTTTTATAAGATCGAGATTATTTTTATAAGACTAGATCTAAAAGAAAAGATTGCTTCCATATCATTTGTTATGATAGTTACAATAAACGTTATTGTATTGACAGTATTAAAATATTTACTCGAGTTACTAATAATGACATGCTTTTTGCAATATTGATATTGGGTTATGGAGACACCAGAGAATTACGTAAGTAACTAAGTACCTAGTAGGAAGACAAGTGTTTAGATTTCCTTTTTAAATTGTGTCTCAGAAATAAGCCTTGGTTATAATACTCACACTGAAAACCATGCCGACCAGATACTTCCTGTCGTCACTGGGCTTATCGAAGTCCATCATCACGAGCCTGGTGCCGTACGTGAGCCCGATGGCGTTGAGCGAGTAAGTGAGGATCCAGTTGAACCCCGTGCCGAGACCGGTGTACAGTCCTCGCTTCTTTCCGTATCTTTCCGCGGGCTCTAGAAGGCGTCTGTATCTGAAATACATGGAATTACACACATCAACTAAGAGTGTAGAGCGCTAGCGCAGTGGCATATTGCTCGATCTGCGATTGCGTAAACTAAGCAACGGTCGCTAAGGCCGGTCATTGGATGGGTGACCAAACATTTATATCTCGAGTTCCTCCATGCTTCGAAAGGCACGTTACGCCGTTGGTCCCAGCTGCATTTGCAGTCGTTAATACCTACCAACCCGCACTGGGCCAGCTTGCGGTGAGTTATGGCCATATTTCCCTATATTCTTATATCCACAGGAAAGGCCCGTGCCCCAGCAGTGGGGACATTAAAGGGCTGGTGATGATGATGATGATGAAATTCTTTTGTTTTTTCATTTATCAGATGGATAGAGAGCTAGCCGGTGCGTATGAGAACCCATGTCTGCACGCTAGCATGCGTGCGTAGCCTTCATTGATGAGTATGAAAATAATATGCAGGATGAATGTCAGCTGAGGTGATGTTAGTTAATATAATATCCTGCGAGGTTTTTCTTCTTTTAAAAATAACTCTGTATAAGAGTGTACCAGTCGGTTGACACCAAAAGACATAAAACGATTTGCTAAAAGGGATATTTGAGATTACCTTAAAAGCTTTTCGATTGCCTTTTTTAATCATTTTTTATAATATTTATATGGAGTAAGTTAAAATATCTACGAAATCAGCAATATTGTTTCTCTAGCGCCGTGACAACGCTCGCTGTAAAGTTTGAAATACGAAACAATGTTATCACTGCTTACCTAATAACTTGTGAGTTTATACTGTGAACGTATTTAGAGTTCGTGCATTGTTTTATCTATATGTACCTATGACAATGTTGGTATTTATTAGTGGAATATAAATATTGTGATTTTAGTCTATATACATGTTTGCTAATGCTTATATTGTGTGAATAGTGAACGGTGGAGGGAAAAACACCAACCAAAACTTCTTCAATAGGGTTGGCGGCAGGCCCTAAAACTTAAGCCATAACTTTGAGCAGAAAGGATTGGAATATTGTCTACCCGTTCATTAAACGTGGTGCTTTCGAACACTTTTTATACATTCACTCATCAATAGGCTTTCTGGTGTGATGGATGATGTAAATCTAAACGAAATAAGCTTGATAGCGTCTGACCGATGGAAATGGATGAGGAAACGTTCGACGGTTCCATGAAGGACAAATCAGTCTAAACGGCAGTCATTTCCAATTCCAAAGGAAGGAAGAAAGAATGATTAGATGAAAGTAAAATCGATAAAAATATCCTTAGATAAAGTTGATGAGTGTAGGTATATGGAAGACTTATGGTAGCACAGCCAGTGACGGTGATGGGTAGACGCCTTCGCAAGCGAGACCTTCATCCTCCAAAGGTAGTGTAGGAAGCCCTCCACATCCAAATATTCCCAAAGTAGCTCAAAGAGTGCCAAAATGACTTTTGAGAATCCTACGAGTAAGTCTGTAATGGGTCCCTCCGGCTTAACCTGAATGAAAACGCACCTTACTAAAAATTACGACCATAACCTTATCGTCTGATAAGTAATATTAAGAACAGATTTTTGTTAATTATATACCTACCATTAGGCTTATCTCACTGAAGGTTATTATTATGGAAGTATCTTATATCAAGCATATAGGTATATCATATCAAGCAAAAGAGGATTGAATGTAAGGGTCAAGCCACATCAGACTACTAATAATTATCTCCGGTTGAAATTGCACGTTGTGTGATATGTTTATTAAGGAATTGTGTGTACTGAAATCGTCTATCAGAATTTCGACGACGTAAATTCAGTCTGATGTGGTTTCGTCCTAAGCTAAGCAATTTAAGATGTATGAATGAATTATTTCTTTGTTATAATTGTCGCCAGTCAAGCACGATGGTCGTAAACTGTAATCTGCGTCAATGTCAATATAATATTTGCACCAATAAAGGCTTATCTATCGCGACGTCTCTCAATTATACCTGCGTGACCAAAAATTCCACTGATTAAGATTCTGAATAAGACGCCTATTTTTTTTATTGAAAGATTTTCGTGGCTTTAGCCTCGTTTTGTGTGGTGAACTGTTCGAAAGTATGCCACGGCGTGATTCGGTAATAGTCACCCCATATACAACATGTAACAGAAACCCTGAACACGACCGATGCTAACCATATAAAAACTAAGGTGATATCAAAGATTCAAAACTGTAAAATTAATTTTCAAACTATCCATACATTCTGCTTTATTGACCTTACAATTTCGATTTTTAATATATCTATGCTACCATGGGTAGTGTTCATGTTGTTAGTTATTTCTATTACATGTTGTTTATTATTTAAGTTTAATCTTAAAATTTTTGTAGAACTTGAGGCCGATAAATTTTTCTTTCGGTCTAAAATTTTAAAGCGTTATAGGTTACTGCGTTATAAGTTCAATTTATTTTATTTTTTAAAATAAAAATATTCAATTTTATATCTTGTATGTAAGTACAGTCAAAAGCACGTCAGACTACTATACATACCATTAAGGTTGACAATCGATTGAAGTAATTAGACAGTTTTGGGTAGTCTGAAGTGCCGTTGACTGTACAGTAGGTAATTCTGTGTTTATGTTCCAGAATGTATTAAGGGTAGGTAAACTCTAAAAGTTTATAATTTAAATACTATGTCTTTTGGTATATGAATAAAAATGAAAACACTAACCAATGAAGACTTTAATTAAAATAAGCGTCTTTTTAATTGAATGAAAAGGAGATTTTTTTATCGAAAAACAGTTAGCCAGTATTTCCCTGTCAGTGTTTTTCATAGATGTGTGTAAATTGCTTTTATATATAAGAAAGTTTACCTTTCAATCTCTTTGCTCTCACCGCCGAATGCGACAACAGTCCGCACAGATTTCAAGACCTCCTCAGCCTGTTTGCCAGCTTGACTGTAGCAATCTAGCTCGCGTATTGAGGAATTGGTTTGATACTGAAAACAGAAAAACCCTGGATGGTAAGATGTTCAGACTTACATTGGAGAGTATGACAGAGGCAGTGATGGAGAAAATATAAGGTAGGTAAGTACTTGAGTTGTACAGTGTGGAGTTCAGACTTACACTGGAGAGTATGACAGAGGCAGTGATGAAGAAAATATAAGTTAGGTAGGTACTTGAGTTGTACAGTGCGGAGTTCAGACTTACACTGGAGAGTATGACAGAGGCAGTGATGAAGAAAATATAAGTTAGGTAGGTACTTGAGTTGTACAGTGCGGAGTTCAGACTTACATTGGAGACTATGACAGAGGCGGTGATGGAGAAAATATAAGGTATGTAGGTACTTGAGTTGTACAGTGTGGAGTTCAGACTTACACTGGAGAGTATGACAGAGGCAGTGATGAAGAAAATATAAGTTAGGTAGGTACTTGAGTTGTACAGTGCGGAGTTCAGACTTACATTGGAGACTATGACAGAGGCGGTGATGGAGAAAATATAAGGTATGTAGGTACTTGAGTTGTACAGTGTGGAGTTCAGACTTACATTGGAGAGTATGACAGAGGCAGTGATTGAGAAAATATTAGGTAGGTACTGGAGTTGTACCGTGAGGAGTTTATACTTACATTGGAGAGTATGACAGAGGCAGTAATGGAAAAGGGCACGACGGTGCAACAGGCCAGCGTGAGTTCCCACCCGATGGGGAATGCGGTGCACAGACAGATGAGGCAGGTGCCCACCAAATTCGACACTATAGCCAGCTTGTCACCAAATCCCTCTTTTAATTTCATCATATTCCTGTACAAATATAATGGTCTTCTTTAGTATGAAATAATGTATTTAATGTAAGTTCTAGAATGCTTTCCGATTAGAACAAATCACGCCTATTTATTACCGAAGGGGAATAATTAAAAGTCACGTTTCGCCGACAAACAAAATAATAGTACACACACGTACATAAATCACGCCTATATCCCCGAAGGGGTAGGCAGAGGTGAACCAGCACCCACGCTTCGCCAATTATGTCAGGTCCCATGTAATAGGTGGCGAGCCTATTGCCATTTATCGGGCACAAAAGTCGCAGTATATTGCTGGGTGGTAGGTATAACAGGAACGCTGCTGCCCATTCCTCATCACTGTTGTATATACCTAACATTATTGGCGAAACGTGGGTGTTAATACCCTGTGCCTATGCCTAGGGGTTAATTAGGCTTGATTTATCTACTATAATGTAGTGCGTACTAAAATTACTTACTCCGTCATTTTGGAGGCCAAGTTGAAGCCCGAATCTGTGTCGTACCACGACATGTCTTGGCGAAGCACCGAAGTCAGAAACAGGGTTCTTATTCTTGTGATCTGTAATATTTATTTATTAATTAGGTCTGCCAACAGCTATATGCAACAATACTCTCTTATATTTCCACGAGCACTATCCATTTGATAAAAAAACAACTTTAAAAAAAGCAATGATTTGACTCGTGTATATGTAGGTGTTTTCCTCCATTTTCCATTTCATTTAGTTACATGTATGTATGAAGATAAGCTCTGATACAAAATATGTTATTTAATACATAATATTTAATTTCATTTGTCAGCATCAATATGAATGAAATACTATGTTGGCTACTAAAATACTAAACAAACGCTGTCGTTGATATCACAGGGTACTAAGGTGCTTAAAATGCTGCCCATACATAAGCAAAAACATAATGTATTCACTTCATATTGCAAAATATTCATAGGCGATATTCTAGACTATCTAGATTGGACAGCGTTGATTATTTACTATAACTGGCAGATGTCATTACACCATAAATGAAGCGTCGTCGCCACACTCACTCATATTCAATAATTTATTAGTTTAGTTTAAAGCTTGAAGCGCGTAGAGTCAATAAGTGACAAGGTCTCTCAATTGAACCAATTGCCTTTATTTACACTCAAATTTAGTGTGTGTTTGTACACCTATCTATTATAATGTATGTACAAATATAATATTTGCTTACATAATTGTATAGCTTTAGGTAGAGTATATTTAGTAACAGCCGCGTGGTGGTGGTAGAGCAGAACACAATTTTATTGTCACCCCCTCACCACGATGTCGTAAGGCGACAAATAGTTGAAACACTGATGAGGAATGGACAGCAGAGTTCTTGTGTACCTACCACCAAAAATTTATTATCTCGAGTTTCTCCGTGGTACAGAAGGATCGAAGGCGTTGGTACCGGCTGCATCTGCAGTCGTTAATACGCACCAACCCATACTGGGCCAGCGCGGTGGATTATGGCCCAATCTCCCTATATTCTTCCATCCGTAAGGAAGGCCCATGCCCCAGCAGTGGGAACATTAAACGGCGGGTGATGATGATACTCTTTAAGCCTAACTAAATTTAAAAATGTATGTACCGTGAGAGAGACACAATTCTCCTTGGTTTGTTGAGGAATGCATCCACATACCTGCCTGAGAGCGCTCCAGCTGATGAGGCCAGTTGAGAGCATGCACAGGATTAGCGAGATGGCAATACTTAAGAACATGCCCGCTGCCATAGACTTGCCGTCCTCAACCAGCGCGTTCATATTATCTTCGTGTGACGCGTTTTGTCTAAAAACAATGTAACGTGTACTTCACAATTTTTAGCTTCAGGAACATTGCTTTCGTTGTTTAAATTTAGCTGTCTTATAATTTCATTACTAATTTTTATATAATGTTCAAATTAAAATTACCTTCGTATAACATGTTCACAACTACATTTCCTTTTTTAAGTATTATACAATGTTCGTTTTGCCAGCCCCGACTTACCCTAAAGGTGTCGTGAAAATCGACTAAGGGAGATTGCCGGCCGCCTTGGTCGAATGCTCAGATTGCTGGGTATTGGCCAAGAGGTCCCGTGTTCGAATCCTGGTAGGGGCAAACTTGGTGATGACCACAAATGTTTGTTTCCGAGTCATGGTTGTGTATATATATGTTTATGTAGTATATTTTCAACATTTATATACATAATAATATAAAAAATATGTCCGTCATCTAGTATCCATAACACAAGTGCTAAAGCCACTTAATTTGGACTATATGATAGGTGTGAGTATAAAAATATTTATTTATTATTATTTATAGATACATCAATAAGCACCTTTGGGTAGGTACCCGAATGGTGAGGGAAAACCACCAACAACAGCATGGAACCCAAAGAGGGCTGCTGCCAGGCAGGCGGCCAACTGTATAACTTAAGCCAAAACCTTAAGCAGTATTGATTGGAATGTTGTCATACCAATCACTCTTCCCTTTCATTGATCTCTCGACATAATAAAAATGATAGTCCTTTCCATCACTTTATACTCGTACATTTATTCATCACTAGCACCTTTCCCGTGTGATGGATGTTAAGATTTAAAAGGGAGTCGATGGCTTTATGATGTCTGACGTATGTGAATGGAAGAGGAAAAATACCCAGATAAACTAAGAATTATTACGGCAGAGCAAAATAACTTAAGGTTCCTTTCGAATAATATATACAAGACAACTATTAATCCGACATGAGACAGTGCACAGTTCAATATTAAAACGCTTATATTCGGTATTCGTGAAAGAAATACGAAAAAATGTCTGGAGAACGAAGGTTGAATCGATAAATCAAAAGATTCTAAAAACCTTAAAAGTCTCTAATATTAGCGCGTGCACTACACATTTGCAATGAAACACTTAACTCACGTGTATTTTTAATTTTTGCATTATTTATCATTATGATTATTTATCATCAGCAGTATGGATTAGAATGTTGTCATTCCAATCACCAATTCATCGGTCTCTCGACATGGTCCATTTCGTCTCTTTTCTATATACATTCATTCATTATTAATCATTCTTTTCTATATACATTCATTCATTACTAGCACCTTTACGGTGTGATGGATGATATGAATGAAAAGGGAGTGTATGGCTTGATGACGTCTGACCGATATGAATGGAAGAGGAAACATACTGCGCCGACCCCAGATATACTGGGAACAGGGCAGGGAGAAGAAGAAGACACTTGTTTATTTATAGGTACGTACTGGAGTTAAATCCGTTAAAGTTGTTGTATTTTGTTGTATTTGATTGTATGAGATAACTTATAAACCCTAAATAACTTACAGTCGCCGACCTCCTCCGAACAGAGAGGTGAGGGGCATGTAGCTGGACATCTTTTCTTGATACTTAGTCCGCTCCACAAAGGCAGTACTGAGTTCCCCGAACTGAATCAGGTTGTAACAGATGCCTCCGCCGCTCAAAAATCCGAATACCATACCCCATAGCGTTGCAAGTATTTCGGTGCATGTCGCGTAGCGGAACTATTGAAAAAAGGAAATAGCAAATCAAAATAATTATCAAAAATGGACGAAAACGAAAAATCCGTTTGGTGAAGGTAGAGCAGAATATACCTTGAAAATGTTAACGATCATTTTTCATTATTATTTTTGGTTTTTAAGAGAACAGTATGGAAAATAATATTACAAAGAAAATTGTCGTTAGAAAAGGTTCAAAAAATTATAGTAATAAAACTACGGGAATCGAACCCGCGTCCTCTGCAATCCGGGCAGATGCCTACACCACCTAGTCTCCGTATACATACGGAGATTTTTAATCACTTCCCCCTACTATGAATCAATATTTATGTAAATAAGTTATCAACGAGTCTAGAAATTAGCAAAAACCGTAAAAAACACAATTTATAACATAGCATCTTCGTGCGAAACTAATAGTACAGCTGAAATTGTCTTAACTGCCAATGCACACGAATGTTCCCGGAATATACGACCGCGACGACATCGGCGTTTGGTGTGCGCTTGCGCAGACTTAACAGAGAGCCTAGCCAAGTGGCATATCTATTCAAACGCATATAATACAAAAGTATGAAACTGACGTATTATTCCTCGGTAATACGTCAGTTTCCTTAGGCCCTCAGCGCCCGCATCGCCTCGTCACTAAACATTGTGTAATAGACACGCTTCTATACGCAAACTAGATTAACGTGGAAAGTGAAAAATGATATTTCATCATTTGAAACACGAAAGTAATAAAAAAGTTTACGGACATTTTATTTTTAAATTGTTTACAAAGTGTGCTGTTTTGTATTTAGTTAAAAGTTACATTCTATGCACATAGTAGATAATAATTGTACAAATTTGAAAAACGAAAGAAAATTTTATGAATTTATATATTGGTACTAGAAAGCTGAACGTATTTACGATTTATATATTTTAATAATTATTGTTAAAGCATTTAAAAAAAAAATACCTAATGCTTACTGTTATTGGAAAAATAAACAATACTTACTATTTGAAAGTAGGATAGTTTCAGTTCGTCTTCTCTTTCTCTGAAAATTTTAATTTATATGAAGTGATTAAAATGCTTAAATGAGAGATGATGTGAAATTACTTCTTAGTTAACTACTAAATTTTGGCATGTATTTGGATGTATCTGTAATTTAATTCATACTTAATATTACATAATAATTACATATACATAACCATATTAACTGGGTGATAATAGTTGGTATCTTGAATATCACAGAAAACAAAAGCATTTTTTTTGCTTTTGTTATTAAAACTAGCTAAATAGTTATGTCGATAAAAAGCCTAAAAAACCTATTCTATTAGACAACTATTAACACAACGTCCTGGTTAATAGGTAAATTACATTTTCGCACATTACAAATCACAAAACAGCATTGTAGGGATATTTTATTTACAAAGAAACTTCTAACGAATTGCAAAGCTAAACTTTCAATAACAACAACTCGCTTAGGAATGTTAAAATAATACGCGCAGCCGTTTAAAGCAGTTTGGTCAAAGAAAGATTGTGCGACTTACATGGGCTTTTTCTTGTCTTTCTTCTTCAACCCCATTGTTGTAGGTCCACTGTCGATGTCGTTGAAAAGCGAGCGCCACACGCCATCCAAGGAGCAAAGCTCGCAGTGGACTGAACAAATCCCCGAATTTTTCAGACTATAACGCTAGGCAGACGCGTTGCGTTTCCGTATGCCACGGTGTACCGCTGAGAGCAGATTACACCTTAATTATCTGAACCGCTTCCCGACGTTATCTTAACTAAGACAATAAAGTCGAGCCTTATTGAAGTGACATACGCTTATGTGCTACACGGAGCTGTAGAGAACTATGACTACGTTTCAGACGCGCGTGAATTTTTATTACCACGCCGTCTACGTAATTAGTTCAGTTTCTTGTGTATGTTAAGTACTAATTATTTATTAATTTGGACCAATTTATGGCTTTTATTTGCGGAAAACACACTGTTATAGGCAGATTTAAAAAATTGTAGGGTACATGTGTTAGGAATGGTCGAAGACATTAAAATTTAATTAAACTTTTTAGAAGATTAACAACCATGACAAGTTACTAAATCTATATCCAGCTCGTAATTATCGGTACTTGGGTTATATGGCTTGAATGTAGTTCAATGGTAATTAACAGACGACATGAATGTGCATATTTTGTATTTGAGCATTATATGGATATTAGTTTTTCTTTGTAACAATGATGCATACTTGATGTGTTGAATTGGTATGGCACACACAATAATCTTTGTTCGTCATATCACTACATACCACTTCGAGGCTTTAGAGGTGAGATGTATATAATATGCCTGTAATAAAAATGTAATGGATAGAGGGTTGGTATCAGGCAGGCGGCCAGCTGAAAAACCTAAGCTAAAACCTCGAGCAGTATGGATTAGAATGTTGTTAGACTAATCACTCTCTCCGTTCATCGGACTCTCAAGATGGTCTTCCGTCTCTTTTCTATACATTCATTCACCACTAGCACCTTTCCGGTGTGATGGATGGTATGAATCAAACGGGAGTGGATGGCTTGATGTCCGACCAATATGACTGGGGACAGGGCAGGGAAGAAGAAGAAAGAAAATGTAATGTGTTGACGGTAAGTTTGGTCGAATGGTCAGCTAGCTGACTATTATAGACCGATACGTTTGTGGGTATGCGGTAATGTCGCCGCATACTCAGCGAAAAAGGGAAGATCTTCCTCCGAGCCAGGTGTGCGCTCGGGGACAGCGGTCCGACTGTACTCGTCGGATCTTGTATATATTCTGAGTTCCTCCAGAAACTTTGTAATCGTGATTCAGGACTTGCTAATCTCGTTCTGCTTCATCACAACAGTCATTAGGTCTACAGTTGGTTTGACTCCATTGTTTATCGTCGAGACTTTTTTTATGTAGCGCTCTGACGTAGCCGCTACAGGTTCGAATCCTGGTAAGCTGTAGGGAACTACCCGTTTCTCATTAAATGGTGGTCAAAGAAGAGGTGCGCATCGCCGGCTGTGACGTCCATTCATTCTTTCGCCGATAGGGTCAACTAGCGGGTCTTACTCGCAGCTTCCTTCTGCGTCGCCACGTCCTCACAAAAGGAATACATACATAATACATAAATCACGCCTAAATCCCCAAAGAGTAGGGAGAGGTGAAATAAACAGTACAAACACCCACCTTTCGCCACAAAAGCAACCTTGAAAACCGCCACCAGGGTTACGCCTTCCGTAATAACAACGGAAAGGTCACCTCGGATTAAGAGGTGGATCTAATATGTACAGGCTTTTTGGCAGCAGCGCACGGCCCCGTGGGAACAAAAGGTATATTTCTAAGCAATAGACGATCGATATTATGAGGTAAAATATAGGTATTTGTAGATATTCACACAAACACTTACCTAGTCATATTAAGTAAATAAAATATTTTATTGACCTATTGTTTTCCTATGCCGTATCTATTAATTGAAAACAGCCCTTGCCCTCCGTTGTACTTCAATAAAGTAACAGTAAAATCCCCTTATGACAAGTAGAAGGTATTATAGATACGGCTTTCTTGACACGTTGACTATATATAAACGGTTGTCCACACCCTAAAAACCAAGGATTGCTTCTTCGAATCCAACAGTTGGATTCGAATAAGCAATCCTTGAGAAGAGTGGCTTACTCGGCTAAGGTCCTGCTGAGTTAAGCTATACCTCACCTTGAAAAAAAAACAAGAGTTCTCCTATTCTGAATATCATAATAATATTATTATTAAATTACTCTTAGGTGGGGGAGAGTTTTTAGAGCTTCTTCATAACTAAGCATGTGCCGCTGGCCTGTCGGCCGCTGCATGCAGTTGTAAGACAAAGAAATAAATGAAAATCAAAATTTGTTTATTCTTAAAGGTATGATTACACTGATGAATCGTCAAGACGCTAGACATGGATACCAAAAGAGGTCTCCAAAACCCACCCACGTCATGATCTGCCGAAGAAGCCCGGAAATTAATATAATAAGACCAAATCAATAATTGATTCTAAATCAAAAACTTAAATTGCTATCGCGTACGATGATACAATAATATATAACTTTGATAGACACACATGATTATGTGCACAATGTCTGTCAATGAGGCTGATTGTGACTTCACGCTTCTTAATCATAGATGATATCAAGTTTATTGGTCATTTGATTGTTTACATGTCCTCTATCGATATTATGTGCACTATTGTTATATCTTATCTATAATTGTCATGTTACTATAACAATACTAATTGTAACTATGGCAATTAATTAAGCTCGCCTAAAGATATAGTTGTAAGTGTACCTATAGTGGAAAGAATTGAAGAGGTTTAGGACTAATTATAATTTCAATTTATAGAACACCAAAACAAACAAAAGCACACATAGGAATTTTTATTCACAAATTAGATCTATTATTAAATTATCTAACAACTAAATATAGAAAAAGAAAAATAGTTTTATGCGGTGACTGGAATATAGACGTATTGAAACAAAACAATAATTCGCAAAAACTTATAAGTACATTGCAAAATTATAACTTTAAACCTCATATATTGCAACCGACGAGATTAAGTGCATGCCTGGATCAAATTGCGAGCAACATTAAAAATACCAAATCTAACGTACTTAATCTTGGTCTCTCTGATCACGAAACAGCCCAAATACTAACGATCGAAATACAAAAACAAAAATCATTCTTAACATGGTTTGAATACAGACGCGACTATAGTGAAGAAAATATTACAAAATTTATTGACTGCATCGGGGTTTTAACATTTTCAGAGGCAATGAACTCGAACAGTTTAACAGAAGCTTTTACTGTATTTTATGACACTATACGTTTGTTCTATAATTTATGTTTTCCAATAATTAAAGTTAAAGTCAACAGCAGAGCTACAAAATTAAAATGGATCACAAAAGGTTTAAAAAAATCCTGTAGAACTAAACGTAAGTTATTTCTGTCTTACCATAAAACTCCATATAATAATGAAGAATTTCGAAAACAAAGAAAATTAAAATTTAAAATATACAGTAAAATCCTTAGGAAGACTATATTAGCTTCACAAAGGTTCAGTAATAAAAAATACATACTCAAAAATAAAAACAACCCGAAAGCAATATGGAATGCCATCTCGACAACAATATCGAATAACCAACATGAACGAGACAATAACTGCTTGACTATTAATAATGAAATATATATGGACCCCAACAAAATATGTGATGTTTTTAATAAGTATTTTATTGATTTGACGAAAAATAATAACTGTTATAATAATTTACATACAATAGACAAATTTAACTTAAGCACAATGTATTTGACGCCGGTAACAGAAAGTGAAATATATAATATAATAATGACATTAAAAAATAGTAAGACTAGCGGGTATGATAGTATATTGACAAAAATTATTAAATTAGTTGCTTTAAAATTGTGCATACCAATTTCACATATTATAAACCTATCATTCGAATATGGCCGTTTTCCAGACCAACTTAAACAATCTATTGTAAAACCTTTGCATAAAAAAGGTGATAAAAAAGATCCTAATAATTATAGACCGATAACAATTATACCAATTTTATCGAAAATACTGGAAAAGGCAATGTTTAAAAGACTAAACGAGTTTTTTAACAAATTTGAAGTGTTAGGCGCTCGACAATTTGGATTTCGTAAAGGAAGTTCGACTACACTTGCTTGCTTTGACTTAATAAAATTTGTATCAGAAACACTGAATAACAAAACGCCGATAGTCTCAATTTTTCTTGACATGTCTAAGGCATTTGATTTTGTTAGTCATGATATCCTGTTGTTGAAACTGGAAAAATACGGCATTAGAGGCAAAGCACATGATTGGATACGGGATTATTTAAGGGAACGAAAGCAATGTACTGAAATTTCTCAAATGACCTATTGTAAAAAAATGTTGGTAAAAAAACAGTTTCGATCAACATGGATTATTAATAACACTGGAGTTCCACAAGGGAGTGTGCTGGCTCCATTGCTTTTTCTTACTTATATAAACGACCTTCCTCATGCTACTATTCATAGATCTTTACTTTTCGCCGATGATACAACATTGATTATTAAATGCAACAAAAATGAACCCTACAATAAAACATTAAATAAAGCCCTTATATATATTATTAAATGGTTGCAATCAAATAATTTACACATAAATCTAACAAAAACTAAAATATTGGAATACCGTAGCTATAATACTAACGAATTAAAACTTGATTTAAATTATGACAATACTAATATCGATAAAGTTGACATTTATAAATTTTTAGGTATATTTATTGACAAACACTTAAACTGGAAAGACCATACAAATTATGTCTGTACTAGGCTAGAGCGGTATGTGTATGCACTTAGGCGCTTACGACAAACCGTCTCGACGAAAGCTGCGCTTACTGCCTATCACGGATATGTATCATCCGTTCTTAGTTATGGATTGATCATATGGGGAAATTGTGTAGAAATTGATAAAGCATTCAAACTACAGAAAAAATGCATACGTGCAATAAGTGGTGCAAGGATCACGGATAGTTGTAAACCTTTGTTTCAAGAATTGAACGTGCTTTCCTTGCCATGTATGTATATAAGAGATATTTGCTGCTTTGTAAAATCACACTTTCACTACTTCACGAAGTACACTGAAGCTACAAGAAGGCCAGCTAGATCACAATACATACACTTGTTGCACCAACCACCCTGTCACGCCTATATTTACAAGAATAACGTGTATAATATGTGCATACTTGTATTTAATAAACTACCTGAACATATAAAAATTTTGCAAGGCAATGTGTTTAGGACTACACTATCAAAATGGTTAATGGAAAAGTGTTTTTATAATGTTAAGGAATACATGGAACATAACTTGAGCACCTTATAATTAACTTGATTTATTTTTATGACATATTATTATTATTATTTAATTTTTATTTTAACTTCTAACTTGAATATAAAGTGATGACATGACTAAATGTTTAATAATATTTCGGTGCAAGTTAATGATAATTATTATTATTATCTTTTTAATTTTATGGACTGTTATTGTATAATCAGGACCTATTGAAATTTGCACGCTTGTTAATAACAGGCGGAATACATTCACTTTTAGCCACATAAGAACTTTGACTATGTATGTCACTGTGTGTTCAATGCAAATAAACATTTTATTATTTTATTATTTTTTATTATTATTTATTAGAATTACATGAAAACAATTGCAGACTATTTAAAAAGGTGGGTAGGGTACCTATAATAATTCATTCGATTTTATGAGCAGGAATAAGAAACATTAATCTTGAAAATCCCTGCATTTGGAAATTGAGTTCCACCGAAAACCAAAGCACAGTGCTCTCTCGTTAAATGACAAACCAAGCAGCTAAAGAGCTATGTTTATATAATATTTTGTAGCTGGGTGTCAAGCACCTAAATAAAATCAATCAACGAATACACTCAAACGAATTGTAGAATACTAACTAACTAGCGTGTAATAGAACAATCAGCGCAAAGATATTTCTATTAATATTTTCAACTTTATCATAGCATAATTAAATGTGGAACTTCAACAGATTGTGGTAACCTGACAATCTTGCAAAAAGTTGCATATCTTCAGTGGGGAGTAGACGTCGCTAGGAGGACCGAAGGCTGTTGGGGTGGAAAGGTTCTCCAATAGCAGCTGGAAGCAAGCTGCGCATGACCCATCGAGTTGGAGGTCCTTAGAGGCCTCAATCAAGGCAGCGCGTGAGCAGAAACCTCTATCTGCCGCACTCAGAGACGTTAAATAACGTTAATGAGTAATTAACGTCAAAAAATGACAATTAAAAACTAGTCGCTATTCTTGCCGGGTCTATGGTCTAGATTTGAATGAAAAAATTTGACATTTCATTAAAGTTAATTTACGTCTCTGAGTGCGGCAGGAAGGCCTTATTAATAACAGGGGGTTATTTGTAAAACATCAAAAACCTCTCAGGAGTAGATATCTAACACCATAAGCAACAATGTTTGTTCTACGACTTTTGATAATTCGTCAGATTTTACTTTCATACAAAATTAAATACTAATTCAATTTACCGCTCTAAAGTCAATAACTCTATGTACACCTACTTGCATCGGCAAGAGATACGCGCGGCTGAGACCTGGTCCGTTATACATTGCTTGCTGTTAAGCAGCATAAGTGCTAATAACTGATTAATAGCGAGCAATGTATAACGAACCGCGTCTCACCCGCGCATATGTCTGAACGGGGCCTTAGGCAGGGCGCGTGCCTAGCATAGCATCCTTTCGTTTATGAATGAAACATAGACGTACAATAAATGTCACGACAGTACATAACTGTGGTTATCTACACCTAATGTTACAAAGACGAGACGAAAACTCTTAGCTCATACATACATACATAAATCACGCCTATATCCCCGAAGGGGTAGGCAGAGGTGAACTAGCGGGTGCTAGTGGGTACGTTTCGCCAATTATGTTAGGTCCCATGTAATAGGTGGCGAGCCTATTGCCATTTATCGGGCACAAAAGTCGCAGTACATTGCTATTGTTAGGTGGTATAAGAGGAACGCTGCTGCCCATTCCTCATCATTGATTTATCCTTAGACGCCTTGTACGACACCCACGGGAGAGATTTGGGGTGGTGACAATTGTATTCTCACCACCCCAAATCTCTCCCGTGGTACACAACTCTTAGCTCGATATCGATATTTTCGAAATATCAGGACACTGATGTGGAAATTGAATAATTGAAATTATTGAGTTTCAATTAACAATTGAACATTAATTAAATTATAATACTTTTGGCAAAAATTTAATACATCTATGAAACACTTAAAATTTCATGTATATACCTAGACAGGTACTTATAATATTAGTATTATCTGTTTGCTAGTATAAGCAGTAATACCTAAGTCTACGTTAAAGTAATCTTTAGGTAAACTAACAGGTGAATCTACGCGCAGCTATATATACTTATTGCACAATATTTCATTGGTAACCTGTGCAATTGTTAAAATAATTTACATTTTTTTTGTATTTTATGGCCAACTATTCTACTAATTCATTATGATTTAGCGACTCAATGCAATAATTTTCTAATAATCATTGCATCATTGGCATAGACGGCTTTAAGTTAAACATTTTAAAAACAAAACCGCAAACCAAGTTTAGATTAAGTACTATTTAGTTTCGATTATATTAAGTTTGTTGGATCATACTATTATTGTTGAAAAGATATCTAGGAAAATTTTTATCATTGTTTACAATACCAATAACTTATAAAAATAACGTAAAACAAATGAGTAGGTACATCGACTTAACAAACCAACTAACAAAAAGGTAGGTACTCCATTGTTAGTTTGTATCACAGAACAAATAGATACGAGAGGTCGACGGGTCTGAAATTAAAAAAAAAGAAGAAAATGATGATGAACTTAATCAGCCCGGCTAGCATGACCGCCCAAACACGATATGATATTGCCATTTATCGCGCTGAAATTACAAAACAATACTGTATTTTTGACAGTTCAAAGCGTTAAACGGCTATATATATATAAAATATATAAAATGTAGCCGCACTCAGAGACGTCAATTAACTATAATAATTATTTAATGTAAAAAATTTTCATTCAAATCTAGACCATAATAGACCCTTCAAGAATAGCGACTAGTTTTGAATTGTCATTTTTTGACATTAAGTACTCATTAACGTTATTTGACATCTCTGATTGCGGCAGTTAGAGGCATAATCAATTTGAACACAAGTTCAACGCGATAAACGGCTATATCATATCGTGTTTCGGTGGTCATGCTAGCCGGGCTGGGATTGTTGTACCCCTTGCGCCAGCTAAATTCCTATAAAGACCTTGCTCTGTCTAGGACTTTCGTAGGTTCTGCACTGGAACGTCTAAGGCAGCTCCCGCAGAATGTTACCAAATATGACTAATGGCCAAAGCGAAGAAGTATACTATGTATACTATGTATTTATAATACTCTTCATAAGTCTTAAGCTTCCTTCCCCTTCCTTCTGTGCAACACTATGGACCCAGCACAACAACAACAACTCAAATAAAAATCTCGTCCCACAGTGTTTTTTGTTGCACCTCTCCGAAACGCTTTGACCGATTTTTATTAAATTCATTTTTGTGTATATTTTGGTAGGTCTCAGAGTAGGTTATTATTTATACCCCCAAATGATAAGGGAGAAACAGTCTGCCGTGTCAGCTATAGTCATATTATAAAATTACAATGTTGACTAGGGTTATATTTTATCAAGTAAAATAGGCGTAAAGTGTTTTAATCAGCTTCACGCATTTCTCAATAGTATTTGCCTCGCTTAAAAGGTGACAAGCGGAACTATAATCGTTTTCTCGTAATCAGACTACGGCCAAGGCTTGCGACTTGATTGTTTTGTTCAAATAGTGAGTAAGGAGCAATGTATGTAGATGTATAACCACTGTGAAGGAAAATGAACTATAGAACGCCCGTGTATGAAAATGAACTAGAACCGTTAATTTCATACTTGCCCTACTGTACAATCATCTTGCCTTTTGTGCGGGAGCGATCTACCTACTGGACTCTTTGAAGCGAACTATTTGAAAAACTTTGGACATGAATCACGACTTTTATTTCTTAAGGGTTAGGCGGTGGTGTGTTCCTAGATGGTGCACCAGATACGTTGCGTTAATTCCTTGTTGGATGTTATTAGTCTTTTATCTCTTTCCTGCGCGACAGTATACCTACTTGCGGGAGAAATAATGGGGTTGTAGCCGTTGTAGGTTACTATTTCATACATGTTTCCTACGGCTTTACCTGCGTTACGAAGCACGGAGGAACTAGAGTAATGAATGTTTTAGTCTCCCAAGTCCCATCCCATTACCGGCCTGAGCGAACATTGCTTAGTTTACGCAATCGCAGGCCGAGAGTGCTCCTCTTAGAAAATCTTAGGTTACAGTAAACATCACATAGCAAAATAAAATTGTCCGTTTTCTCCAGCTTCATACACGGCCTACAATCCGTTCAGGATTCAATCTAAGTGTCGGGCAGGCCAGATAGTCTTCAATTATTTTTAATTAATTTCTTTATTTGGCCGGGAGTGAGCTAGTTACGCGGCACAAATAGCGCGGCGCAATGCCAAATCGATTGCCGAATATATGTTTTTAAGTGACCAACTACGAAGTTTCCTAACGTGAAATTGTACATACATACCTACCTTCATAAAACACGCCTATATCCCCAAAGGGGTAGGTAGAGGTGAACCTCTACCGTGGGTGGGTGTTTAATTCATTAAACACCCACTTTTCGTCCATTAAGTTAGGTCCTATGTAACAGGTGTTGCAACACTAGTCCATGGCACAAAAAATCGGTGTATATTGCTAGGTGGTATAAGAGGAATGCTGCTGCCCATTACTCATCGCTGTTTTTATCCTTAGTCGCCTTTTACGACACCCACGGGAGAGATGGGGGTGGTGACAATTGTATTCTGCTCTGCCGTCACCACACGGCTAGTACAAACATAATTATATCTTTCACGGTGGCATGTAATATAAAATGTGCCAGCCCCAAACTCACCGCAACAGTGTTATAAAAGTCGAATACGCGAGATCGCCCTTCAACAAACAGCTTGGTGCAACCGAATGGTGGAGGCCAAACCATCAACTACAGAATTCACAACAGGGTTGGTGTCAGGCAGGCGGTCTGCTTTAAAACCTATGCAAAGACCTTGAGCAGGGGGCCTCGTCCAACATATTTGAACAAATAAAAAAACTGTCGATTTACCTACTGATAAAGCACCATGGCGACCGTCGAGTCAAAATTGAATGTAAGGAAGATTAGTTTGTAAAAAATTGTGTCCTTGCAATCACCCTTTCTTTAGGTAATCACTAGCACAAAAAGAAATCGTATAACACCAAACAAATAATCTAAGGCTAATCCATCACGGGATATATGACATTTAATTTTGTATTCTGCTTAGTCACCACACTGCTGAAATCTCACATTTCATTTTTAAAGGTGCCATAAACTATGATCTCCATCACATTTTCTATTGCACGTTATTGAGTGTATTAGCTCGCTGTTATCTTGTAGCTAATCGTGTACAATGAGCAATAAACGTGCCTAATGCGGATGACATAAAAACATCTGCGTAGTGCGGAACTGAAGGGAAAATCCACGTCTTTACGCAGTCATTTCACCGGTTTGGGATTAGAGACTTATTAACCTTATCTCAATTATTCGATTTTAATTTTAACATTATATAAATGTTAGAAAAATAAGTACAAAGATTTTGGTGGTTAGAAAAAGAATTTGAAAAAATTATGATCCTGAGGCGGGAATCGAACCCGCGTCTGCTGCCATCCGGGCAGGAGCCTGACCACTCGGCCACCCAAGACACTAATTAACTTGCCGAAATTCTTCTAACCTTTACACTTCACGTTGTAAGCCAACGGGTACATTCCAAAGCAAATATTTTTACAAATACCGTGCGTTGGGTTAAGCTTGGTTTTGCTTTATAAACTATTCGATTTTAATTGTAACATTATATAAATGTTAGAAAAATAAGTACAAAGATTTTGGTGGTTAGAAAAAGAATTTCGAAAAATTATGATCTTGAGGCGGGAATCGAACCCGCGTCCGCTGCTATCCGGGCAGGTGCCTGACCGCTCAAATCAAATCGAATCAAATCAAGGTCATAATTTTTCGAAATTCTTTTTCTAACCACCAAAATCTTTGTACTTATCTCAATTATTCGCTGTATCACCATTGTATTACCCTAGAGCTGTAAAATTTCGAGCCACATTCAGCAGATTCAACTTTGTTCAACGAACGTAAAAAAAACTTAAAAATTTCTTTCTTAAAATTCTTCTTATCGTGTCGGCAGCAAACATAAACGACGTCCGCCCAAAACTTATAATTGATTCAGACAGCCTCCCTGGTGAAATACCATTTAACTACCTATTTTGCTGTGTGGTGACAACAGAGCAGAATATCTCTCCCGTGGGTCGTACAAGGCGACTAAGGATAAAGGCAGCGATGAGTAATGGGCAGGAGCATTCCTCTTATACCACCTAGCAATGTACTACGATTTATGTGTCCGATGTATGGCAATATGCTCGCTATCTAACATTGGACCTAACTTAATTGGCGCAAAGTGGGTATTAAATTCACCTCTGCCTACAGCGGTATGTATAGGCGTGATTTATGATTGTATGGAAGTCCTCTCAAATAATTAAAGTCTTTGTTAAACCTACAAGGGTTTGCCTTATAATTAGAACACCCTGGCCACTTTACTTTGTTTAGATTTTATTTGAATGTGACACCTAACTGAATTATTTACTTTGTTGCTACAACTTATATGTCAATTATACCAGGAGACTTTTTGGTCATTTTGTATGAAACGGCTGATATTTTTTTCGTGAATTTGGAGAAGAAATAAATTAAAATTCAGAGTGCAAAGGTACCAAGAGCCTTTTTGGCCACTGCAAAAATTTTTGGAATTCGTTCAGACCACCAAACTGAACAATTTTCACTATGGGAGCATAGTGAAAATTGTTCAGTTTGGTTCAGTACAGTTTGGTTCAGTACAGTTTGGTACATTTAATTTAATTTGACTATGGGAGCATAGTGAAAATTGTTCAGTTTGGTGGTCTGAACGAATTCCAAAAATTTTTGCAGTGGCCAAAAAGTCTCTTGGTATCTTTGCACTCTGAATTTTAATTTATTTCTTTAAAAGTCTTAACAGATAATAACTTTGAACAGAACAACGCCCATTCCAATTTTCTGATGGCCTGACCCACTACAATACCATCTATAATAGCCTAGTTTACAGCTACATATTAATAATGCGCACGAGAGCGTTGACGTTACAGACGAAGTGCTGTCTCAAGGTCAAATCAATTCTTCACTGATTCCAAACGTCATAACACGGTACGGGCTAATAAGATGTGGATGGGACACAGACTCGTTGCGTGGCCATCAGTCTCTTACAGCAATTACAACCACTTTTAATTGTTAGGACGCAGCCACACCGTGGAATCGTCAAACTTCTACATTTCCGTTCATTGGGACCTGAGTCAGTATTATGTAACTAAGCTGTCATTCTCACACTTTTCTATTATTCTCAATGAATGAGAGAGAGAGAGAGAGGTAGACGAAAGCAACTGCATTCGGCTTACATAATAACCCCACAGTTCGGCAAGACAAAACTGCCTTGGTTTTTATCGGACTATTCCTCTTTGAGACGTAT
This sequence comes from Cataclysta lemnata, assembly GCA_963931975.1. Classification (NCBI taxonomy): domain Eukaryota; kingdom Metazoa; phylum Arthropoda; class Insecta; order Lepidoptera; family Crambidae; genus Cataclysta; species Cataclysta lemnata. Next base: position 21,289,676 of record OZ008338.1, read on the forward strand.
TCCTCAGTGTTGAGGGTTGTGACCTCTATTCTGCATCACTTTCTCACGTATGGTCTTTCTCCATCTGTTTCTGTCTCCGGCGGTATAGAGGCTTTTCCAGTCTTCTTTGCCGGTCACGATGAGCTTTTCTGGGTTGTCACCGTCTTTCCTTACAATGTGACCGAAGTATATTAAAATTTTGCGTAGACAATCGGGCTATCAGGAAGTGATTTTCACACTAAAGCAGTTCCTAGTTTTCGTAAAACTCTGTTTGCGGTGATTGCTAGTAAGCTACGCATGGGATTACAGTGCAAATAGAAAAAGAGGTTTGATAAATTGCGGAAATTTTCTAACCTCTTTTTGATAGTAATTAATATACGATGATCAACCGAATATCCTTATAACAATTAAAAAGCAACCCAGCCATACTGTAAAGTATTGTATTTGTAAAAATCTGCTTTGGATGTATGAAAATTACTACATTGCGAGGCTACCCATTGGCTTCCAATATGAAGTTGAAAGGTAACAGAAATTGGTACAGGCAGCCGTCCAAAAACTACGTGCAGCCGTCCAAATTTCGGAGAAGGCTGGTTCGATCCCCGCATTAAGCCAATTATTTGGGAATTTAAATATGCACTAAGCCTCCGAAGGAGGAATCTTATATCAAGTCATCAAATTATTTTAAGCACGAAAATTAGGTAATAGTAGCTAGTACAGACACTGTACTAGCTAGTACAGACACTGTACTAGCTACTATTACCTAATTTGGCGGCCCTATAGAAGAAAAGAGTGGCTAAATCGTATCGTAACGTGAAATACTATGCGCCTGTAAATTTTTAACAGTTTACTAAACGCTAAAGACTCATGCTTGTAATAATACAAAAGGCGTTGTAGGAAATTACTTTTTGTTTTATAATAGCTCTTATTTTTACACTTGATTTATAAAATACAGTATTCTTTATTATTCCAATTCTCAACCTTATTTCAATCAATTATCTACTAAAATTTTCAAATATCAATGATGCTACATTATGAAAAAAATATGTAGGTATGTTTAAAGCTTTTTTAAAGAAAGTTGTTGGATAATTTTCAGCTCCACTAAGATTGTGACGGGCTATTTATCTTTAGGTATCTACCTACATTACATTTAGGTCTTAAATTATTTGTTGGTTATTGAAAGTTATAGTGAAAATGATAGGTATATGATTCGACGTTGTTAGGTACCTAATATTACATTAGTATATTAGGGTTGTTGTTAGATTTGTCGATTTGATAAAAACTATATCAAATCGACTAATCTTTTTACGTAAAATGATTCCTGTTAATTCACTAATGTTAAATCAAGTCTATTTCATTGCATTTTGCTGTTATACCATGAAATTAAGAAGCTTACATCATCAGGCAATACACTATGTTATTAGTTAGTTTTATTATTTGTCACTAGATGGCGTAGCTTGTAGATTACTCGTGTGAAGTCGAGTTACGATTCTTTCACAATAACAGGGGACCTAAGAAGGCCGCTTCGAGCAATTCTCACTAGATTCATAATATGAATTAGATTAGAAATCACAAAATGGCCACTTGGCTCGCAATTCATATTATGATTCGGATACAATTCTGCCGCCGCAATTCATTCATTTGACAATTTTGTATGGGGATTGCTAAAATGGTTCACACAATAGGAATTGCTCGCGTGTCAATTAGCAGAATCATAAAAAGTTACTCCCGAGCAACATCTCGCAATTCTTTTTTATGTACTTTCCACAAAAATAATTAATAATGGCAGATTTAGGTCTCTATGAGAAATAAGCTTTTAACAAATTATATGATGCGAAGTTTGAAGCTTAAATAATCTATTTATATAATCTTAAGTCACATTCTGTCTTTAAATCTCAGTTCATTGGACATCGACAGATAAGTTTAGAAGAGACTTCTTCTTCTTCTCCACCCTTATCCTACAGCTCTAAGTAGGGTCGGCACAACAAGTTTTCTTCTTCCCCTCTCTTCTATTAGACGTGAGCTCAGCATGAACTCCCCTCTCTCCCATATTATCATCTTTCACACAATCCATCCATCGCTTCTTCGGTCTTCCTCTCATACTAGGTCCATGCACATCCATACTTAACATACCTCTATAGTCCGTCAAGTTCGTGCGCGACCTTCCTGCGGGGCGAGAGACGGTGGCGGGGACGCGGCACTCTTGATGTTATCGGGGGCGGGTGATGCGGAAAGGAGGCAAAACTCGTGCAATACAGCATACAATACCTCAGCCTCCGCAACGTTTCTCACCCCGCAGAAAGGTCGCGCACGAATTTGTCGGACTATAGTTACGTAACATTCATCCCTCCCTCATCACATGCCCGTCCCACGCCAACCTGTTACTCCTCAATTTTTCGATCATCGGCGCTACTTTCAGAGTTCCTCTAACGTACTCATTTCTAATCCTGTCTTTCCTAGTCACCCCACACATCCATTTAGAAGAGACTGCTGTTTAGTATTATACTATTTAGGTTTTTTTATATACTAACTGCCGCACTCACAGACGTCAATTAACGATAATGAGTACTGAATGTCAATAAATGACAATTCAAAACTAGTCTCTATTCTGGTCAGGTCTTTGGTCTACATTTAAATGAAAATTTTTGACATTAATTACTCATTAAAAATTATTTGACGTCTCTGAGTGCGGCAGTAAGTATTTTTTTTTTTTTCATTTCTTCTAAACTATGTATGTTACCTGATCCAATTAGACCATGGTGAAACGACAGAACCAAAAAATCCAAGGTAAATGTCTCTTGAACTGTCTAAGTTACGGCGGTTTGTTTTTTTAAATTACGCATTATGCCGTAAGTGAGTACCTATCTATGATTGCTTAACACTACCTTCTAGTTACGTTATCCTTCTAGTATCGTTAAATACTAAAAGAACCCAAGTGACATGTAACTTTTTTCGGAAAATGATAAAACCAGTTTTAGCGTATGAATAAATGTCTGTATGTAGTTATTTAGTATGTAGTTGTCATATGTAGTTATTTTACTAAAGAATTAGAAAAACAAATTAAATCTAACAAATCAGAACATTTATGACCCTCTGAATATCTGTGAGAGTGGTATTATGTGGTTTTACTATATCTTATATTACATACAAATACAAATCACGCCTTTTACCCTAAGGGACAGGCAAAGGTACATTAACTGCCGCACTCAGAGACGTCAAATAACTTTAATGAGTACTTTATGTCAAAAAATCTCATTTAAATCTAGACCCGGCAAAAATAGCGACTAGTTTTGAATTGTAATTTTTTGACATTAAGTACTCATTAATGTTATTTGACGTCTCTGAGTGCGGCAGTAACAATCAGTGGTCTGTTGCTTTCTCCGGGTAGGTTAATCGGAGAAATTCGTTTGATAATAGTGCACCAGGAACACCTGCTCTATTAACTAACTAACTAACTATATCGCCTCGTACGCAGAGAGGGACGGGTTATGACAATCTATCGTATGCTGCTCTGCACACGATAGTACACATTACACATACTATATCTAAATTACGCCCGTCCCTCGAGACTTTGGCATAGGTGTATTAACACCTACGTATCGCAAGCTTATTTCAGATCCCATGTAAAAGCCTGCGCGCCTTTTGCCAATACCTGGGAATTTTAATCCAAGTAATTGGTTTTTATCCACTCATTCACCGGGATCAATGTTGTACTATTTCTCTTAGGGGCCTGTTTCACAATCGACAATAAGTTCGAAATAGCTTACTTCGCAGTTCAATTGACATATATTTCATAATACAACTGTCAAATGATCTGCGAAGTAGCTTACTTTGCAGTTCAATTGACATATATTTCATATTACAACTGTCAAATGATCTGCGAAGTAAGCTACTTCGAACTTACTTGTAGATTGTGAAACAGGCCCTTACTGCCGCACTCAGAGACGTCAATTAACGTTAAAGAGTACTTAATACAAACAAATAACAATTCAAAACTAGTCCTATTCTTGCTGGGGATTTAAATGATTTTTTGGACATTAAGTACGAGTGCGGCAGTTAGTCTATAATATGCTGCTCATATAATTGTCAAAAGCCTCGTACAACACCCGCAAGAGAGGTCGAGGAAATCGTTCAAGGTACATCTCTCTACATACGTAACGGGAAAGTACCCCGGACGGGACGAGGACGGGGCCTCTCTCGGTCAAAACGCCCCGTGCACGTCCCGTCCGTGACATAATATATTTCATGGTGCATTTTGTATGAAACGATATTTTTGTAGTCCCAGTCCCGTCCACGTCCCGTCTGGGGTATTTTCCTATTACGTATGCAGAGACCTTTAATGGTCTAGGCCTAGGTGGAATTACAAAACGCCCACTATTCCACAAAAAATTATAATAATAATTTTATTGTAGTAATTGTACCAACGCCAGTAGACACAAACAAACGCGGTGTTACGCGGCAAAACCTGCAGTCGTTACTTTAATCGTGGCAGTGGACAAAATTATGATTACACTTTAATACTGATAATTTAGCACTGCCTAGCTAGGCGAGAGCATATCGAGTGCCCTACCGCGCCCTAATAAAGGCTCCTACACACCAAACGCGGGTCAGGAGCAGGGGGCCTACCGCCTAACTCGATTGCTGATGATAGCTATATAGCAATGCGCTGCTTACGGCTATAGCAGCCATCCTGAATTTTTAGGCAGTACGGATTTTGTGCCAAATTCATACAAAATCATTCGGTGATCATTCGTTCAAAGTTATCGCCAATAGTTTAGGTACATTTGGTGCGAAATGACAGCATGACGTCTTAAAATATAGCTTTTGCTTTAGCAATCGAGTTAGGCGGTAGGCCCCCAGAGCAGGTCTGTAGCAGCGCGGTAGTCGGCACACTGAACGCGACGGCAGTTTCAAAGTAGTTGCAACGCTGGACCACGTTTAGGATGACGGGTTAGAAGACGACGCGCTGCGCTGCACTGCCCCGGTGAGCCATGCTAACATGACCGCCATAGTGATACAACAGCACGGGCCCACGCTCGAGCTGCTCACGCGCCGCCTATGTTGTATTCCGGCAGTTGCAGTGCAGTTTAAGCGTGGGCCTGCGTTAAAATTTGGTGTAACGCATTTCAAAGAGTTTCATGTATTACAACTTGCGCGGGCCCGCCCGCATTCAAATTGCGCTGCTATTGACCTGCGTTTGGTGTGCAGGAGCCTTTAAGTTGCACCGCTCGCTCACGCCGAGAAAAACTGCAACGAGCAGTGAAAGTAGGCTCGCCAGACCGCTGCCTTGTGCATCTGTTCCGCACTCGCTTGATGTTGGCATCGCTCGAAACTCGCCTGGGTTAGTGAAAGTGTAGAGCGTACGAGTGTTAGAGATTGCATTAGGGTAGACGGCCTCTGTTTTTAACAATTTAATAATGACTATTGGCCACCGACCTCTATCATACAAGTACGTGTATAATAGAGGTTAGTGCTATAGGCACAGTATTGCGTTAATAGTTGTAAGATGTAAATAATTTTATAACATATTATAATTAAATGAAAAAATATATACCTAATTATTTTTTGTTACTAACTGCATTCAGTGCCCTACCGCGCCCTAACAACGGTGTAACAGTGGGGATTGTTGAATATTGAGGACTACAGATGCAGTTCGGACCAATGGCTTAACGTGCCTTCCGAAGCACGTAGGAACTTGATAGTAATTTTTTATTTATTTCTTAGTTTCCGCATTCGCAGGGCGAGCTCTTATATTCAAGATGCTATATATCGAACGATTCAGTTGTAAGCCGCTCAGGCCCGGTACACGTAGAGTCGAGACCTGTTTAAGCCGAACCACTGATAAGCAGTGATAGTGCAGACTGGAAAGCGATTTAGATATTGAACAATGGTCAAGAGGTCCGCTGCACCTCCCTTCCTAGTGTACTCGCAACGACGTAACTGTGTGACTTGAATCTCTAATGCTAAAAGGCTGTTTACACAATTTAAGGATCTGGCCTCTCTGGATATTCATTACAAATAAAGGTCTTCCTTTGCTCGTGCTCCCTTTAATTAAATAAAATTAAATTTGGAATCAACATAAATTGAGCTTTTCTGAAATGGATATAGATTGTCAATAATAATTACACTTACTGCCGCACTCAGAGACGTCAAATAACGATAATGAGTACTTAATGTCAAAAAGTTACTATTCAAAAATAGTCCCTGTCTGTGCCGGGTCTATTAATTTTAATGATTTTTTTTTACATTAAGTACTCATCAAAGTTAATTGACGTCTCTGAGTGCGGCAGGTAGCTCAGTAAATTCAAAAGACACACTATTAACAATTCTTCTCTCGATAGAAAATAAAATATCCCAATTTTACAGATAGTTATATTCGTCAATTTTGCGATTGCGTAAGATAAGCAAGGATTTTCCAAATCGGCAGTTGGATACTGCAGTTTTGTTCCATCTCAACTTCCTCGTAGGTACTTCGTAAGGAACGTTAAGCTCCCAGCTCGTCCTCTGTAGTCGTTAATGCCCACCAATCCGCACTGGGCCAGCCTGATAGCCTGTGCTCCAGCAATGCGGACTTTAAGACAATGGTGATGATGATATATCTGCAATACGTTTTTAAGTCGACGACACTTAATTTTAACGGTATTAATATTAATCTTCATAGTTTTTAAGGACACGTTAATATATTAACATTTCTTACACAAGGGACAACTTATACCTTATACTTTAATAATGACTACTAAGTTTATTTTAATTTAGGTTCTATATAGGGTCTAAAGAGTCTTATGGGACCTTGGTTGGTGTTGTAGATGAAAACGGGCATGAAAGTGTGGTTTCGGAACGTTATCAATTGTTTCTAGTTAATTCATTAATGTAAATATATCTCCAACTAACTGGTTAATGATTTATTGCATTAAAACAGCCGCTAACCAATTAGACTAGCTAACAACAACGATTTTAACGGCTAACGCACCTACCGAAGCACATAGGAACTCGAGCTATATATTTTTGGTTACCCATTCAATGAGTAAGAGAAGTAAGTGACGATAGGGCCGAAGATGGATTCGAACTTCAACTGGAACCTTCAACCACAGAGAGGCTGACTGTCTCATCACAAGTTTTTGGAACACAATAATGCTGTTAACATTATTATTATGGCGACAGATTTTGATATAAGATGGTGGTATAGCTAGCTAGGCGGACTTGAAATAAGGCCTACCACTAACCAAACCGAGTACAGATTTGTACTCGAACCTCTAGACCACGGAGGCTGTGCTCTCTAACTGTTATTATTATGTTTGAAATAACACAATCCCGTTGCCAATTAAGCACGTGCAGGCTCTTAAATTCTTCTTAATAATAATATGCATTTACAAATCAAATAAGTAAACAGTAAAATTACATGGGTACATTATTGCAATACAATTTGCTTATACTAAGTTAGTACAATTAGTGCGTTTATTATAGTTTGTGTGAGATTCTGCGCCTGCGCATGATCTTAAAATGAAATACCTTATTATGGCGATTATATAAATTGAGTTTTTAAAAAAAGACGATTTTCGAATATTTGTTGTTGTTATTAACGTTTCTTTTATAACACAATATCTACGTATTTCCATGGTCCACTTTTAACAGTCGTAATTATACATATGGCCGCGTGGTGACGGCAGAGTAGAATACAATTGTCACCACCCCAAATCTCTCCCGTGGGTGTCGTACAAGGCGACTAAGGGTAAATCAGTGATGAGGAATGGGCAGCAGCGTTCCTCTTATACCACCTAGCAATGTACTGCGACTTTTGTGCCCGATAAATGGCAATAGGCTCGCCACCTATTACATGGGACCTAACATAATTGGCGAATCGTGGGTGCTAGTTCACCTCTGCCTACCCCTTCGGGGATATAGGCGTGATTTATGTATGTATGTAATTATACTTATTAACATATTTATTATTTTACGCTCTTATCAACTGGAGACAAGTGCAATATTTAATTCCAAGTAATGTTTGTGCTAGGCCATATTTTAGTAGTTAAACTGAGACGTGCTAGGGATTATTCTGTGAGCTTAGTCGTTCGAATCTAACCGTCACTGTCGCTCTTCAGATTTGAGCGTGCAGCGTGATAGAGATAGTTAGATGCCGACGATAAGCTCAAAGGGTAATTCTTAGCATGTTCAATATTTGGGTAGATTTTGTACCTTTAGGTTACGACTTCATATTATCGTAACATAACAAAGACCGTTCACCAAGATACTTAACGAATCGAAATTAGAAAAATTCTACGAGATACAAAATGAAACAAAAAATTAAAAGAACTTATTTATATATATATATATATATATATATATATATATATATATATATATATATAAATAATAGGAAAACTATTATTTCAAATTCGGTAAGTTCTACTAGACACTAAACAGAATAAATTGTTTCCGCGTTATATAACAGTTACAGGTTGAAATTCGGTAAGTTCTACTGGACACAGCACCGAAACTGTTGTGCCACAAAATGTAGTGATGGTTCCATGAAAACCGTCTAGCGGAACCCGGATCCGAAGGCTCAGCACAGCCGGCGAATCAATAAGGCTCCGCTTCGCGAGCACCCCCGTTATCGGTCGCGCTGTAATCACTCGGTGCAACCCCGCCGGGCCAGCACGCTATCACCACACCAGTCAGCGTCGCGCAGCCGCCGCGGGCGCCCGTCATGCAACCGCGCGCTTAACCCGGCCGAGCCGGGCATGGATACCTGTACACTGCGGCCTGAGGACCTAGCCGGCGACCAGGTACACACCCGGCTACCCTACCAGGCTACCCTACCCGGCTGCCCTACCCGGTTACAGTGCCAGTGAAGTGAAACGCTGTGCTGACCATCCCCTATGTGGACGGTCCCGGAATAAGGTTTAAGTGACAGAGCAATCGGTTCGCGAATTTTGTTTTCGCAATTCCGACACGGGAGTGAGTGCGGTAGGATTTGCTAGTAAGGTCTACGGCGCTTACAACCTTCTCCTGGTGACGTGAAGTCATTTTTTAAAATATCTGTAGACTCGTTTCTATTTGTGTAATCAGTAAAATATTTCCAAGCACGATCTGTGTACTGGCAGGTAGTACTTATCAATTAATGAAAAGAGCTGAGTGATAAAATTATTTTATGTAATATATAAAATATTCTATTTTTATAGCCAGCTTTTAGTACTCAACTTCTCAGTCTTGTGGTACTTTAGGTACATTATTTATCTAGGCTGATATAATCTGAACTTTACTATATTACATATTGACGTTTAGAAAATATGTAGCTGCTTGCTGATAAATGTTGATTTCGATAATGATCTAACAAACTTTAATGTTTTTAGGAGTTAATTTTAGTAAGCTACATTTCAAATAACGCTTTATTTTTATAAATTAAATTACGGCAATACTTATAATCAATCAACGGTGTTTACTCCTAATTGGAATAATATATATTTTTTAAATCTATAACCTACTAATGACTTTGTGGATAAATAATACTTATATTAAAAATTGCGAAAATAAGAAATATTTTAACTGTATCTATTATCTTTTAAAGGTCAAAACTCTTTTTTTGCGCAAACAATAATTCTTTGTAAACCAAAAAATATACACCTTATTGAATAGTAGTAGAAAATAATTATGGAAGCAACTATAACTGTTTTAATTAACTAATTTCTATATTTCCAAAGACTGCTTACAAAAGACATCAACGCCGACGGATCGAGTGCCGACAAGGAAATCGCGATGGTTATTTTTATTTTATTAATCGTGATTATAATATTAAAAGAGAAATTAATATTAAAATATTAAATATATAACTTAGACAAAATCACGGGAGGTCCCTTAAGGGGTAGGCAGAGGTGTATTAACACTAATATATTGCCAGATTAGGTAATAGGAGTTCGCCTGGAATGTTAATCGAAGTAATTTGCTAGTGCACCCGGAAAGGAACATTTTCACCAACAACACATAACTTTAAATTAAGTGTCTTACTTCATTTCCTATATACATTAAAATCAAATAAACTCAGTAGGTACCTACTGTATTTTAAAGTGGTTATTTAAGGAACTGTACATTATTTTATTTGTGCTTCGTGCTGTGAAGGTATATTAGAATTAAGGGTTAAAGTAAGTAGTAGTTAAAGCACCTTATACGATATCCGCCAGACAGGCGGGGATGGTGACAACACAGCCACGGCCACAACACGGCCGTCACCACACGACTAATTACATTTACTAGTACGTACGTATTTCGCGAAATGGGGTGATATTAAACTTTGGGGATAAAGGGCCCTGATACGTGTATGTACGTCAAAATATCCTAATGTTATTAAACTGCCCGCCTAAATGATTTATTAGACGTGTTTGATCGTATTTAATGTTCGAGATAACACGAGTTCTAGACGTAACTAGGTTCTGCCGGCAAAAAGATCAACGTGTAAATTATATTCCTATTGGCACTGTTAGAAATCAATTATCACTAAACAAAGCGGATTATTGTTCTTCGCCCAACATAACATTAAATAATCGCAAATAACAAAATAATTTGATTTCAATACATGTAATATCAAAACATTCAATTCAATATCAAAAAATTCAATACTTATTGCTACATCTTCGGTCTATTACAATAGTTATGACAATTTATAGTCACCGATTAAGTTTTAAATTTTTCTTAGTAATAATAATAGGTGACAAAAAAATGTACAATACATTTGTTGTCATCTACTAACAGACCACCGGTATTCAAGACCTCTGCTTGCTTAAAGCGAGCTTACAACAAGGCTGCAAATTTTTGACCCGTAACATAAATCTTTCACTGTAGTTATTATACACCAAATAGATTACTTTTATTTGGCACTGAGAATTGTGACAATTGTCACAGATTATGACAATTGTCTCAATTCACGCGAAAACTACACCGCTTTCGCACTAACTCTATGGTTAATAGAAAATCTAAAAAAATATCACTAACTACGCTAGGAACACATCGTAAATAAAATAATAAATCGACATGCACTTTATAAACTAGATCTGTCCCATTCAAAGTGAGTTTTCAACAAAAAAGAAATCAGTGGCCCCTGTATGGACAAAGCTCATAGAGAATATTAAACGAAAGCATTAGCGGCACGAAATGCAATTAAAATAAGCTGCCGTAAAAGCCGAAGCAATGAAGTCCAGCAGTTAACTCCTTGTTGGGTCACCGAAAAAGTATTTCTAAAACAAAGTAGTAGCATATTGCATTTGTATGTCAAAATGTTCCTAATGCGTAGCGCGTTTTAATAATTTATTATATTAACTGTAATTGTATATTATAGAGCCGCGTGGTGACGGCAGAGCAGAATGCAATTGTCACCACCCCCATATTTCTCCCGTGGGTGTCGTACAAGGCGACTAAGGGTAAAGACAGCAATGAGTAATGGGCAGCAGCATTCCTTTTATGCCACCTAGCAATATACTGCGATTCACGTGCTCGACACATGGCAATAGGCTCGCCACCTATTACATGGGACCTAATATTTGGTGAAACGTGGGTGTTATGTCACCTCAGCCTACCCCTTCGGGGATATTGGCGTGATTTGTGTATGTATGTATGTAAGTATTTGTATATTATTATGGCCAGAGAACCATAGTTATCGCACCAGATGTATCGATCTTTATTCGGCTATAGAGTCATAAAACTACCGCGGCGACCCCAGATAACCCCGAAACAGGGCGAACGAATGATGTAGCTACTAAATACCAACCATGTTTATAATTTTTTTGTACTTAGTATAAGTTATAACAAACTGCTATCAACTATTTATATTTAACATAATCGACATTCCAAATAATATGGGTAACACAAATGTTATCTGATCTAGATTAAATTTTTTGTTAGATTTTATCTAGACTAGATCTAGTTTCCATCTGCAAATGTCGTTATAGCACTATTATTAATACAATACATAAAACAGAAAATATGAATATACTGGAAAGTACACGAGGCGGCCCTATTGCTAAAGCAATCTCTATTTCTATAAATATAAATAAAAATATAACTCTATAATTTCATAAATCGGTAATAAGAATGTAGAAAAGAATAAGCATTAATATTTATACATTCTCAATTATTTATCGGCTATTTATAATAACGTTCTGCATTCTGCTGTACCGTGGCCACACTGCGCCCTTATGTCATTTAAATCCTTTCACCTGATAAAAAGGAAAACAGTCTAACTGCCGCACTCAGAGACGTCAAATAACGTTAATGAGTACTTAACGTCGAAAAATGATAATTCAAGACTAGTCGCTATTCTTGCCGGGTCTATGGTCTAGATTTGAATGAAAATTTTTGACAATAAATACTCATTAAGGTTAATTGACGTCTCTGAGTGCGGCAGTAACTGCCACACGCAAAGACATCAAATAACGTTAATGAGTACTTAACGTCAAAAAATGACAATTCAAAACTAGTCACTATTCTTGCCGGGTCTATGGTCTAGATTTGAATGAACATTTTTGACTTTGAATACTCATTAAAGTTATTTGACGTCTCTGAGTGCTGCAGTAACTGCCACACTCAGAGATGTCAAATAACGTGAATGAGTATTATACAAAAAGTAATGAGAAGTAATTTAATTTGGGAGTTTGAAGTTAGCTCAGGTAGACTGGTAATATTTATTATTGATAATAATTATATCGAGAAAATGAAGGATTCATTTTCGGGGCGCAATGCATAGAACTAGAACAATGCGATGTCGATCGAAAACTCAATGGCGGCAAAACACATTTATATATCGTTTTAATATCATTATGACTATATATTCGTTAGTTTTTAATTGCCAAGATTGTTTTACTTTCGCACAGTATGTTTTCATCTTCTATTCTTCTCCGGTACTTGTACCACAACGTCATCTTTTTTCGGTAGTAGTTCTATTTTTCTACTTTTCACCATAATTCTTCACGAACTTAATATAAAAAATAATAAGTTCGTAAAAAATTATGATGATTATGGTGAGATTTTTCGTCCTATATTATATAGTCGGCGCAGTATGCTACTCTTCCATTCATTTCATAACGGCCAGACGTCAACAAAACATAAAAAAATACTCCTTTTTTTTGTAATACATATTAGGATTTTTACGCCTATTCCTATTGCGCGTTTTGAAGACTTCATAATTCATGCGATATTTAATTACCTATATACTAATTTTATTTACATTTCAGTGTCATTTCGATTTAAATAAAATAAAGTGTTATGTCGTAAATATGTAAATACCATGTTATATTTAACACATTGCGGACGCAGGGTAACTGTTTCACATGTCAAAGTTCATATGTTTAGTGGACCTGCTCTGTAATGTTTATGTAAATAAACTGCAGTAAAACGCTTATGTAACGGCTTTAAATACCGCAACTATAAATAGTTTATCTGCAGATCTAGTTAGCGGTATCAAAGAATAATAGTGCAGGTACCCATAATAATTAAATCAAGATGCGTAATTGTTCACATTCCCGTCGGCTAAATTTATAGTGTAGATATAACTTAAATAATAAATTTATAATTATACTTATATGCTAAGTGAAGGTAGCAGCCATTGCCTGTTCCCACCTAATCATAACTTAAGTTTTACTTATTATTACATTTTCAAACAAAGTTTCGTATCTTACATACATTCATAAATCACGCCTATATCCCCGGAGGGGTAGGCAGTGGTGAACTAGCACCGTTTTGTATTGATCTTTCTTTATGTTTTTTATTAATTAACGAATTAAAATTAGATCTGTATCTTTACGTATTGTTTCCGTACCCTCATTAAATACTTATATACAAAAGAAGTGATTCCAAAACATTTGCAAATAACTATTTTTAGGCATTTGTAGGTGTTTTCTATATTATTATTTGATTTTTTATCAAAATTTTTACAACTATAATACTATTATAAATGTTATACAAATTATAATAAGTAAAGAAAAATACCTACCTACCCCTTCGGGGATACCGGCGTGATTTATGTATGTGTTTTGATTTAATATAAAAATCATTAGTTTCGAATATTCTCTACACCGCGACTTAACTTTTCGAACATTCCTTCATTGTAAATATTTTTTAATGCTTTCTAACTTGAATCGACTCCTTACGAGAAAAAAGTGAAATATTAATCTATCCTCAAAATAATTCAATTAAAAACAACAAAATAACAAAAAAAAAAAGAAGTAAACACAACGTGGCATGGAACAAGCTGCACCCTACTGTTAAGCTACTTAATTATCTCGTTATTTGCACTGCTTGCAGAATGGAGCGTGCAATTGAAGCTAAATTAAGAAAGGATTGCTTATTCGCAGATTGTGCCGGGCGACGGCCGCTGGGGCGCTTCGCACGGCGGCCTCATCGACTCCTGGCTTCAGATGCAGGTCAGTTATCATCTCCTTATTCTTCTATATGAAAAAGGAAACAATTTTACCACCAAACAGAACCTGGGGACCTACCGCCTAACTCGATTGCTAAAGCAAAAGCTATAGTTTATGACGTCATGCTGTCATTTCGCACCAAATGTACCTAAACTATCAGCTTCGAACGAATGATCACCAAATGATTTTGTATGAATTTGGCACAAAATCCGTACCGTCTAAAAATTCAGGATGGCTGCTATAGCCGTAAGCAGTGCATAGCTATATAGCAATCATCAGCAATCGAGTTAGGCGGTAGGCCCCCTGATCTTGGTAATTACGTCTGAGCTTTGATTAGGTTTATACTCTGTACCCTTGAACGATCCTCATTATGTTTGGATTTAAGAATTTGAATACCCTAATAATAATGAAATTAGATTTTAAAATAACATTAAATAAAATTATATATATTATACATGATTACAACATGACTACAAAATTATACATACATACATAAGTCACGCCTATATCCCCGAAGGGGTAGGCAGAGGTGAACTAGCACCCACGTTTCGCCAGTTATGTTAGGTCCCATGTAATAGGTGGCGAGCCTATTGCCATTTATCGGGCACAAAAGTCGCAGTAGGTACATAGCTAGATGGTATAAGAGGAACGCTGCTGCCCATTCCTCATCACTGATTTATCCTTAGTCGCCTTGTACGACACCCACGGGAGAGATTTGGGGTGGTGACAATTGTATTCTAATCTGCCGTCACCACACGGCAAGTTCGATATATATACAACGATCCTCATTATGTTTGGATTTAAGAATTTGAATACCCTAATAATAATGAAATTAGGTTTTAAAATAACATTAAATAAATATATATACTCGTTTATTGAACAATTCAAACTGAAATCTACAATACAATAACTTGTTTTCATAAACTCTAAAGAACCTATCAATTTTTATAATAATGATTTATACTTACCCTATCGGTGTCCTTTTGCGAGCATAATAAATATCGTTAAAGACTTGACTTGAATTAGCTAAAACCAGTATTTGTAACCCTCGTATTTCATGCAAATAAAATTGAAAGTTCGTGTACGGCACGCTTAGATGTTACTCACAACTAATATTTCTGAGCACAAATTCGCATCGAGTGCTCTGGTATGTCGGTCATAACCTTTTTTCCCCTCTTCACTCTTAGTTCTAAGGGACACGTAATTCCTTTCCATTCTCACTTTTTAATACTTATAAAAATATATTTTTTTATTCTTGAACTTCAACCCTATTTTAGTAAAACCAAAGAATTACAATAAATAATGTCTATGTAAAAAAAAAACAAATAATAAGAATATTCAATGTAAACTTTAACCGCTAATCCTTCGTAAACATTGATTATCTTTCGCAAACGCAGAGAGTTTTCGATCGTTAAAGCTTCATTGTTATTAACAGCAGTACTATTTTTTTTAATTAATGGGTTATATTCCAAAATGTATTTTAATCTGATGTTGTCCCTTTTATTGTGTGACAGTATCTCATTTAAACGATTCATAAAAACACTTGCCGTGTGGTGACGGCAGAGTAGAATACAATTGTCACCGCCCCAAATCTCTCCCGTGGGTGTCGTACGAGGCGACTAAGGATAAATCAGTGATGAGGAATGGGCAGCAGCGTTCCTCTTATACCACCTAGCAATGTACTGCGACACTTTTGTGCCCGATATATGGCAATAGGCTCGCCACCTATTACATGGGACCTAACATAATTGGCGAAACGTGGGTGCTAGTTCACCTCTGCCTACCCCTTCGGGGATATAGGCGTGATTTATGTATGTATGTATAAAAACACGTCTTATATTTTTTTTTAATAACACCAATAGTTTTAACGATATTATTGTAAAACCTAATATATATATATTTTGGAGCAAACATACTAAACTAAATAAAAGTTTCATTTTTTTCGCTATCCAGTACCCGTCCTCCCTGCTGAGAATATATACCACAACCTTTTTTCGTAGCAAATAAAAAGATTAAAAAAATGAACGCGTATGTAGCTTACGAATAAAATATTAATCTGTCTTGGACTTGTTCAAAATATTAAGAGCCTGCGAGCAAAACTGACAGGTACGGGACACTGGCTGAATGAATACACAAACGGGTTTCGCTACAATATGTATAAAAGTCGAAAGATAATCTTTTTGAGCGATTCTAAATCTTAATGTGAGGTAACAGATTATATGTTGTACGGGATTCGGTACATCCATGACTTAAATTCGCCGTAGGCTTATTTGTATTCAGCGTACAGTATTGACATTGTCACGTAGGAGCTACATGGATAACGCGAGTACCTACCTATTTGTTTGTAAGTGTAATCCAATAGGTGCTATTTTATAGCTATATTATTTATATTATTTGGATCACATATATAAAAAATCTATAACACATAAGGAATTTGACAAAACTCGTGTCAAAAACATTGATATTATTTATTTAAAATTATATAATTGATAGTATTTATTTATATTTTGGATGTTGTATACAATATTCTCGAACTTGTAGGATGCTCTATAAAGCTGAATGAACTTTATTTTCATAATTTTTGTCTTTTGAAATTATCAAATTGTTACAAAGTTATTTATTGTAATAATTTTTGTATAATGTTAAAAAAAAATAATTTTTAAAGTTTTTTTTTCGCTCTATTAAACAAAAATCAAAACCGTGGATAAAAAGATCATTTTTTTTTTTATTGTACATTTAACCTCTGATATCTCACGTGGAGAAATTTAACATCACCTTTTTACTGTCAGCTGTGTTTCAAAATTATCGGAACCATACAATATAAATGTTTAGGTAATCAGTGGAGTCAATGGGTAACCCACGCGTGAGCTTAAATACATTGATTAATTGCACCGATTGCAGTTTAGGGTTAATAGATAGACTGTTACAAAAATAGTTGTATACCATACGAATTCCCTGTAGGTATACACACACATGTGATGATAAAATACCTGTAAAACGTTGACTTATCAAAATTATCTGCCAATATAAATACTGCAGGCGATAACTCATTTCTAAATCTAGTTAAGTCATGGTATTAGTGTGAATGTCAATTTTCAAACAGATAGATAAAATTAAGTTTAATCGCGGCGTTACATTTTATATCTGCTTAACTAAAATGATTAAAAAAATTATAAATACATATCTACTTCTATGGCAAACTCGGATAAAATATTCAATTCAATTCAATTCAAACTGTTATTCAATTAACAATTCAAACAAACAATAAATACTGTTATAGTCATATTTATTAGATTGCGGATTAATTTCAAACACGAACTCGTAAAAATGCAACCACTGTCAACTTTCACGTTTTGAGATGAACATTAAATTTTTTACGAAAGCTCTTAGCTTTCCGTGCGGTGCGGATTGCCGGGTCTGCACTGAGGTCTGCAGTGTTTGGGACTTGTGACCCAAGTGTAGGTTTACGGGGCCACTACATTAACGATTTATTTAAAATATTTATACATACATACCTACATACATAAATCACGCCAATATCCTCGAAGGGGTAGGCAGAGGAGAATATAAGGTTTCGCCAATTATGCTAAGTCCCATGTATAATATGTGGCGAGTCTATTGCCATTTATCGGGCACAAAAGTTGCAGGACATTGCTAGGTGGTATAAGAGGAACATTGCAGCCCATTCCTCATCACTGTTTTAACCCTCGGTCGCTTGTACGACACTCGCAGGAGAGATTTGTGGTGGTGACAATTGTATTCTACTCTGCCACACGGGTACAAATATTTATAACTTCAAATTATGTGTGGAACAATTAAAATATCATCCCGTCCAACAACACTGAACTTCGGAGCACCAGAGTCACTTTCCAATTACAAACACTACAACTAGTGCGTAGATCCGTCGTCGGACAAAATAATAATTCTATTTTACGCATGATAAGCTAACAGGCGGTTATAAAAGTTACAACGAATTGAGATTACTGGCCAATTTACACGGGACATCGGCTCCGGGCCGCCATTGTCGATGGGCAAGCACCGTGTCGCGTATGGGAATCGCTTGTGGTAAAACAAAATACGACACAGCTATTAATGGGAATTTGTATGCCTCCATTTACGAATGCATGTGCAATTAGTGAGTGTTCAATAGAATTAAAATGTTTCAAAATAATAGAAGAAGAAGGTATAGTTATAGATCGAGGTTTGATATAGCAATGAATAAAACAGTGACATTTTTTCTAAATTAAAATATGCATGAAGACTATAAAAGTAAATATTGTATTATATCCATGTGGTGACGGCGTATCCATGTGGTGACGGCGGAGCAGAATACGATTGTTACCTCTCTCTCTAATCTCTCCGGGGTGTGTCGCAAAAGACGATGGTAGGTACTAAGGGTTAAAACTGTGATGAGGGATGGGCAGCAACGGTGCTGTTATTTACATTAACTGTCTGCTTTCTGGTTTCGGATTATATGCATCTAATGTACTACAAAATGTGTGAAGCGTTTTTCTGATGTTTTTTTTTTTTAATTTCGTTTAGTTCAGTTTCTAGTTATAGAGGATATTAATACCATCGTAATATATTATAGAAAAGCTTTTTATAGCAAATACAGACGCAAAACTGATTCTTGAACTAAGCATAAGTCGCGGTACCTGACCCTTCCTGGAAGTAAAAGCCTCTTCTATCGAAGCAAAACTCTATCTGTATTCGTATCCGTATGTATTCGTATCCGTATACCTATTCCTCATCACTATTTTAATACTTAATTGCCCTCTACGACACCCGCGGTAGAGATTTGGAATAGTGACAATTGTATTCTACTCTACCTGTCACCACATGGAATCTAAGTAAATAATATACTTAGGAACGCAACATTTTTACGAGTTTCTATTAGTTAATAGTCACCGAGGCTTTCATTAATGGCATTCATTAAATTAGCTATGTTTGTGCAGTCTCGAAATTTTTTCTGATATTTTTTTCTGGTAATATTTTTTGTAATATTTGATATTATATTTGTATTATGATGTGAATAAGTCAACTGAGTAATTGTCCAAAGATTAATTTCGAAATCATGAATCATTTTGGAAATCTGAGCTGCCGCTATTTACTTTTCGACTGTCTAATTTAGGTCTTTTAATTAAGTAGGTACTACTTATAGTTTGTAAACTAAAGGTAATTCTTAACACAGCACTTAAAGCATATAAATCCTTCTATATTATACAAACTATAGTGAAATTCAACACATTCAACTGACAGATGTTATTTGTTTTTACCAGGCTCACCGTATAAGCCTAATCTTTTTATACGGCGAAAAAGATTATCGTTCATATGATTTACCTTCATAAATTACAATAATGCATTTTCGCGCAGTCCATCGATTGCAACAAGTACGTTGAAACATCTCAAAAAAACGGAACATTTCTGTTATCGCACGCTATCGTTCATTTCAATTGTAATTAACTAAAAAACTAGTTACGGCTAAACGGTCAGTGTAAAAATTGCCTTACGCGAGACGCGTAAGGTGTAAAATGGAACATTTTAGTGGTTCAGTGATTCTACGGCCGTGACTCTCTTATCAGTGCGCGCGGTGCATACTTGCATATACATGCATCAATGACGCTCCCCTACCATTAATATCTTTTACGCATTACATGATCGTTAGGGTGGCGAATGTATTAGTAGGGGCCGCACATATCAGAGGTGAAACATTGTTAATTTAATTCGTCATTACTTATAGTAAAAGAATGAATCATGTTTTTAAAACTTTTAATGAAATGAGAATTTTACTGAGCATCAGATGGATAATTGGAAAGTGGGTACAATTTATTTTATACCTAGAAGACATCAATAATTGATTAGTAAGAAATATGACGAAATTAATATAACTACGGTTATTCGACACAAAAGTTTTATAACACAAACTGTCGATAATGATTGTTTAATAATTTTAATGAAAAGTTGTGATTAATATTGTACATGTGAAAGTTTTATGTGATATCCGTCACAGTCATTAAGACTCCAATAAAAACTACTCAACTACAATATTTTATCTATAATTGCCAATACTGTGTACAAAAGTGATATTTTTATTCAAACGTATCTACACATCATACTGATGAGTGAATTAATAATTACATTTTTATTAACTATTCGATTTTAATTTTAACATAACATAAATGTGTTAAAATTAAAATCGAATAATCAAGATCCCGCCTCAAGATCATAATGTTTCGAAATTCTTTTTCTAACCCCCAAAATCTTTGTACATTTTTATTGTGTAGATATAGACGAAGTGCTACATACATAAATCGGGTATTGTGTTATTTATAGAAGATAAATAGAAAGAATTATAAATAGGTTCAATTACAATTATGTTATTGATATAGAAAGAACTCCAGGATTATATTGAATTTTAATAATTTTATACATTTCGATAATTTAAATATTAAACACCGTCTCTTTCTAGGTCGACCTCGACGGCTTTGACCATCCTGAGGTGTTCACTCTGTGGTGATCTTTGCCCAGCGATCTGGATACATACGGCACACATGTTTAGGCCAGTCCCATGTACTACTCTGTCAATGAAGTACCGGGAAAAGATCAATAATATATAAAATGTTAGTTATTCATCCAAATTTATTGTATCACCATCAAAGTATGCTCCTTCAGAAACGATAGACTTACGCCAACGAATAATCCAATGATCAAAACATTTTTGAACGCTGTTTCCGGAATTCAGTTCTCGCCGCGAATTCTCCTTTATGTCTTCTACCGATTGAAAACGGGTGCCACGAAGTGGTAATTTGAGTTTAGGAAACAGAAGGAAGTCGGCTGGAGCCATATCTGGTGAATATGGTGGTTGCTCGATGGTATTTGTTGAGTGTGCCGTGTGGTGAAGGCAGAGTAGAATACAATTGTCACCACCCCAAATCTCTCTCGTGGGTGTCGTACAAGGCGACTTAGGATAAATCAATTATGAAGAATGGGTAGCAGCGTTCCTCTTATACCACCTAGGAATAGCAATGTACTGCGACTTTTGTGCCCCATAAATGGCAATAGGCTCGCCACCTACTACATGGGACCTAAATAACATAATTGGCGAAACGTGGGTGCTAGTTTCAATTGGGGGATATAGGCGTGATTTATGTTATTTGTTGAGTGTTTGGCCAAAAATTCATTCACAATGATGGCCTTGTGCGAAGGCGCAATATCGTGGTGCAAAATCCAAGAATTTTCTTTCCACAAATCTGGCCTTTTTCGTCGAATTTTCTCTCTTAAACGCCGCATAACGCCCAAATAATATTCTTTATTTACGGTTTAACCTTCCGGCAAGAATTCCGAGTGCACAACACCACGAGAGTCAAAGAAAACATTCAACATGACTTTGACTTTTGATCGACTTTGGCGACTTTTTTTCGGTTTCGGTTCCGTTGGAAGGCGCCACTCCGAAGCTTGTTGACTAGTTTGCATTTCAAACTCGTAAACCCTCGTCTCGTGACCAGTAACAAGGCGTTTCATGAATGTTAGGTCGGAATGTACTCGTTCTAGCATGTCCTCAGCGACTCTCATGCGATTGAGTTTTTGGAGAAAATTCAGGTCTTTTGGGACTAGCCGAGCGGCAACATGTTTTGTACCAAAGTGATTATTTAAGTACGGATTGACTCGTGATATACAGAAAGTTCGGCGGCTATCTCTCTCAAAGTTGAATGAGGGTTCAGTAACTATTTCCTTCACTTTTACGATGTTAACTTCAGTTGCAGACGTTGATGGCCTACCAGTAGGCCTGTTCACTAACTTTTTTTGACAGTTGAAAGTGATGATCACCGAACTATTTACTTATCCATTACCTTTTTACACAGGGCAATTGTCAAAATAGCGTTATAGTAAAGTAGTAATGGATCAGAAAATAGTTCAGTGATTATAACACTCAAGTGTGAAAAAAAGGTTAGCGAATAGGCCTACAGAGCGAGGCAAATCTTCGATCACATCTTGACCGCTTTTGAACGTACCACTCATAAGCACGTGTTTTTGATACTTTTTTTTCACGATACTTTTTTGACTGAATGTATTATTTTTTATTTTAAATTCTGAAGACATGACTGTATAGGATAGTTCCCGTTGCCATCCCAATGGGAGAATAAAAATAATAAAAGAGAAATAATATGGTGCATTTTACTGAGTTCTTAATTTAAATTTATATAAAAATGTTGTGTCGTGTTTTGCAGAGGAAGTCACAAGTTAAACGTTATTAGGCCGAACCACTCATGTGTGTAATGCTGCAAACAATAAAATATCATGGTTTTGAAAAAAGGTTTACATGCTTATTTAAAATTATATCCTCAATTATGATAATGACATGTTCACATGGTGCAAATCAGTGACCATTGGCATTATACAATTTGAAAGAAATATAATAATTTTTAGTATGTTTGCTTCAATGTGATTAACTGACTAAGAAAATAATAAAATTAATTATTATTTTTTTATAATCGGTAAAATTATAATAATATATAATAATAAAAGTTTAAAAATTTTGATATTTGCTACTAAATCACGAGTTTTTGGGTGGGAACTGGACAAAATTTGGAACAACAGTGTGTTTATCTAGTTTTTCCATGTCAGTAATTGATAAATCTAAGATTGAATAATATTAAAATTGGAACGGTACCTACTATTGTTAAAATCATGTATGGCATAGTAACTAAGAATAATTTTAAATTACGGATCTCTCCGGCAAACTTTCTTAGTTTACTATAAGAAGTAGCAGCGCTGGACGACCGCCTCTTCCACCATTTTTTGGTGGGTTTTGACCATAGAGGACAATAATACTACGGATAGTTTTGACCTTGGTATCTAACTGCCGCACTCAGAGACGTCAAATAACGTTATTAAGTACTTAACGTCAAAAAATGACAATTTAAAACTATTCTTGCCGGGTCCAAGGCCTAGATTTGAATGAAAATTTCTGACATTAAATACTCATTAAAGTTAATTGACGTCTCTGAGTGCGGCAGTAAGACATTTGGGTCTAATTTCCATTTGAAAATGTCCATTCGTCACCATTTTATCGTAAACTTTATAGCACAGATAAAATAGTAAAAGCCATTTTACAACTGACCTCAAAAAGGCGGAGGTTCTAATTCGACCTCAAAAAGTCTGGAGTTTAAATAGTTATAGGTATATAGGTACTGTTGAATAGCTTCGAATCTCCGACCGTGCCATGTGTAAAATAATATCGAACGCATCATTAAGCCGCGCGCACTGTGACATCGGCCATTGTTCTGTTTCCTAGTTTTGTTAATCGATGATTTTGCTTGCGTGTGCGCACAACACTATAGCTTCATACCATAACTCTGTTGACTCGTTCTGGCTATTACACGGGAACTATTCTATGTATTTTTTTCCATGGTTTTTATTTTGCCTTTGAAATAATAACTGTATTATTTATGGTTTTGATCAAATCAATAAATGTATGTAAATGAAAGTATTCAATAAATACGTTAGAAAAAATATTAGAAGCAGATTATTTTTTTAATTTATAACAAATAAAAATAAAGTCAGAAATTTCCGAAATGCGTGATTTTGTGCGTTTTTTGTGTGAAAGAAATTGGTGTGTAACTACCATAATTATTATATTTCTGCTATATAATTCGATTAATTTAATGACTATTTTGATATCATTCTCACGAGCCAAATATAAAAACGCCTACATTGAATATGTAGGCGTTTTTATATTTGGCTCGTTTATGGTACTATGGCCTATACGTTGTTAAAGTAGCAAACTTAGCCTTACTATCACTGACATTGCACCTGCGTATAAGATTTAACAGCTTGTGCACGGAGTCTTGTCTTTCACTACAATAAGTCATAGTCTCGATAAGAAAGTAGTATAATGACATCACAGACAATATCGATGATACATACATCAATAAATCCTGCCTATGTATCTCCGAAGGGTTAGGTAGTGGTAAAATCAAAACCCACTTTTCACTGTTAATGTTAATCCTATGCAACAGACATGTAAATCGCAGTATATGCCCAGTTGGTATGTAATACTGATTAGTGTTAATAATCTTCGCCCAGGTCTATATGGGGTGACGCAGTATGTTTCCTCTTCCACTCATATCGGTCAGGCGTTATCACGCCATCCACTCCTTTTTGATTCATATCCTCCATCGTAAAGGTGCTAGTGATGAATGAATGCATGAAAAAGAGATGGAAAGGACCGATGAACGGAAAGAGTGATCGGGGTGACAACATTACAATCCATGCTCAAGGTTTTGGCTTGGGTTTTACAGCCGGCTGCCTGCCTGACACCAACCCTCTTTGGGTATTGATTTGTAATTGGTGTTAAGGTGTTCACAATCGTAACTTCGATCATTATGGCATAAAAAGCAATAAAGTAGGTGATGGCAATAGACTCGCCTATTACATGAGACCGGGTTGTGGTGAAATGGGAGTATTAACTTAATATGCCTCAATTTTTACCCCTTTCGATATGCAGGTGTAGATTATATGTATATGACATTTTTCTAGCATACTAATAATTGGTCTTACGGAAAGTAAGGAAAGTGGGCAGAGGTGTTTGAACACCCGCGTTCATTACAGACCCCATGTAATAGGGGTGGTTACCATAACTCCGCTGGTGGTTACCATAACTTTCGCTCAACACAAGCTACAACAGAATTCACAAAAACCAAGCCAGCTAGGGTGAACCAATCAACTTGGTACACTTCACTGATTTTACTCAGTTGCGTAAGCTTAAACGTAAATGAGATTCATATGAGTCCAGTGGGGGGAAGGGGGGAGGGTATAGTGACAGGATTCACGGTCCAACGGGCGAGCACAATGATCGTGCGCAGTCTGTGATCGATTATGCCATTATATATGTATGCGTTTGTAGCTATACGGTTTTACGTGGAGGTACCTCTTCTGGCTTCAACTCGTGGTTTCCATGAGCTACTATGGTAGTCAACAAGAGGAATTGTATGTTTTATATAACACATATGTACATACATACATAAATGACGCCTATATCCCCTAAGGGGTAGGCAGAGGTGAATTACCACTTTAATTAACACCCACTTTTCGCCAATAAGTGGCTATTGCTCATCGCTGTCCCTTAGTCGCCTTGTACGACACCAACGGGAGAGATGAGGGTGGTGACAATTGTATTCTGCTGTGCCGTCACCATACGGCTTATACTATGCGGCTTTTTTATATACATAATATAAAAATCGTGCCTGCATAATATGCAAAGAAATCATAATGTCGAGAAACTGCTGAAAGGGGAGAGCGATTGGGATGGTATGGCTCAAGGTTTAAGCCTAGGTTTTACAGCCAGCCGCCTGACACCAACCCTCTTGCTCTTCCTCAGCGTTTGCTGTTGCTTTGCCACAATTCGCGTGCACCAATGTGCTTATTAGTCAACACCGGGATATCTCCCTTATTTGACTTTTACGACATCCCTGGGGTGAGCCGGGGTTAACATTCTACGTTAATTTTCAACTCCCAATATGGAAATTGTAACATTGTAATCCAAATTAATGAATACAAGATTCCTAACGACAAGCTAAGAACCACGTACTTAAACCGTATTTCAAAAGCATGTTTGTGCCTGAAACATATAGTATTTAATGTAGAAAAGGGATCTGTGTTTTTATGTGGCTTTTGATAAAATCCGCGAACACAGATATGGTGTTTAAATATAAGTTAGGTAGGTACGTACTTTAAGTGTGTCAGCGAAGTCGACTTATCGTCACATATCAATGTGTAAACTAAGCTAGCCACGGTTATTTAGAATATTTACCTCAGTGTACAGTCAAAAGCACGTCAGGGTACCACACTATATCGACTTAGTGCCTTACGTCAAGCCCGTTAGGGTCGACAATCTATTTGAGAAATTTGGCAGTTTTGTATAGATTGACGTGGTGTTGACTGTATGTTCAAAACGATTTGGTCGTGTGTTTGCCGTTTGAATCATGAGTTCACAACGCCTGCCACACATTTCTGCGGCATCGCAGAAATTCGAAGTGAAGGTGTCAAACATTAAGTACGTGTATTTAACTGTTCACCATACTAACCTAGCCTAACCAAGAACTAATAATTATAAATGCTGACAAATTAATCATTTGGTTTTTAGTGAGCATTATAAACTTTATGATGATTGCCATAGCATAGGCCGCAATTAATGCTAATTTGTTTAAAAAATTGCCGTGATAAATATGGTATGTAAATAAAATGAACAAATTTTTCGGTTAGTTGACTCCTTCTTTCTGCATCCTCATTAACAACTTGATTTGATTTTAAGTTTAAAAAAATACAATTAAATTAAAATCATAACAAATATTGTAATAAATTTTTTTTTTTCATAAAATAGAAGATTAGGAAATTTCGAAAATATAAAGCCATAATGTTGGCCCATTTTTTTCTGTCAACATTTGAGTTGAGCAACTCGAAAATTTTCTCCACTGGTTCTTACGGTGTTAACAATAAATTCCGACACTATCACCAAGTGCAACGTAACAAACCCATTGTTACTTACCGAAGGCTATAATTTACAAATAATCAGCGCTAACGAAACGAAATGTCGATTACCATTTGTTACGGACGGACGCTACAACGTCACATCTTAATTTTTATTAGTCTCTTTATGGGCGCTTGTCTTTTTTTACCGTTAAGAAAACTATTCAAATTTCTTGCCTTAGAAAATAATTTACGTATTAAACAGATATATGAGGTAGGTATTTTTATTTGTATAAAACATATATTTTGGAGTTTGTTGGTACAGAAACGGCACATGTTGTTCCCACAATAAGTCAATTTTCTCAATCGACTTTCAGCTTTCCGTTAATAAAAGGCTAAGGAAATGCACGTCCTAATGTCAACGATCTTAAAATGTGTCTTCAAAGTGTATAAAGTTAGGTCCGAACAGTATCCAAAACAATTTTTTTTCCCTATAACATGGGCAGGCTTTACTTTACACGGATGAAAAATTAATGGATCAAAGGATTTGGTCCTTGACTGGCCATTATATTGGCGAAAAGTTCATGAATCATCATACGCTCTTGAGACAAAAAAAAAATGGATCCAATCAACCGTTCATATTACTCTAAGATTTATTCCTAATCGCACCAAAAACAAGAAGTCTGCGTTGCATTAAGAAGTGAAAGCTATCTATAATAAAAAATATCTGTCATCCGAAAAGGTTGGTTAATGTTCTATTACCGAGCCCTTATGTGCATACAAGTTCGGTAACACGGTGTGTTGATGAGAACACGCGCTAGATTATATTCTAACACTTGATATAACAAATATTGCTAATCGGTCGAAATTAAACAATTTACATAATATTGATAATTATGTAAGACTCTCAATACGCTGTTCTTTATATTGGACTTTTCATCTTTTTGGACAGAAAATTACTTAGCGCACCTTAAATTTTTCTTAATTTCTAAAGAGAGTCTGTACGCGTAATTATTTATATGTATTTCAAGCCATTATGAACAAACATAATTAATTGCAAATAATTCTAAATCTAATAAATTAAACTGCCAACCTTTTAATGTTCGGTTCCCTTGAATAAAGTGGTTAGTCTGTAAAGTATGTAGAATAGTCTTACTTTATCAACACAATTTATCATTGGAACTCTGTAAGCAATCAGTAACCGGGACAAGCAATTTATAAATAAATTATTCTAGCGAGTGCCTATAAAATGTTTAGTTGAGCAGATAAAACCTATTTATTAATGTCATATTGAATTAAAATTTGAGACATTGATTTCTTGTAGGCGATGAAACTTTGATTTACAAACTAATGTAAATAAGCCAAAAGTAAATGATATATTGCTTCTAATGCATGTGATGTAAAGTCAGTTAATAAGTTAACTTGGATTTCGACACATCAAAGTTAATTAAGAAAATCTATGTACTCCTTTCTGCTTAGAGTGGTCATTTATTTAAAAATTATGAACAAGTCTACGTCAGGTAAGTAGTAATAGTTCTTGCGAGGTGTAATTTAAAATTATGACGACCTTAATTTTAACCTAGCTCGTACTTTACAGCTCGCAATCAGCGTAATAAAGAAATAAAGGACACACTGATTAAGTAACCCTCAGAGAAGCCTTGATTAAGGCATTTAAACACAAATAATATAAATAATAATGGGTTCAGTTAAAATTGGACCTTAATCTTTGATTTAATTTGAGTTGTGTTGAAATTCCAAAAAGCTCACATAGAAATACCTACGATTACTGTTACGTAAATATTTTGAAGCTAATATGCTGGCTATCTTATCCTATCAAGGTCATAATAATGCGAATGTGTAGTCCTTCCTTGCCTTGTGTTGTATACATACATACATAAGTCACGCCTATATCCCCGAAGGGGTAGGCAGAGGTGAACTAGCACCCACGTTTCGCCAATTATGTTAGGTCCCATGTAATAGGTGGCGAGCCTATTGCCATTTATCGGGCACAAAAGTCGCAGTACTATTGCTAGGTGATATAAGAGGAACGCTGCTGCCCATTCCTCATCGCTGATTTATCCTTAGTCGCCTTGTACGACACCCACGGGAGAGATTTGGGGTGGTGACAATTGTATTCTACTCTGCCGTCACCACGCGGCCAATTGTGTAGTATGAGGTTTGTTATATTAAATGATATAAAAACATAATACTGGTTTAGAAGATTTAAGTTTAAAAATAGGAAACTATTGCGGCATTATTTATAGTTAGCCGTTAAAATGTTACATATATGATGGATTACTCGTCGCATCAGAAACAATAAATAAATATAACAAAACTCCTTCCTTGTTCTTATAAAAGTCAGTTATTTAAAAATTTGGGTTCTATTATTTATCGCCATAATATATTATTGTTTATTAGGTTCAAACAAATCAGCACTACACGATCTTGATGGTAACAACTGATTCAAGGTGTATTGATAAGTCATTGATTGATTTAGGTGGATGATTACGTAGCAATTTATTCACTTACATCAAATGTTTTGTTGGGTCATCGCCGGATAAAAGTGGTTGAAACAATTGTATTGTTACATGTTTTGAATATCGATGAAAGCTTGAATGGAAAAATGATAATTTAAAGGTTACTGTAACAATAGGGGAACTACTCAAATATTCAATGAACGGAATAATTTCTATTCGTGATATTTGGTGATGTTTATTTTCTTCGTATCATATAAATCATGTCTATCTGTGTGGACCATTCTTACTTATTGAGCTATTGATTTCATATTAATTTTACTTGTAACGATGTAATGTTGGGTACATTGACACAAATACTTTTTAGCTACTATTGTCCTTTCGATCCCAACTAAGGTTTAAAAAATAAGAAAAATAGTTTTATATGCATAGATTTTATAATTTAAATGGGATAGAGCTTTTATATTTAGAGCATAGACTTTTAATTATATTATTTCAAGTTATTTGAAAATTAATAAAAAAGTTCAAACATAATCGAATCTAAAACATGCAAGTCGCGACAGGCAGTACGCACTGCTAAGACAATGTCAAAAAAGGCGAGTTATCAAAGAGTATCCACAAAGAATACCGCAAAGACAATCTAGGTTAGGGCGACGCGACCCCAAATCGATGTTCCAATCTCTGTCTTACCTCATACGCGCGAGTGAGACAGTGAACAGTGACCTAGAGTAGCAGGTTGGGAATCCGGAAGGTATGAACAAACCGGCTCTACGATGCATGTTTCCATCCAGTGGAAAGCGCACGACTTACATCGCACAAGCGTATACAGATCTACGTGTTTTTTGGCCGACTCACCGCATTGCTTTTCCTCTGAAAGACGTCAGAATTACGAATATTTTTTATAATTAAATATATTTTTTTATGCTAGACAGGCAAGCTTGCCCTACATCTCACCTGATGGCAAGTGACAATAAGGACCGAAGATGGAATCGAGCTTCACCTGGAACCCTCAACCGCAAAGGGGCTGGCTATCTTATCACAAATTGTCGGAACACAATAATGCTGTAGACATTAATATGGTGACAGATTTTAATAAGACGGCGGTAGCTAGCCAGGCGGACTTGCTTGCAAGTACTACCACCAACCAAACCGAGTACAAATTTGTACCCCCCTGGGGATCGAACCCGGGACCTCCGGATCTTAATACCGGTGGGTGAACCAAACCACGGAGGCGGGTCCTATGTCGTGCCGATCAAATTATAACACATTACTCACGCAGTAATCTACATATTCCATTCAACATCTTTCGCATCGCCGCTGGATTATTAGGCGCTCCGCTATGCCATTATAATACTAACTGCCGCACTCAGAGACGTCAATTAACTTTAATGAGTATTTAATGTCAAAAATTTTCATTCAGATCTAGACCATAGACCCGGCAAGAATAGCGACTAGTTTTGAATTGTCATTTTTCGACGTTAAGTACTCATTAACGTTATTTGACGTCTCTGGGTGCGGCAGTTAAAGTTATTTCTGCATTAAACTCGGAACTCTCATGCGCGTTGTTATACTGTTGGAATTTTTAATGTTCACATTTTACTACCCAATAACTTATTCTTAAAAATATTTTATTATATTTCTATGAGAACGATGGCGATGGGAAAAATGGTATGCCGCATAAACTATTACGGAGTTAGATGCCGATACTGTAAACGTCACTTGTCTACAATTTTATTGGGAATCGATTTGATACAGTTCAATATGGTAGTCTGTCACAATAATTTTAATTAATGGGTCCGCTGTAAGTGGAGAAGGTATAAAGGTATTTATTGTATTGCACACGAGGCAGCACATTAAATGTACACAATGGTTTATTATGTCAGTAATTGTTAGAGTAAGGTGTTTTTTTTTATATAAATAATCTTAATATTTATAAAGCTAAAGATTTTGTCTGTTTGTATGGTTAAACGCGCTAATCTCAGGAACTACCGACTTATTTTGATTATTCTTTTCTGCTAGTCAATTTATCGAGGAAGGCACCGAAATAACCGACATTAAGGCGAGCGAAGCCACGGGCGTCTACTAGTTTATAATACACATATAAACTATTATAGTCTGAACTAAAATAGTTTACCTTCGTCTCTTTCGGTCAGAACGTATTTATGCTGTAATAAAAAGAGTCTAGCAAACATAATTATAATTATTTGATCATGTTAATTTGTGCCGAACCATACATACCGTAGAAGAATACAATTATTATCAACACCACGCACGACAATACAATTGTCAGGCATGTTAGGCCGCTGGCTCCAGCTGAATCTGCAGTAGATAATACCCACCAATCCGCACTAGGCCAGCGTGGTGGGTTATGGCCCATTCTCCATCCATAGGAAAGGCCTGTTACCCAGCAGTTATAGGGCTGGTGATGATGATGTACTCTGTTGTTTGCAATAAAGTATTGCATTTACTTCTCATGAATTAAGAAGTTAGTTTAACTTTTGCCCATATCAGTTAGTTATGCTATTATTGTATCTTGTTCCAGTTGCAAATATTGTCTTTTAGATTAACAAACTAATCACGTATCACTCAAAAGTACAGTAAAAATAGCGCGGCGCACAACAAATCTGTCAAACTCTTCTGTTCGTTTACCAACCAGTTTCACTTAACTCACTAAATAACTGACATAATTTGATGGTATCTGGTAACCTGACGTTCCATTGACTCTTTAAGAGCTGATAATATCCAAGTACAATGAGCACTACCTTCACATATAGTTTGTGACAGAAATATCTTAAATCTAAATGAAAATAAAAACAATTTCTGTAACGGCTTTTAACTAAAGTATTCTTATTAATTTCGGCGTTTAAGTGTCAACTTTATATACCGTCCATATAAAGCTTTTTATTGAGTGATATCAACCACAACAGCATACCTAAGCAGGGTTTGTGTCAGGCAGGCTGTAAAACCAAAGTCAAAACCTTAAGCTGTATAGATTGAATGGAAACATTTCTTCCTCATTCATTCATCCCAAACACCCTTTTTTATCGATCTATCGACATGGTCCTTTCTATCACTTTTCTATACCTACATTAATTCAGTACTAGCACCATCGTGTCATGGATGATATTAATCAAAATCGAGTTGGTTTCTTGATGATGTTGAACGGATATGAGTTAAAGAGCACACTGAGCCGACACCAGATAACCAGGAAAGAGGGCAAGATGATGATGCCTACTTAGATACACCATTGACGCCTATTTATCGTGTAGGTATAGGTGAATTAACTACCCTATTTCGCCAATTATGTTAGGTCCCATGTAATAAGTGGCAAGCCTATGGGACCTAACATAATTGGTCCTGCTCTGCCTACCCCTTCGAGGATAAATCCTCGTGATTTATGTATGTAATTTCAATAGGAATTCAGGTGCATCATGTGTTACCTGTTACCTTTTAGAGATAGATAGTTGGTGAAAACGAGCATTAGTCACCTTGTGCAACAGGGGGACAAAAGATTGTGACTATTCGATTTAGCTCCGCCGTCACCACACGTCACTTCGATGACGAATGAACGTTATTTATAACTTTCTGTGCTTATAAATATTTGGGAGTATCAAGTGTCCCCGACAAGACAAGATGATAGTTCCCACGTGCATGACTCGCCAAAAAGTAAGACAGAAGTCAAAATAAAGTACCCAAGTGTAAGTGTGGCGGAGTTTTGAGTATTTTGACAAAGGGTCGTTAAGATTCTGCCACTGAGCTCGCGAGATCGACTGCTTTCTACCCCGAGGCGCCTCGCCTCCACACATGGCTACCAGACATTCGCACGGAGACCTCTTACATTTTTTATTGCAGAAGCACCGACGACTCATGAGCTAAGCACCGCTAAAACTTCGTTTCTCACTGACGGGTAAATTGGCCAATGATTTATTTTAGTTTTTTTTGATACACGCTCTCTATTCGCTGTACTTATTGAAATCCAATTAGTGTCGCAGTTTATAACGGGAACAGGAGAAATGTCTGTTTTATTATGGTTTCTTGTCGAGAGTAGAAAAGTAGCTTTGTATAAGAATTCATACAGGCCTTTTACTTATCCCAGAGGACGATGCGTCAGTGAGAGTGATTGACTATGTTTTTTGTCATTCTTGATATAAAATACCGTTTCATAGTTTTTCCTATGGATGGAAGAACGTAGGGAGGTAGGCCATAACCCATCAGTTACCTGTGCCGGTTGGTGCGTATGTTAGGTAATTATACGCAAAACCTTTAAACACCTAAATAGATTCGAGCTCCATTCGTAACAGCGATTTTATTTTGTAGAAAAACTTAAAGCTAGGATGCTCGTGATAACGTTAAAGTTCGTTCATGTTTCCAATATTTGAATACTTTATTGACAGCAATGTAATTTTAAAAATAAATATTGGCCTGTGCTACTAGTCTTCTAATCAGCGAACTGACAATTTACATACCTAATTTGTTAGGAAAAAACAGATTTAAATACATTTATAAGCTTTTAACGAAATGGACAGCCCATGTTTTGACTCGTAGGTATTTATAAACTAGAAGGTAACCGTGGCGGCGTCTACTTGTAACTTGTAATACTGAAATTTCTTACATTCGCATTACTATTATTTTATAAAAAAAATCTCAAAAAAATATTATGTAATCCAATTAGGTACCTACCTTTATACTAATACTCGTATATGTAGTTACAAAATTATTGCGACCTAATTTTTTGTAATATTTTATCCATAACTTACCTCACGTATACAAATATACAAACTTGACCTCTTTTTGACATTAGTGTATATATCGTTATCATCTACCTACACTACTTAGATATACTAGTTCCTGCCCGCTACTCTGCATGTTTCGTAATTGATCGATACTAGTCTGTTTGTCTACCAAATACCATTCAACCATTTACCAAGAATGTTGAAATATTTTTAAGTCCAGAAAATGTCATCTTATCTGCGTTGTATAATAGTTACATTGTTATTTTTGAAAGTGTACGAAATAGCGCAATAGGGGAAAGTAGCCCAAAACGTATATAATGTATAGCACTCTCATGTTTGAAACTATTTTAAAAATACATTCTCATTAACCTCTTTCTTCTGATACCTTGGGTATATTGAAACAACTTTCAACTACCTTAGATGTATACATCCTTTTCGTATTACGAGTTTTTATTATTGTTTTCATTAGAGGGTTATTAATATATTTAAAAAAAAATATTTTGAATCTCACACTCACAATACCAACATAAGACACGCCAACAAAGCGAAAAATCAGATTTTTACACACAAATTACTCAGACAACATCGATAATGTTGTTTTGATATTTGTTTGGGTTAGATTTAATTAGAACAGTTAGTTAGTTCCTTGCAATTTAGTCACGATCACATCACAATTACGGTTGAAATTGGGATTTGATCGTGACTAAACATAACATCTAATTTGTCGAGGTAAGATAATGTCGGATTTCAGTTATTTACCCATAATTAGAATTATTTATAAGTCCAAATTTAAAAATTTGTATTAAAATATTAAATAATATATATGAAGGGCGGTAATAGGCTCGATGGCGGAGTGCACTTTCATACACTAAGCAATGTTTTCTAAGGCCGGTCATGTCATGGCTGACCAAAATACCTCGAATTCCTCCATGCCTCCGAATGCATGTTGAGCTGAGTTGGTCACGGCTGCATCTGCTCTCGTTAAGTCCCACGAAACCGTACTGGGCCAGCGTAGTGGTTTATGACCCATTTTACGTTTTATTCTTAAATCCATAGGAAAGCATAGAACCCAGCAGTGGGGCATTAAAGTTGTTGCAATTTTGATGATGACGGTGGATGAAAATACTAATGACATGTATAACTATCAGTCATAAATATTCCACTAATGCATGTTATATTTTTTCAATATAAAAGGTCCTGTTCTGGCGGATTCTTGTGTCATCGACTCAGACTGACTCTGTTATTTGCTTTGCGTTTACGTTATCTTTCGTTGACACGTTTAAACCGCTTATCGGTCGAAATTGATATTTTAAATTATATTTTCACGTTCCGCAGTTTGAATTTTTTCGCGGCATGCTCAATATTATTTTGTGGAATGTCTTTCATTTATTAGCTGAATCATAATGCTACTCACTCCTTCACACTTTCTTTTTTTAATAATTACTCGGAGAAAAAGACACACGTAGCACAGTGCAAACAATATTCATTAAACATTAAATAAAACATGTAACTTAAAGCTATTGAATTTTTTCGCAACAAAAATTACCTACTCTCGGTCGTTTCTAGGGCTAACTGCCGCACTCAGAGACATCAAATAACGTTAATGAGTACTTAACGTCAAAAAATGACAATTCAAAAATAGTCGCTATTCTTGCCGGGTCTACGGTCTAGATTTGAATGAAATTTTTTGACATTAAATACTCATTAAAGTTAATTGACGTCTCTGAGTGCGGCAGTTAAACACTTAATAAATAGTTAACCAATTTCGTCGTGAAACAGAAACAGACCGACTGGTTAATTCTTGCATTGATATTGACGAAAAATAATACACGTAACGTAGGTACGGTCAAAGATTATCGAGTTTAATGTGTTTGACGTAAAGTGCCATTCAGATTGGGAGAATTTGACAGTTTGTGGGAACCCGGTATACTGGACGTAAACATAAAATATGCCTTCCAGAACATGGAGAAACTCAATATAATATTTTATGGAAGCGGAAAACCGGCAGTGATTGAGGAGATAACAGCTAATATAATACTAAATAGTAAATGCAAGAAAAAAACATACGAAATGAAATGAAATGGGATATGGGCGAAATGTGGAAGAATAAAAAGTCATCATCATCACCAGCCCTTTGATGTCCCCACTGCTGGGGCACGGCCTTCCCTATGGATGGCATAATATAGGGAGATTGTGCCATATAACCCACAACGCTGGCCCAGTGCGGATTTGTGGGTATTAACGATCGAACAGATGCTTAACGTGCCTTCCGCATTACGGAGGAACTCGAGATAGTAAATATTTGGTTACCCATCCAATGACCGGCCTTAGCAAACATTGCATAGTTTACGTAATCGCAGGCCAAGCGCGCTATGCCACTGCGCTAGGGAGCTCCTAAAAAGTGTCGCCGCAAAATTCACGTCAACGTATTTTATTGTAGATGTGAATGTTGACACGTTCGGTTCGTTGCCCTGTGAGGGATGTGCTAAGTAATTAGCCTGGTAGGTCACAAATCAACGGAGTGGAGCACCCGCGACACGCAGTGGATAGCTCATACTATGTTCTCACTTTTACTGAGTAGCAGTTCACGCTAACTATATTGCTTGAATTCACTCGGCCCTTAAAATGTAAGAAGTAAACCTTTTTATCCAAAAACGACCAAATAAACCTTAAAACATATGCGACGGAAACTATAAAAATAAATTTATATTTTCTTCACACTCACACCCTATTATCTAGTAATGCAAGTAGCATTTATGCGGTTATGTTAAGGATAATTATAATTTATGTATAAATAATTACAATATACTACATAAACATAAATAACCGTGACATGCCAAATGTCTGGTATTCGTCAGACAGAACCTTTTGCCGCTACGAGGATCTTGGCAGAGTGCCACTCTCGTGTATAAAATAATTTCGAAGATAGACTTATTCTAGCTAGCCTCTTTGTCTGCTTCCTCAGGGAAACAGGAAAGGAACTAAATTCCCAGCCTTGCGTATTGACAAATAGTTTTATACGCGAATTGAATGGCCGCTTTTAGCCACGCTCTAGGCCACCCTTAAATACTCTAACTGTCACAGTCTTTGGGCCTGGGAAGGATGCGTAAAATACATAGATCATGCCTCTCTCCCCTAAGGGTAAGGGTGCTTTACCACCAGAGCCGTGTGATAGAATCAATCCATTGTCAAATAGAGTGATACTATTGGCTCTCTTCAAAACATCTGTACACCAATAGAATCACTCTATTTGAAAATGGATTGATTCTATCACACTGATCTGGTGGAAAAGCACCCTTACCCTTAGGGGAGAAAGGCATTCTATTGGTTCTCCTTAAACACATTCATCACAATGCTACCTAGCATAACTCTGGTGGAAAAGCACCCTAAGGGCCGGTTTTTTGATCCATAGTTAACTCAACCAATGGTTAAAAACTGTTACTAATTGCTAAATATCAGTCTGATATGTAACCATTAGTAACAATTTTGGTTACTAATGTTACTTATGAATAAATATCAGTCTGATATTGTTACTAATTGTTAAACATTAGTGATATTTAAAGATAAGTAACAACTTTTAACAATTGGTTAACAGTTAACTATGCATCAAAAAACCGGCCCTTAGGCAAAGATGTTTAAACACCCGCATTTCGCCAGCTTACTTCTGGTCCCATGAAGTGTACGCGTGAAATAGACACTCAATAATTCCCAATGTGGAAAGTGGCACTAATTTGTCACCGAGCCACTCAGCTAACGCGGACATGCTTCCAGCGCACAACTGATATGGCGAGACTTTTTCGAAAAGCACCTAAACAAATTGTCGCGTTGCGGAACTTTAAGTGTGGGCTGAAGAGATAGCGAAGACGGACGCTCTAGCCGCAAGTGTATTTAGTAATTACCTACAGATTACAAGAGCCTTTACACTTATTAATTTCCTTCTAGCGGGTGACAACAAGCGGTCGTTCAATTAACATATTACCACATCTCAAGAGGCTAAGCTCAGTTGTCTCTCTCGCCACTATACTTCATCGATTCACTATTTAGTGTAAATTATTATTAATTAAATTTTAGTTCTCATTGCTGGAGCACAGCTTCTCTATGGATGAAAGTATTAAAGGGCCACAACCCCACTATCAAGTAGACCGTCTTTTACCACGATATAATCAATACTCGAGTATATTCAGCACTCACTTGCGACAAAAAGCTATCTTTAGAGCCTCTCCCCTATTCCCTGTTCTCACTTATTATATAAAATAAACTAGTTACACAACCAAAAACATAATATTGCCAGAACCAAAAAGCCAGTAGCCATTTGAAATCGATTATAGAATTTTTTAAATCAGTTTTTATGTTTAACAAAAGCGTAAAGGTCTGCTCATCGCTTTTTAGGTCGCAAATGAATCCGAAATGCTCAGGTTTCGCAACTCAGAGATAAAGCGAACTGAAACGCACTAATTTGAACTGTTAAAGTTCATTCGTGGTTTCTTGGTTACGTAACACGATTCAAATCTACTTCGACAGAAATCGGAATAGCATCCTTTTCAGTGAGATGGTAAAATCGTGAAAATGTAATATTTGATGTTATATATCGGAAGAGAATGGAGAAATAGAAAAGGGTAGGCCTGAGCGGCATTTTGTTAATGAAATTGAAAGTCTATTAAAACGGGCTAGGTCGAGATTACCCGAAACGCATTGGAGGGCAACGAGGGCATTGGATGAAGCGAAAGAAGAATATGACGACGGTACCAATTCGAAATAAGCGATCTCTGCCTACTCCTGTGGAAGAAAGGCGTTATGTATGTATGTAATGTTGACAAAATCGGAACAACCATTTCCGCCAACATAATCCAATTGAGTTTGATTCGTGTGTCATATAAAAGAGTCTTCTGGTCAAATTCCATCGAGACAAATTCCTATCCCGACGTGCGCTGTAAAAAATACACGTTTGACGTTCGACCATTCATTAGCGGTAGAAGCGCAACGGGAGGCCTTATCTAAGCGGCAAATTAGTTTGGTCAAAGTTTTACGGGCAATCGCTAGAATTATGAATTGAATGAATGAAGAGGCCAGGTTAAACAGGAAATCAAGTGTATTCCACGTTTTATTTGAACTAGGTTTCGACTACGGTTTTTATTGAAAAGAATGATAAAAAGACAATTATGACAAACAAACTTTGATTTTATACAAAACACAACCTGGAATTTAGGGAGATTAAATTGACGGCCGGCTTGGTCGAATGCTCCGATCGCTGGGTATTGGCCAAGAGGTCCCGGGTTCGAATCCTGGTAGGGGCAAATTTTGTGATGAACACAAATATTTGTTCCCGAGTCATGGTTGTGTATATGATTATGTAGTATATTTTCAACATTTATATATATAATTATTATGATATTAAAAATATGTCTGTCATCTAGTATCCATAACACAAGTGCTCAGGCTACTTACTTTGGGCTAGATGATAGGTGTGATTGTAAAAATATTAATTTATTATTTATTAATTTATTAAAGCTGAATCACGGGCCATGGCTTAATACAATTCTTTTCAAGACTCGAGTTCACTGACACTTAAACTGGCGATTATTATTTAACCGTCAAACTTAGACATTTTACCTTATAGGAAGAACTGTCAAAAACTGGCGGTTAACTTTTAAACGCTTGTTTTACGTGTTGTTGAACTCGAGCCTAAGTAGCCATTAAGGTTAATTATCGTCTTTGAGTGCGGCAGTAAGCCTCGATAAAGAAGTTGTATCCAAGTAGACCTTTCTGACCCAAATAGCCCGGCGGAAGGCTTAATGCAACAGCGCGACAGCGAGTGAGTGAAGTGGCGTCAGAGGGTTCGGTTCGTGGCCACTAATGCCAGCGGATAGGTGTAGTCGTGACAATGGTTGGAATTCGCGAGTCGTCGTCGCCGAGCCATGCAGTAGTCGGTCTTGACGCCGCGCCGGGTCAAACATTCTAAATGTTTCATTTGTATGACGCAATGCGGCTCGAACTGGATTTGCACTCGTCTCGCCGACGCCTGCGCATGTGTGCCGCCGTATGACTTAATTGAAATCGCTGTTCCGTCGAAGCCCGCTGTTTGCCCCGCGGTCCGAATTGTTAGGTACTGGCCAAGTTCTGCGAGTCGGCTGTCTATCGTCAGGTTAGGGTTTTAATGGACGTTGGTTTGTATCAAATAGTAAGCCCGAGTTCACCAACACGTAAGTCAAGCGATTAATAAATAACCGTCAGTTTCTGACAGTTCTTCCACACGATTAAATGTCAAAAACTGACGGTTAAATAATAATCGCTCGATTATGCGTTGGTGAACTTTGGCCTAAATAGATAAATTAATATTTCTTACAGCCACACTACTATCATCTAGCCCACTTTAGTGAGTAGGTAGCTTAAGCACTTGTGTACTTGTAGAATAATCATCTATAATCTAATATTTAAAAATCTCGTGTCACAATCGAACTCTGGTGATATTGGTTTAAAGCTGTTGGTGGACTTTATCAATAAATAAATTAATTAACTCCTCCGGAACGGCTTTACCGATTTTTATGATTTTTTTTGTGTATACTTAGGTAGGTCGTAGACTATTTTTTTATACCTGTAGGTCGTAGACTATTATTTTATACCCACATGTAATAAGGGTGGCCTTCTCCAGATATTTTATTTTATTTTTTTATCGATAAATATAGGCGGATTTATGTATGTTTAGGTATTTTTATCTTTCTTAAACTATAAACGATGCGGACACTACCTATAAAATAACGATGTTGTCTTTTAATCTCGAGTAATTCAGTTATCGTATAGGAATGCACATAAAAGCTCGCGCTTTACGCACGAGCAAATGCACTATCACGTTCCACCACAATCATGTATAAAACTAAAGAGGTAATAGTTTCTTACATACATATTTTATTAACACATTCAATAACAGTTTATAGGATTTTAAAGTAATGGCTAACGTGTGGCGGTCTGGCCTATACTATAACAGTTGCACATCCATTGAAGCTTTCTTGGAGGTCCGGGCCCCGGGTAGAAACCACGCGCGAGAGTTGTATATCTCACGCCGTGGAGCGTCCGCTTCTTACTGGTATTAGTTGCGACACATCGCTGGTAGCAGACAGCTTGGCGCGCCACTTTTTTTTTAATGTATCTCTCGACAAAAGTCGAACAGTGGAAACGGGAGGGGAACGAAACGGCGGCCGGCGACTTTCTTTTTTATAGCCTCCGAGAATGTAATACATTTGTGTAGGTACTGTACCTGTCGCACGTGGAAACAATTTTGGTTTCTTGCGACTCGAGCCGTCTCATCACCTACTGGGCAGACTCTACGGCACCATTAAATAACCATGATCGCTCGATCCAATGTTATTCTATATAATCAAAAGGTCCCAAGATCCATGAGTCATGAATTCTCGTTTGTGGAATATATTATTTTCAATAGGTACATCAACTATTTATACGCACACATGCCCGAAATATAAGTTAGATATTATATTTAAATATTTTCGGTGGTGACTCACAGTCAGCTTTACATCTAACGCAGCATCCGATACAAGTTTAATATTATAATAGCCATAGGCAATAATATACAATGACTCATAATAAATAGCACACGTGGCATCACAAAAACATTTCATCAAGACGGTGATAAAAAAACATATCTCTTTACAAAGTTTTTTCTAGAATACAATGTGAGGCTATCGGCGGCAGTTCAATCGTGGTTGTTTAATGTGTCCCGTCCAGTTCTGCAGTTCGCTGCCCTCTGGCGTTGCATCACTCCTGCTTGGAGGTGGTACTGCCTGTATAGGTACTCCTTTGTCATCGCCTGGGCTGTGAACATAGCTCTGCTCCGCTGCAACACTTCTAGCCTGGGCCCCCAAGTGCGCTCCAAGCCAATCACTTCGGAAAATTTATTTTTGAACACCGCCACTAACACCTTCAAAAGAAACAGCCCCACGATAAGTCCCAATGTAACCAAAAACAGACCCCATCCAATGTAATCACTTAAACTGTTACTGTACTCAATAGTCTTGACGTTGATCTCGTAAAGTAACGCATAGCACAGCACGATTACCGAGAGGAACCAAAAGAGTTTCATCGTCTTTTTGGGCTGTATCCCTTGCATAAAATGCACATCCTCTGCAAATCTGTCCACGCCGTACCAAAATATGAAAACCAACGCTTCCACCAGAGCTAATGCCGTCGTTACATAGCAGTAGAATCGTCGCATACCATACAAGGCGCTCATTCCGATATGGCCCAATAGCGGAATTGTAACTAAAAACAGGATACACATAAACAGCAGAGCCGCGGTGCCAGGGTACTGAGCGACTCTTGAGTATCGTGTAGCTAACGTTTCCAGCACGTGATGAACCAGAATAATGTTGGTACTCATTCCCAGCACCACATGACTGCTCAGCGTCAAAATTATCCACAAATGTTTGCTGTCATATTCGTACAGTAGTCTAGGGATCTTCTCGTGTACCAAAGCCAAATGTGATCCAATTATTCTAGAAGGTTCGATGCCATATTCAAAGGCGTACGGACAGGCCATCATTGCTGTAGTACACACTGAGAGGAGGGATGTGGCCGCGCTCGCAGCCACCGCTATCACTGTATTGGAGTAGCATGGTGCTCTAAACGAAGTACTCGATCCCAGGTTAAAGGAAAACCCGGAACCCACACCGAGGGTATTAAGCACTTGTATTATTAACAAGGACGCCCTGACGTGTTTGAAGAACACTGAAAAATCAACATCCAATGCGCTTTCATATAACAACACCACACCCTTTTGTACCATCGATCCCAACAACAATAAAGAATATGCGAAAATAGGATAAAATGTGAAGAAATTCACTAATAGGCCAATGGATTTCACCCTTTTCAAATTGCTCAAATAAGTCATAGCAGCGATCACACTGGAAGCCAGTAGTACTCGCCAAGCGAAATGGAAGCCATTTTCTTTGTTCACTCCAAGCATGTGGTACTTCCAGTGCTGGTACTCCGGAAACGTGATATAGAGGTAGTGACAGTAGGCCGGTGGATCCGCTAGTCGCAGGCAGTCCTCATTGACTGTGTAGTTGTGAGAGAGAATTTTACAGTCCTTGGTGGCCCAGGGACCACAGGTGTAGTACGGGATGGGGTTTTCGAAGCTAATCAGCAGGTAATGGAACACGAAGGAGACAGTGACGTGGTTGTTAATGATGAAGAGAACTTGCCACACGACGACTATGTACCCTATATGGGACAAACAGGGTCTAACTTTCCACACGTCGATGCAATCTCGCGCGGTGAACTGACTGACGATGAATTCCATGTACAGAAGGGGTATGCCCAACGTGAAAAAGCTGATGAGGTACCCCAGCATGTATCCGGTGGCGCCTTGCATAATTGCAGTATTCGGCAACGAAACGAACATCGGTGTGCCCATCAGCTGGCACAGTAGCACAGTCAGGTATTTCCTTCTCGTTCCCCAAGCTTCCCTTTCAGACCCATCTTGGTCAGAAACCATTTAGAACGAATGTTCAGATTGCGTTTTGTGCCACACGTTTAACATTATTGTCAAAAATAGTATGCATGACCAATGAGATTCTGGATAGTTAGAAAGAGAAACTGATAAAAAAAAGGTAACTTTTGTGCTTTAGTCGTTCATTTTACTTAAATTATTATTTTTGTTTCTTTTTGAAATTTTTATAACAGTCAACCGACATTTTCTTTAGTTACATATCACGTTACATTATTTTAAATGTTGTTATAAATTAACAAATCACATTTATTAATCCGATTTAATATTAGTTAATAGTAGTAGTAGGAAGGCACGTTAAGCCGTTGGTCCCGGCTGCATCTGCAGTCGTTAGCACCCACCAACCCGCACTGGGCCAGCGTGGTGGGTTATGGCCCAATCTCCCTATATTCTTCCATCCATAGGGAAGGCCCGTGCCCCAGCAGTGGGGACATTAAAGGGCTGGTGATGATGATGATGATGATGAATAGTAGTTTATAAAGTTTGCACTAAAACAATTATTGCCTACGGACCCTAAGTGCAAACATTAACATTATTACTTCTAAATAAGCAAGTAAAGTAAGTGTCTATGGCAAGTGAACCGGCAATAATCCAAGCCATTTGTCGGCGTGATCGTAAGTCCTCTTTAGACCATGACAGGTTTTTAAATACATGTCCTGCCCGGCTAGCATGACCACCGAAGTACGATATGATAAAGCTACCTATCGCGTTAAACAGTCAAAAATCATTGGATTTTAATACTTGAATAAACCTAAATTTAATAATCGATTAAGTGTTTAAGGCTTGATG
The DNA here is from genome assembly GCA_963931975.1 of Cataclysta lemnata. Lineage (NCBI taxonomy): Eukaryota > Metazoa > Arthropoda > Insecta > Lepidoptera > Crambidae > Cataclysta > Cataclysta lemnata. Next base: position 21,334,035 of record OZ008338.1, read on the forward strand.
TTAAAGATATAGCCATTTATCGCCTTGAAGTGCCAAAAATCTATTGATTTTTGTAAGTTTAACGATATATTAAATCGATATATCATATCGTGTTTCGGAGGTCATGCTAGCCGGGCTGGTCGATATAAAATATAGATATGCTATATGCTTTCTCGTGGGTATCGTACAAGGCGACTAAGAGTTAACAAGGAATGGGCAGCAGTATTCCTATTAGTGCATGCACTATTTAACAAAATACTGCAATAAAAGTTCCTGGTGAATAGCAATCGGTTCGCCCCTATTACGTGGGACCTAACCTTATCGACGAAACGTGGGTTCCCCTCTGTCCATTATCACACAGCACATTCTACAAAGTATGAAAATAAAAGCTATATATAAAAGCAATGTTTGCCTACAAATTTATTACGGTTAATGCATATTCCTACGAGCACGAGCCCTGTCGTACTCAAGGTCCACATAGGCTGTATACATAGTGTATAAAGACGCCACAATTTAGCTTTTTCTGGTCATTTTGCGCTTTATAATATAAACTGTTTCACGCGAGTGGACGTTTCAATCGCATCGTATAGTTGCCTCGTAGGTATTGAAGCAGGTGTCTGCAGATAATGAAATTGCAATTGATAAACTGCTCTCGGCAGCTTAACTTTATGTTTCGATAAATAGGAGGCTAGAGACCCGTTCTACTCGTAACGTTGGTAATTCCACAACACTTTCTTGTGCTAGCCGTTTAGCGTGATTAAAATAATATCGAATATTGAATTCCATTTTGTCTTTCTGATGCCTTTGTTCTAGCGAGATGTTTGAATAGAAATATTTGTATTGTGCTTATTGGGTATGTGTTGATGATGCCCTCGGGGTATTTAGTGGCTGGAGCACTGTGTTCCGTGTCGTGGGTGTGATATACCCAACTCTTGAACGTTATTGACATGCGATAACTTTCCATTTTGTTTCAATTTTCTTCTCCATTATCGATAATGTTGTCGGCTCTAACAGCATTTGCGTAGGCTCCAGAAATTTCACTTTGGCCCACTAGTAGCCGTAAAGAAATGGGTTGAATTCGTTAAGATAATATAGGTACTTAATATACTTGAGCCTTTGAAGTTGTAGTTCCTAGTAGTGCTTAAACTGTTCAGTAGGCCTATTCGCTATTTTTTTGACACTTGAGAGTGATAAACACTGAAATATTTAGTGATCCATTACTACTTCACTATAACATTATTGTGACACTTGTCCAGTGAAAACAGTAATGGATAAGTAAATAGTTCGGCGATAATCACTTTCAACTGTCAAAAAGTTAGCGAATAGGCCTACAGGTAGGAAGAGAAATACGATATACGTAGCGAAATTATTTAAATTAAGTATTATTTAAAGTTTGTACAATTGATTTTAAAAGTAACTCGTAACTATTTTAGTCTAATTCAATAATAAATAATCCATTACAAACTAATTCCAAAATAAGTTAACTAAATTAAACAACAGCTGTTTCGATATTAATTAATATCCACACCAATCTAGACAAAAAACCCATTAAAAAAAAGCAAATCGTAAAAAAATACTTTGGCACATTGTGTATTCAAAATTCTGACTTGTATTTGAGAGAAAAGCGATTAACATTAGTGTCTCTTTTATATTCAAGACGCGATATTTATACAAGGGACACCTGAAAGATATAGTGTGCATCTTTTATTTGCACAAGTAATTTTTTATCTGCTACAATTATCTTATCATTATTTCTGCAACGTACAAAATTGTAGATAGCGTCGAAAACCGTCTATTTTGCGAGCTTCGCCTTTGTTTGTCAATACTTTAACCTACATTCGGGTTTCTTTAATTATTTTTAGGCCACCGAGCGCTATAGTCCGACAACTTCGTGCGCGACCTTCCTGCGGTATAAGAGACGGTGGCGGGGCCGGGGCACTCTAGCGGGGGCGGGAGATGCGGGAAGAAGCGAGTTTTCCCTCCTCCCCACATCACCCGCCCCCGCTTACATCTAGAGGGCCCCGTCCCCGCCATCGCCACCGTCTCATACCGCAGGGAGGTCACGCACGAACTTGTCGGAGTATAGACGCCCTCTTGAAGATAGGACACGCGCTGCACAATCACAAGCCGAGAAATTGCATTGGCCGCAAGAAATTATTTCATAGTATAGGTACTATCTTTTTATTGCTCAGCAGCTTTTATGAAGTCATAAATTTGCCAGTGGATTGGTCGAAGATAGTTGGGCGCTTGGATTTGCGTGCTGTAAAGGAAACGATGAAATTGTTCAACTGCTGACAGTGACAATATTACAGATTAATAACCGATAGATTCGAATTATTCATTAACATCCATCACTTGAATTTCCTTTGTATGTCTGTCTTACGGTGTATTATTAAAAGGTTTTGGCTTAGGTTTAACACCAGGCCGCCTACCTGACTCCAACGCTCTTTGGGTATGCTGTTATTGGTGGTTTACCCTCCACTACTCGGGTGCCCCAAAGTGCTTATTGGTCCACGCCGCGCAATATCCCTTCGTTGACTTTTACGACACCCCTGGCGTGAGTCGGGGCTGGGGCATTCAATGTTAATTTTTCATGTGCGGCGCTTCGATTAAGAGTGTGCTGCTAAAATTATGCAAGCATTGGTGCCTCACAGGGCACGTTCAGACAGAACTCTGTGTAATTCTCAGTTCCGCTTTACCAACCACGCTCCAAAACAAACAACCTTGCAAGATTTTCGGGAGAAAAATGTTCGAATACTTAGTTCTAAAATTATTAATGTGTGTATCTTTGATCATTCGTCTTTTATAAATATTATACCTCATAATTTATATCACCACAGTTTAGCCAAGAGCTTTAGTCGAGAGAAAAAAACTAAAATCGTTAAAATTACTAGTTAATTATTAATTTACTTACTTATTAATTTAATTACTAGTTAATGTTTTCTTAATTTAGAGGTTAACCAACCGTTAAAATTGTTACTAGGATAAGAAGCCTTTTGAGACAAAACTAAAGATTGACAATTTTACTTACTTACTTAATATGCTAATAAATTGATTTAGATGATAGATACCACTAGGACCGAACACCCGCTCTTAACAAACATAGCACAGAAAAAGCGATTAAAACTATAGTAAGCTAATTGATATAGGTTAGTCTGCCACCGGTAGGCACTCACGCGTAATCTACGGGTTTAATTTCACCAATTCTCGAATAACACTTTCGGCGATGTTTTCGATGTGTTTCAAAAGCAAAACAAACAAATGTAATCCGCCTCGAGACACGCAAAGCCCTTATTTTAAGCAAGAAACGAATGTCGTTATCACCCGGTATGCCTGTGCAAACATTCACTATTGATTTTACTGATACACCGCCACAACTACAAATAGCACCGCGAATGCACATGGGCCGGAACCCAGATAACTGTGTTATGTTCAATTTATAATAGTGTTTAACGCCGCGGGTTAAAAATAAATAAGTACGTCCTCTAAAGGTCTCTGCATACGTAACCAGATCATTACTCGGAAGGAACGCGAACGGGACGGGGACGTGACTGCCTCGTTCAAAACGCGTCTCTGCATACGGCACGGAAAAATACCCCGGACGGGACGTGGTCGGGACGTGGACGTGACTGTCTCGTTCAAAACGCGTCTCTGCATACGGCACGGAAAAATACCCCGGACGGGACGTGGTCGGGACGTGGACGTGACTGTCTCGTTCAAAACGCGTCTCTGCATACGGCACGGAAAAATACCCCGGACGGGACGTGGTCGGGACGTGGACGTGACTGTCCCGTTCAAAACGCCCCGTGCACGTCCCATCCGTGACTGCGTGACATATGTCCTACATAGCCATTTCCACTTGATCAGAATACAATTGTCACCACCATCTATCCCGTGGGTTTCGTACAAGGCGACTAAGGGTTAAAACAGTGATGAGGAATGGTCAGCAGCGTTCCTCTTAGCTACACCACCTAGCAATGTGCCTACAGCGTTTTTCTTACCCTTTAAATGGCAATAGGCTCGCCACCTATTACATGGCACCTAACATAATTGGCGAAACGTGGGTGACAATTCACCTCTGCCTACCTTTTCGGGGATACCTATAGGCGTGATTTATGTCTGTCATTTAATAAAAGAAAGACACAACTCAAAACATAAATTTATGTCAACAAGGGTTACTGTTACACGTTTGCAACTTACCCCTCAATACAGAAACGCTAATCAAAGTTTGAGTTTTGCTTAACATTTAAATGTTGTCAAAATTTACGTTTTTCCATACAAATTCTGACAGGTAATGTCCACTTAACTTTTTAAGCAGTGCCCCAAATTTGATTAATGTTTCTGTATTCGGGTGTTAGAGTTGTGTCTTTTTTGTTTTAAAGAAAGGATATATGATCGCTCGATATAAGCGCAGACGTAATGATAAACAACTTTTCTTCAAAAAGGGAATTTAAAGTTCGCGCACGATCGCGTGAGTCCGTCATTTTGTAACCGATTAAATTACTCTGTGTTTCCCATCAATGTGTTCCCTATTATTGAACTAAGAAACAGCACGTAATCATAGTAAACAAACTTTATTCCTTCCGTTTACCAGTTTACGCTCTCCTCGTAAAGCGCGAACAAGCACGAATCTGCAAATGGCTACGTAAATTTTATAGTTAATTTCTCTCGCCGATGAAGCCGGAGTCATTTCTGCATTGGTTATTAAGTAATTATACAAATATTAAGCGTTTATAGGAGCCGTTAACTTGTAAAACACTTATAAAATATTTTAATTCGCCTTTTTACAGCGGCACGGACGCTGCTGTGCGCTCTGCGAAATGGCTGTCGGTGTTAATCTGGTGTTTTCGGTAATTACGCCCCGTGGGACTGGAAAGGGCGGGAAATTTTTTGGTGCGCCATTAAAATTCCTTCTTGGAATAGTGTTTTGTGCGACTGCGAAACAAGACTGCTGCCATAATGAATTTCACCACCACCTACCAAATTATGTGTTTCTCTCCAGATTATGTATTATTGATAATTTCAGGTGTCTAAATGGGTCACTTTGAGCGATATCGCCAAAGCAATCCATTTTTTTTAAACCAATACATAGTTACTTTCTACGTACGTAATTAATGTACAATGTGAGCCATTTCACAAATCTTTGAACAAAACTTTGTTGAGGTACATAACACACAGACGACAAGTGATTATTTTATGACTTCTAATGTAAGTCATATTAGGAAATTGCCGATGTTGCCTTTTTAGGCCCCCCGTTTATAACAGAATTTCAGACAAATTCGTAACAAATTTATTGGTCACGCATGTTATGATCTTTCGTTACAGACCTTACTTAATTTTAACAATACCTAGAACTCTACCATACAAAACACAGGCGAACGTTTTATTTTGTATATTTTACTGTTTAGTATGTAGACCTACACAAGTAGGCACATACAATCAACACAGCGTGTTCTAAAAATTTGATAAGTAAACTGTCGTATAAGGTCGCAGAGTTCAATCTCTGTCAGTAACCGCTCGCCAATACGCCTTTTGGTGTTAAGTAGGTCAAATCCACACAACCAAGTATTGATTTATCTTGCGCGGGATTAAGTCACAATATTGTCACTGGCCCCTGAGAAAACAACGATTCTCGAACGCCGCAATTATTGCAACTAATTGCGTTTAACTGTAACTTGCAATTTTTTGGCAAGCATTTTAGCAACTGGTTCAAAACATTTTGCGTTCCGCAAACGGATGAGAGACAATAATTACGGTCGCTATGCACAACTTTCGCGTGCTCACGGCAAAATTATTTGAGCGATGATTGCAGAACGCTGCCTGTGCTCAACTAAAATATATTTATCTCACCTTATAATCATAATTAGCTAAAAGCAAATTTGAAATATCTCTCTGGTTATCTGCTTGCGGGCCTACCGCTAGCTACTTAGGTAATTAATCGATTCTACATTCACCACAATACATTCTTTAGGTCATAGGTCGCCGCTGCGCCGAACAGGGACAGCTATATTTTGCGTGGCTGCGCTGCATCATTCCGTTTAGAACAGCGAATCACGCCTCCGTCGTCAGAGCAGGATAGCATTACCGATAGTGAAATGTTAGTCACGCTTGCTCCAAATGAAACCCTAACAATTGGACCGAAGGTTTAATTTCATTAGCAGAGTGATCGGTCACGATTTCAATATTCTCGGTTAAGGCATTCAGTATTTCACTTCATTGTTTGTTATTATCAACGTACGCATTACATTGATATTACAATAAAGTGCTATAAATTGCTTTGATAGTACAGACTGAAAATACATACAGCAAATTATGCGTAAACATGGTTACCTAATGCAGTTGTACATGGTAATAAAAATAACATTGTCATGCTTATTTGAACTATATACTGAAGGCATGTAATCTTATACCAATTAACTCTAAATAACCATTAGGTAGGTACCTCTTTTATTGGTTATTTAGAATTAATTTAATTTGTTAGTACTGCCATTAGAAATAAATAATGCCCGTGACGAGCCGATAGGCAGAATACAATTGTCACTACCCCTTCTCCTGCGGCTGTAGTAAAAGCGACGTAGAGCTTAAATTATGATGAGGAATACAGCGGAAACAATACCAACGCTCCCTATTATATGGGACCTATAGCAATTAGGGTAATGTGAGTGTTAGGTATATAGTACACCTCTGCCTACCCTTTCGGCCATAATTCAGCTTTATGTACAAATAAATTATATATTTGAAAAACCTACCAATGAACCCATGGGAGGGTAATTGATAGTTCTAAGAGAAAACATTAATTAACACAATGATAATTGAGTACCCAATATCGATTTATAAAATGTTAAGCCGGCATTTTAATTATAAATACATTTATTTCTTACGCACATATTCTTTGGTCGCTGTTGATTTGTGGCTGTTTAATGCAAATCATTGGACAAAGATTACGAAGATTGCCACATGTGTTTGGAATCGGAATTAGTGAAAACAAACCAGCGAGACTTGTTTTGTTTTTAAGATTTAATAAAGACTAGGTTACAGTTTATAAATTATAAATATACAAAAAACATTTCAGACATAAAAGGGTATCAAAATTCCCAAGATACAGTTAAATTTTGAACTTTTTAAACTTTAATACCTTTTTACGGACTTTCTAACCGACAGAGTTCGTCAAGTTTTACATTGCAACGAACTTTTTTTCAGCTTCATTTATTTCTTGGAGGATGGCACTAGCCGTAAGTAACTAATACACTGTGCGAAAAATAGTACTGCTTTATCTTAAGAAAATATATTTTTCAGTGGTCATAGGCAAATTTTAGCAGTATTAAAAAAAAGTTAGGCCTAATCAAACATAAAACAAAGAGAAACGTCGCCAATGTGTTTATGTATCCACCATCTAAGTTAGACCTAATCAAACATAAAACAAAGAGAAACGTCGCCAATGTGTTTATGTATCCACCATCTAAGTTAGACCTAATCAAACATAAAACAAAGACAAACGTCGCCAATGTATTTATGTGTCCACCATCTAAGTTAGACCTAATCAAATTTAAAAGAAAGATAAACATCACGTTTATGGTACCGCACCATCCATTTTACATTAGATCGCGTGGAGTGAGCGACAGCTCTCGCCTTCAAAAAAACAAAAGATAGATGTCCTATCATCTGTCTGTACAGTGGTCTATGAATGGGGCTGTAAATAGATGTCAAACTGCAACCGAAGCGGGACGGGCGTGCCCCGTCTGTTTATTGGCCTGCGAGAAAGTGAGATTTGTACTAACTAGCCATTTCAGAGATCGACGGCGCCTGGCCGGGCAGTCCGACACGAATTGTGACTGCCGCGCTCGTTTTAGAATTAATATTCCACACGAGGACAGGGCTCTGCCCGTCCGTCGTGTGGAATGAGCTGTAATGAGCATGTAACTTCGTCACCCAAATGTTCTGTCACTTTCGACTTCGGAATAGGTAAATGGATAAAAATATGACGCTTAACACTAAATAAATATAAAAATAATATAAATATGTGCAACGTCTTGGTAGGCCGAGTGGTAGCCATCTGCCTGGATGACAGAGAACGCAGGTTCGATTACCGCATCAAGACCACAATTTTTTCGGTGCTTCCGATGATTTAAGCGTTTCCATATAAACAATCCCTTTTTTTATAGAAAGACGGAGCTGAACCATTTGATAGCGTGATTAAATTTTCCTCTTTCCGTTTAACTACGCCTTTGAGTAGCAAAACTTATTTTTTATCTTTTATTTTAACATGCACTATACTATGATTTTATGTTTATATTATGCGCTATTGCGATATTTACTCTTTATTAATTTTATCTTTGGAATGCCGTATCTAAGAAACTCTCCTCAAAATATAACTAAGGAAAATTGCATTCCTACAACAGGTAGAACACATAATTTTATATTGTTACTTTTTTTATACTTCTCTCTCTTATATGAAATTTGCGATGTGATCTGTGATCAAAGTCAAACTTACAAGAGACAAACATCTAAGAGAAAATTCTTAATTCTATTTAGAGTTAACCAATGGGTATTACTCTGAACACCAATAAACGTAACAGCATTAGACCGTTCTCGTGCTATGGAATTTCAGAGGTGAAGGCATCTGCGACCAGACATAATTTCACTTGACACCATTCACTGTGAATCAAGCTCTTAACACGCCTGAAGCGATGTTCGTTAGGAGCATTAAGGGTAACTTAAATGGTGAAATTCAAGATACACTACACAAATCCAAAACTTTACTCTTATTTAGTGATAAACACAAGAAAACCACTTAGCCCGTGCATTAACGTTAGTTCGTTCTCTTATATTTGTAGGAACACTATACATTTCAAATAATACATTTTTTACGGATTTAGCTCGTGTATGTTTAGATGTTTGGCATTGTTTTTATGTGACCCAACATGTATAGCATCTCTTAAGCTAGAACATCATAAGTAACCGTGGAAACTCTTTAGGGAAAATAACCACTTTTCACTGATTTCAGACAAAAGTAGTTTCATCTCGAACATATTGTATAGTGTAGAATGCAGTGATTTTCTTTTTACATTCAATTTTACACAGTTTTCATTCCAATCATTTAAAGGCGTAATGTAAGTATTTCTGAGAGTCGATGCTGTAAGGCCTGTAGGATACGCTATCACAAAGATTTAGATGTAGAAAGGCCTAACGAGACTTTAACCTATGCTTTGAAACTTGTATCAACTTCAAGTCACGTTTCGTAATTAACCCTTTATAATTGGATGATTGTCTCTGAAATATTTTACGCCGTCAATGATAGTTTAATCAGCTTACGATTAGTGTATTGCGAAATTGGATCGAAACTATGAAAATTTATGATAATTTGCTTATACAGCTTTAAGTTTATTTATCAAACAATCGCTATCACAACTATGCCAGTCGTTGTCTTATTTAATGAGTAGGAATAAGTTATAGTTTATTTACATTACAGACAAGACGAACTTTCTTATTAATGAGTTAATTATCGCCTTCAGAATTTTGTTTCACACATAAAACAACTACTACTGGACGTACTTATATGTGTAATATGATGTTGTAAACAGTTTTGTCAATTTTGCAATTACGACGACTGTTGGAAAATGATCGTGTGCGACACTATAATCCGCTATCAAGCGAATTATAGTTATGTAAACTATGTAACTTATTATGTAAACTTAATAAAAATCTTAATTTATTGAGAAACTAATAAAATATTGTACCTTCTATTTAATTTAATGCATTAATAGAGCTTCATGAAGCACATGACGTCTCATGGATTGTAATTCAGTAAAATTATTTTAGAGCGTATTTATTTCACTTCAATATCGATTCTAATATGGGACTAGCGAAGGCTTTGCAATTGATAATGATTGATTGTGTATCGAGACCAATGATTATTTATTAATTTTCATGAAACCACTAAAAATATTGGGTGCATTTAGCGTGTAGTGCGTGGTGTATAAACTGAGAAATTTTATTGGTTGTGCTAAACACGGTAGCTGCCTACCTTTTATGTGCTATAACCTGTGATGGACGACTATTGCGTATCGTGAATCCGCCGTTTCAAATTGATCGTGTTTCATAATTCAATGGAAACAATTAAACTGTTATGTGTAAATGACCTATAAAGACTGTTAAATACGCGATCGTATTTTTCCCGAGACATCGATTAATTTATTACTTATATATGTATACGATGGGATTTGTAACTTACACTTACGTCTTAATGAATTCATATTTGATTGCTTTTATAGCAGTATAGTAATCTAAAAGTAGAAAACTTTCTGTTGTACAGTCTTTCCTTGTTTATCGTTAGCAAACAATTATGAATGTATTATACATCGATAGTTATACATCGATTGCCAATTCCAAAAGTATATAATTTTTTTGTAACACATTATCCATTCGAATCAATTCTTCACATGATCGCTTCGAACAATAGCAGCCTTAAATAAATAATGTACCGAACATTTGTGCATAACACAACAAGAAGAAAATATGAGCCATTGTCGATCCGACCAGCATTGACTATTATCTTACCGATGACAAATGAGCTCAAAACTCGGCGTGTCATTCTACACACACGCTTTCGAACAGCAAACAATAAGCCTCGCTGTGCACCTCTTACATTCCATGGTTTCTTAAAGACTTGGTCACCAAAAAAGCCTTCGAGCCGGCATTGTAACTCGGCGCAAAGGGAAACCTTCATCTCAACTCCAAGTGAAGGGTTAAGCCGATTTAGATTGAACAGATAGAGGAACGCGCGTGATGCTAATTCTAAATTTAAATTTGTGTTTGCGTATACACAATTCGAATTCCTAAAGAATGGAATTTGAGCTGACAGAAGCTTTCATACAATGAAAGATGGCGTTTCACTGCGTGTATTGGGTTACGGTAACAATGACGGCTAGCTCAGCCGTAGCACCTGTGAGTGCGTAGGAGTTACCTTAACCGGACACTGGTCAATGAAGAGCGTTTATGAGATGCGTGCCGGCAAAGTAAATTTTTTGCATATTCTTGTATTTTATTGTTGAATCTGGCTTATTTCTGTCTTGAAGAGGCTGGATTATTATTCTTCCTATCTTGCTAGCAACTTTTTGGGGTCGGTGCAGAATAGCTTTATCATACTGCCTTAGGGTTTATGCATGGCCGGCCGTTTACCTGACACAAACTTAGGGAACGTTAAGTTATATTTGATTTGTGCATATCAAATATATGTGAAGGAAAAAATACGGTACTATAAATTAAGCCAAAGAATTTATCACTGTTTTATAAATTCAATATGCTATATAATATGCAAAAATAAAATAACCGTTCAAAAGACATTCTTATTGATAAACTTGCAAAGTCAAAGCGACAGTCATTGGTTGAGCAAGAATTAATTTTTTATCAGATAAGATCTTAATCCATATTTAACTGTTGCAAAATTGGCAAACACTCATAACAGTGCAATAATATTTTAAAATCAACGCTTTTCATTCAAAATTCACAGTAACTCTGTGTTAAAGTATTTGTCAATAGCTGACACTTTAAACACACAATTAGAGTTGTTCAAAGCTGTTAAATTTATAATTAAAAAAACAATAGAGTTGTTTAATGGAACATTTCATTTTAAGATCCAATTTGGGTTCGAATCACGCTCGATATCGTTCTTAAAATCCAGTTCAGTTCTGGCTGGAATAAAAATGATCGGCGAACTCAGCTCAATTGTGTTCTAAAACAATGAGTCTCATTTTAATACACCACGTGCGCGCGATGGGAGAAAATAATTTATTCGAACGCATCAATTATGATCAAGGTAACGTAGAAAGTGGCGGAGGATACCCAGCGGGTGTGACAATTTAATCATAATTTAAGCTCATTAAAGTTTATAATGCAATTTATTAGCTCGAAGCGCTATGGTCGTTACAACAATCACAATAAATATTTTTACTACTCTTAAATTATATTATATTATATAAATGTTAAAAAATCTATAGCAGAGAAAAAGGTCAGAAATATTCCGGAAATTATATCTTGATGCGAGCATCGAAGCTATGTAGGTACTCCCCAATCCGGGCGGGCGCCTGCCTATACAAATTACGGACATTTTTGACAAAAATCTGATACATGGAAAATATTTAAATATTGACGTTGGTAAACTGGGTTTGCATTAGTGATGTAACGAAAAAACGTCTTGGTTGGCCGAGTGGTAAGCATCTGCCCGGATCACAGGTATCGCGGGTTCGATTCCCGCATCGAGACTACAATTTTGCGAACTTTTTCTATACACAATATTCATTGCACTAATGATCAAATTAAGTAGGCATGTGTTTTTCTACGTAATACGTCAGCTTCATATTTTTTTTCAGATTAACACTTCGTACGTAAGTAAAAAACACAGACACACACAACCTTTTGATACTATTTCCGAACGTGTGTTGTTCCTAGCAATGTTATCAAATAATTCGTACGCCGTTCATCCACCGGCGGGTCTGGTATCGAGACACGAGGTGGTTAAGTCGTCACTCGCACCGCAATCACTGTAATCGACGAAGTCAGCCAAATACGTTCGCTGACATGACTACTTATCGCGCCAAAATTTGCCATAACATTTCGAAGCTAAGGTAATAAGCTAAAGGATAAATCGAGCTACCAAAACGAAGACCCAATTTTTTGGTAACTATAAAATTACCAAAATGACTGAAATATTTACTAAGTATATCTAATATATAAAAATCTCGTTTCACAGTATTTGTTATAGAACTCCTCCGAAACGGTTAGACCGATTTTTATGATTTTTTTTGTGTTAAATATGCATGTTTGCAAACGAGTCAGTTGTTAGTTAGTTTTTTGCTTTAATGAGTAGGTAGTACAAAAGAATTGAAAATCGACAAGAGTGCCTAGCTAAGTGCCAAAACGATACCTACAACGTTTCTATCCCGAATGTCATTTTTAACTACTACTCTACTATAAGCCACTACTTTCATTTGACACGACGATCGTCATGGTGTTTTCTCAGTAATACGTCAGTATCGTAAATTTTTATTCTATTCCTTCGAATAGATTGGTCACTGGTCATTGCTCTGGGTCCCCTGTACGATTGGCCATCGGGATAAAATAAGGCGTTTCATCATTGTATTACCAAACGTTGTACCAACTCGCGCGATCGTCGCAATGGATTTTATTAGCAGTAGGTACCTTTGAAACTGCACGGAGAAACGCCGCCGCGGATCAGAGACATGCTTGTCTTCTTATGGAGTTGTCTCATATGCCCGGCTAGAATGTTCACAGAGGATAGTTGACGTCAACAACACAATGATACGCCGAGAATTGCCCGCCGCTGTACATACTTTTACCGCTGTCGACTAAAACCTTCCTTATTAAGCCGGCTAAATCCTTTTTGGTCACATTTAATGACGAACCGACCCGGGCTGGCCATGCAACCTGTTTGATGGATGTAAGCCGATGTAGTGGAAGCGATATCTAGAAAACTAATCACCGTCTGCGAGCAGAATGGCAACGCAGCGCAATATAACTTAATTTTCTCATTTGTCAGTATTCGATTGTGTTAATAAGCCGTAAATGTCCACTTTAAACGCGGCAACACGATTGAGCATATTTAAAATCCAAAGAGGTCGTTTATCTTGATGGATGAATTAAATTTTACATCCTCACTTTTATGTGGATGCGTTAGCCTGTTTATGTTGCGTTGATGGGCATGATTGCGTCTTGCGCATGTGGAACTGCTAACGAAATGACACGGTTTTAGGCGAGTTAAAAAAGTAGTAGCCAGCGAGTAAATTACCTACTTTCAGCTTCTGTATTTAACCCTTTATGGGCAATGCATTCATTTTTTATTGATTTTAATCCTTCTTACAAACCAATAAGATTGAATTTTGCCTGCATCTATTTTAGCACCGACCTGTTAAAGGGTTAACTCTTATCTACTCAAACTTGGCTAGCGCTTTGACTGGAAACAACTAAATTTATCTTCCTGATCCAATTAATATTCAACCAACCGCAAATCTAAATTTACATGTGCCATAAAATAATATGCAAAATACACTGGCCGATATTTCTACAGCATCAACATACAAGCGATCCGATATAAAACCGAATAATCCGAATATCAACCGGATTTCTTATTGGATATACAATAAAAGGAAACACCGATCCATAGAGTGAGGATATATCGTTTTTGAGTGAACGCCAAAAATAATCATACATTCAGGTGCGTCGTAAAAGGTTTGTTTGCATTTGATTCGGCTGTTCTATAACATTCCGAACCATTAAAGAGCGAGGACCAACCAGTTAAAGGTCCGTTTATGTCTACAGACATTGAGCGAACCAGACACGATCACCAGACACACAGAAAAAAAAAGATTCTTCTTTAGAGTATTTATTAACGTATTTATATCTATCGTAACGTAGCCGCGCAAAGACTGACGGACACGGGCCGTGCCCGGGCAGTACTTATTCATGGAAAGAAATTTTGTCTTCGAGGTTCATGTCTGTTATGTACGTGTCTGTGGCAGATGATACTGCCGGGCAGTGTGAATAGAGTATCCGAACCGTACATACGTCAGCTAATTAGAAGAGGGTGTGTGTCGATGTCTGTCACGACTGGCACGCTATAAGCTGAAATATAGATTATCATTATTAACTATGTAAATTACATATGTAAATAATAATAATGATGATCTATATTTCAGACTAAAATCCATGTGTGTTAGTTACAATTAAACTTATTCTAGTGTCTGGCACGCTCCATGTTTGTAGATATAAACGGACCTTAACTCGTTCGGCCGCGTATAACAGTAAACACTTTAAAAAAAACGACAATAATGAAGATTTACAGCCGAAGAACAGGTGACCGATCGTTCTGATAACGCTCTCCTAGTGGACTGGTTTACTTTTCATCAATAGATATTGTGGGTAAAAAGTTTTACGATATACACTTGCGAACGTCGACTAGCCTGTTGAGTTGAACGAATGACTTGAGGCCCGTTTCAATATTCTATCAACAGTTGTTCATCGTCATCATCATCCAGTTTGGTTGCTTAGCAAATTCTGTTATTTATTGTATTATAACAAAAAATGCATCTAAACTTTAGTAAGCTTACTTTTAACCGTACATAGAATATTGGGGCCCGCCGTTAAACAAATTTTAATTCTGATTTATTCTGTTGTTTGTTACCACGGGGTTATATAGTTTTCTTTATAATTTCTTCTTCCTGCTCTATTCCCAGTCTAGCTGCGGTCGGCGCAGTATCCATTCATATAGGTCAGACGTCATCAAACCATACACTCTATTTTGATTTATTTCATCCATCACACAGGAAAGGTGTTAGTTATGAATGAATGTATAGAAAGAAGACGGAAAGAACCATGTCGAGAGATCGATAAACACAGAAAATTATTGGAATGACAACACTCCAATCCATACTGCTCCAGGTTTTGGCTTAGGTCCTACAGCCAGCACCCAACACATACATACATACATACATAAATCACGCCCATATCCCCGAAGGGGTAGGCAGAGGTGAATTCTCACCCGCGTTTCGCCAATTATGTTAAGTCCCATGTAATAGGTGGCGAGCCTATTGCCATTTATCGGGCACAAAAGTCGCAGTACATTATCAGGACGGTAGTATAAGAGGAACGCTGCTGCCCATTCCTCATCACTGATTTATCCTTAGTCGCCTTGTACGACACCCACGGGAGAGATTTGGGATGGTGACAATTGTATTCTACTCTGCCGTCACCACACGGCTCCACCCAACACATATGTCGTTTTAATATGTCACATGGCCCACCACCTCATGAGTAAGTAACCTGTCAAGTAGAAACTGCGTTTTGTAAATGATAACGTAATTTGTCATTGTAATGATCATTTGTACCACTTAAATCCATATCTCGCTGACCATTACTGCAGTACCGCCGTTAAGTTCACACCGCACGACACCCACTTTCTGCCGCTACAAAATACGTGATTGGAATAAATTAAATTTTCAATAAACGTGTCCGATAGGAAAGGGAAACGGGAGGCCTATTGTGGAAAGTGGTCTAATATTTTTGAATTCTGTTTTATCGCTCGAGATGGAAGGTTGCATTGGAGGATTTCGCCCAGCAGTTGGATTTAACACATATACATATACAAATCACGCCCATATCCCCAAAGGGGTAGGCAGAGGTGAACTAGCACCCACGTTTCGACAATTATGTTAGGTCCCATGTAATAGGTGGCAAGCCTATTGCCATTTATCGGGCACCAAAGTCGCAGTACATTGCTAGGTGGTATAAGAGGAACGCTGCTGCCCATTCCTCATCACTAATTTATCCTTAGTCGCCTTGTACGACACCCACGGGAGAGATTTGGGGTAGTGACACTTGTATTCTACTCTGCCGTCACTACACGGTCTCTATATTTTATTCAATATATTTTACCTTTCTTAATTAGTTTTTTTACAATTTAAACTAATAATTAAGTATCTAACTAATTTTGAGAAATTGGACGGGAAAGGTTGGGTTAAACAATCGTATGAATGGAGCTTTTCGTGGGCCTATATAATTTTCATTCAAAATATTAGTTTGATTAGCCATAAATAAATTTGTTACCATATTGTGTTTTTTTTTGCTTAACTACGTTCCTCGGATTGATAAATACTAAAGAAAAAATTGTTTTCTTAATAAAATTCAAGAATTACTGTCTAGAATTTTTTTTACCGTGTGGTGACGGCAATTGTCACCACCCCAACTCTTTCCCGTGGGTGTCGTACAAGGCGACTAAGGATAAATCTGACTATGATTAGGAATGGGCAGCAGCGTTCCTCTTATACCACCTAGGCTAGCAATGTACTGCGACTTTTGTGCCCGATAAATGGCAATAGGCTCGCCACCTATTACATGGGACTTGACATATTTGGCGAAACGTGGGTGCTAGTTCACCTCTGCCTACCCCTTCGGGGATATAGGCGTGATTTATGTATGTATGTATGTAATTTTTTTTACGCTTTATCTTCATCAGATTAAAATCGTATATCAACACAAATAATTTACAAAAAATTTACACAACACAATAATTTGAAAATGAGTTTGAAATTGTAAGTCACAACAATTTTTCTTTTACTCTTCCGAGAAGCGGGCATAAATCGAGGTTTATCAACGAAATCGGACGCCGGCTAACCGACTGTGGGGGCGTGGGCGGAGACAGTTATACCAACACGACAACGCAGACATAAAAACCTCTAAACAGCTGATATCACGGATAATCGCAATGTTAAATTAGCGGGTGACTCATCCGCTGTGTCTCATATTCATATTATGAACATATTGCGAATCAATATTATTTTGACCTTCGTTTTCGACGGATGCCTGAAAAACCAACAATGCCTTTTTACGTTCCACACCCCGATCTTGGCCATCGTCATACATCCGCAACTGTTAGAAATGCCATACCAAAATCTGAATGTGCACCTGACAAATAGATAAATAAACATTTCGTACACTCCCACCTATGATCTAGCCCAAAATAAGAGCTTATACACAAAACTGGGAATTGGCGCGATGCGAATTCGCAACACAGAAAACTACAACGTAAAATGCTGGATGCGATTTGGTGCGGCAAGGGGCCATTTAGAAATAGGAGTTTAACATGATGTTCTGTTTTTAAACAAAGTAATGTCTGCCACGTTGAAACGATGACACGTTTTCACATATCTGTCAAAATGACAAGCTCCTTCAAAAACCCATGTGTAATTGTAAACCCGTTACGACAAAATTGTGTAGACGTTGGGTGAGTTACGAGCAGATAAAGACAATTTTTCGAATTTTATTAACAGAATACACACATAAAATTTTAAATTTTAATAAGATATTAAAATGGTAGTTGTATACTGCGACCGAGTTGCCGGTAAATATTTTATGGGGACATTAACATATTTCCAAACAAGCGATTCATTGGTTGTGAAGTTTAAGTCGATGTTGACGACTGACGGATAGGCGTGCGTGGGTGTAGCGAGCCCGATAAAAGAAGAGACAGTTAAGAAACAGCAAACAACGGAAAATGTTTGGAAACACTCGTTCGAAGCACTCTGGGTCTTTTGGCATCGCTGGCTTAAGCTAAAATAGTATAACAATGTCTGCGGTGCCGAACGCATCATTCGATGACAAATAAGGCTGTGTGGTGACGGCAGAGCAGAATACAATGGTCAGCACACCCAATCTCTTCCGAAGGAGAATTGAGATCCTATTTATCCCTGTCTTCACCCTCCCTTAGTAGGAACAAAGTGACTGATGGTGAAGACAGGTATTAATAGGCGCTGAATATCGGCGACAAAGCAGATATTTACCAGCACCTGTATGTACGTAGATGATAGGTGTGAGTGTAAGCAAAAAAGAAAGATTGGTAGCGCGATTGTCCACAGCCGCAGCACGGGACGAGGACAAAATCTCCTCGGGGAAAACAAAATATTTTCATCTCTCCCCAACTCCAAACTAAATCGCGAGACAAACCACTGTCAAGTGGTGGAGAGAGATTTTGTCCCTGCTAGGCCTACAGCCCCCGTAGCACGGGGCGTGGACACATCTCTCTCAGAGCACAGAAAATCTTTTCCTCTCGCTCTGACTCCCACTAAATTCCGAGACAAAATACTATCAAGTGGTGGAGAGAGACTTGTCTACGTCCCCGTGCTAGCTAGGCCCGCAGGAATAAACATAATTGTCGCTCTGTAGACCAAATTGGTCCGTATTTTGTACTCCATGCCCGTGTCCATGACAAGTATGTACGCCCGTAACTGTTACTCGCTAGTTAAGCCCTTAGGTAATATTAGTGCGGACTAATGGTGGCCACACACGCTACAATTCGCCAGTCCGCTCAGCCGGACTGCGGAAACAGCAGCCTAGCCTATTATCGTAATATAGCCTTTCTTTGCTGTGTCAAAAAAAAATAATGACCGAAAAGAACGCACGCTGTGGAATAACGATGTACTGTTTAATCGTCATCATCATCATCATCATCACCAGCCCTTTAATGTCCCCACTGCTGGGGCACGGGCCTTCCCTATGGATGGAAGAATATAGGGAGATTGGGCCATAACCCACCACGCTGGCCCAGTGCGGGTTGGTGGGCATTAACGACTGCAGATGCAGCCGGGGCCACCAGCTTTACGTGCCTTCCGAAGCACGGAGGAACTCGAGATAATAAATTTTTGGTCACCCATCCAATGACCGGCCTAAGCGAACATAGCTTAGTTTTTGCAATCGCAGGCCAAGCGCGCTAGCGAGCTCACTCAGTGTTTCGTACGATAAATGAAATACTAAGTAATAATGTATAGTTACGAATGAATATCAGTCGATTATAAGCTATTGTTTTTCATCATCATACTCTTGCCCTTATACATTTGCATTTGGGGTCGCCGCAGTATGTTTCTCTCTTCCATTCATTAATGTTAGCTGTTATCACTAATAATCTCACGCAACCCATCCATGTCTCTGTCGTCGGTGCTTTCTAAAGCTGCTGCCTATTCCTCGTTATATTCTTCTCTGTTGTCACCACACGGCTGAAATATTTATTTGTTTACTTAAATACATAAATTCAAAATAGGCGTTTATAACGGTAGGCAGAGGTGAATTAACCCCACTACACGGCACGCTTGAAGCGAGGTCCGCGCCTTTAGAGGCACCCTCAGGCCTGCCAATCCAAGCACCGACTCGGGCGCCCTGTGATGCTCTCCACGGTAGTATATCTCCCCCGAGAGAAGCCGTCCCCCCATGGGGGACACCTGCTCTGAAAGTACTCTCCCAGGGAGTGCCCGACTGCAAGGGTTGAGGACAAGGTTTTCGCCTTTTGTGTGTAGGATTCTCGGCCAACATCTTAGGTCCTTCATTCTTGTGAACTCAAGTTTTGCCAATTAAGTTAGGTCCCATGTAATAGCGGGCGAGCCTAGCACTTAAATCACAGTTGCCAGGTGGTATAACAGGAACGCTGTTGCCCAGTACTCATGGTGTAAGCGCTTTATACGACACCC
Organism: Cataclysta lemnata; assembly: GCA_963931975.1. Classification (NCBI taxonomy): domain Eukaryota; kingdom Metazoa; phylum Arthropoda; class Insecta; order Lepidoptera; family Crambidae; genus Cataclysta; species Cataclysta lemnata. The sequence continues at coordinate 21,354,041 of OZ008338.1, forward strand.
GCGAGGGAGATTGAGAATGGTGACAATAGGATTCTGCTCTACCGTGACCATAGGTATGTATAAAATATTTAAAAAAAATAGAAATTTTCACCCGAATATGTGTTCGGCGTAAAGAGGAAAGTTTCGTAAGAGCCGTCTGTCATAAGTCTCGTGAGAATCGTCTCACTCTACCACTTCAGCTTTGAGAGCGTACCAAGTGCACTTTTAACTCGAATATTTACACGGACGATCTAGAGGCTGCTTACGTACATACTACATACATATGGCTGAACCAAGGCACGACCAAAATGACCCTTAAAACGAAGGCAGCAAGGCTTATCTGCTGAAGCACATTGCAGTGTAGACTGTAGTTTCGGAGAGCAGTCACAAGATAAAGATAAGTCGAGGGCCCAGATCCGAATAAAGTTTTTGTCGTAGAGATTTTTTTATTGCATTTTTGAAAATGTTTGCATACATGTTTGTCAGCGATAAAATAATAGCATTATTGCCGCCATTTTCTAATTTCCAACGGCATCCTAATAAGCTTTGTGACTTAGGTCAACAAAAGAGTTCAATTTATTTCACTTTGCTAAGGATTTTTTACTAAGTAACCGTTAAAGTTAAGTGTCGTTTGGAGAAGACATAACACCAACTACGGAACTCTCAGACGGCTAAAGGGTAAAGGCAAAACGTTTGGTAGCATTGGTAAAAGGCGGTACCTATTTGGATGAACAAAGTACATAAACTCCTCCGTGCTTCTTCGTCTTTCTCATGCGCGATTACTACATCTGCATTCAGGTACCAAACTCTAATTTAGCGTGTAAAGTAAAAAATTATGAACATCATACATAAACTACACTTATTTATCCCGCAAGAGGTAGGCAGGTATGTATTAACACGTTAGATTCTATTGCCATTTACCTATATAATATTAATTAAACACTCAATAATATTTAAAGGGAAAGCTCGGTGTTCTAAATTCATTCAACCAGTACTTAATGCCTCATTGAGGAACAATCCAAATTTTTAAACTTTCGCATCTATAATATTAGGAAGATTGTCTAGTATTGCCTCAAGCTAGCTGACCGTTATTTCAAGAGTGACATCACCATCCAAACGCGTTAATTTTATCTCGTCTTATCTTCATTATATGATGTGATATAGATACCTGTTCGTTAAACTTATATACTTTGTTCCCGGTTTGCGTTTAGTCTGCACTCAAGCCTGTGTTTACCAATGTCACCTTCACATGCACAACGACTGCACGATTACTAATACATATATATGTATATAATAATACAATATGTATATAGGTACATTTTGAGTCAGTTAAGGTAATCTCGAATTTTGCGATAATTTCAGTCAACATTTTATAAAATGGCTACAGACAGATATCGAACATTTGAATTGGCGATCGATGTCAAATTTTAAATAAACGTTGACTTTAGGGATAATGGACTTTAATGCTATTCATATTCATTCTCCGTTGAGCATAAACGAGTGGCGTGACAATGGACAAATCTAATGATAACCTTAAAAAAATTAGCAAATAGAATCAAAGCTTGCATTCAAAATCTATATTTACAGGCACACAGAAAAGGTTAAATTACAGAGAAGAGCTACACCATAACCATCAATATTCTACATCGTAAGATTGAACACAATGCCGCCGAATTTACAAGTTGAATGTTTGGTATAGGGTGTGCAAAAGAATATAACTGATTTCATGGAAGTTAGGAAAGTTATAAGCACAATAAGAGTAAATAATACAATATCTTCGATATCCCTCTGTCAACATAAAAGAGCAGGTATTTTCATCGTGGATTTGGCTCATTTTTGAAATATTAACTATGTGTAACAATTAAAATTGTGTCCAATTTAACGTATAAATTAAATTAAAATTAAGGAGACTGTTAAACTTTGGGGGTTAGTACATACATACAACCATACGTCACGCCTTTCTCCCACAGGAGTAAGCAGAGATCACTTCTTACACTCTATTTCTTCTTCATTCAAACTCATTACATTAGTCATTATTGTCCAAACATGCCCGTTTGATGGTTAATCACCTAAAATAACAAACTATTATTGCTTTGTGTTATTGTTTCGTTTTAAATAGTGTATGTTAAATAAAAATAAAATGTTTTTTTTTGTAATGTTACCGGTCGCCCATTCTTTAAAACAACCTGTATACGAGCGCATGCTAATGACTAGGTATCGATAGCAGATGTTCCGTTACGCCGGTCTCGACTCAGCTTCATTCATAAGACTTTTGGGGAATTAACTCACGCGCGGACGAGTTTTGGCCGAGCCGAGCGGACATGCAACCTTTCCTAATACACTTGGCGGTTGAATTGGCCAAAACTTTCGATGTGGAACCATTTGTTTTGGCGAACAAGTTCTTTAAAACTCGCCATTCATTGCCATTAGGCTACCAGGAAAGAATGTTATAGTGAACTTATTACGACTAATGTTTTCTTATATTTGCACGAGCACTACACATTTGAAATAAAACAACTTTTACGGATAAGACTCGCGTATAATTTGGTGTTTGGCATATTAATTATTTAACCCGACGTTTCGATCACTTTACAGTGGCCGTGGTCACGGGGGGACTAAAGATGACAGGTGTCCTCACAATAAAGTAATAATTAACTACCGTCATAATATTTGATATTTTAGGTGTTCCGATTTACACAAACAGAGCTTACAGTATCATTGTTTTTGGCAGTATGAGGACGGTGTTGGGATTTAATTATTCTAATAATTGGGTCCCAAGCAGGTGGTATGTTCCAACCAAGAAACATCCAAACTTCAATAGAGATAATGGTTGGAACATACCACCTGCTTGGGACCCAATTATTAGAATAATTAAATCCCAACACCGTCCTCATACTGCCAAAAACAATGATACTGTAAGCTCTGTTTGTGTAAATCGGAACACCTAAAATATCAAATATTATGACGGTAGTTAATTATTACTTTATTGTGAGGACACCTGTCATCTTTAGTCCCCCCGTGACCACGGCCACTGTAAAGTGATCGAAACGTCGGGTTAAATAATTAATATGCCAAACACCAAATTATACGCGAGTCTTATCCGTAAAAGTTGTTTTATTTCAAATGTGTTATTACGACTAGTTTTAATTCAATCGGAAACATAAAATGATTTGCCGTGTGGCAGAGCAGAATACAATTATTATTGTAGCATTTTTAATGTCAGTAGTTTTCCATTTCATTTTAATTGCGTGACAAGCATTGAGATATTCCTAAAATCGTGTGATATATAACTTACTGTGTGGAAATAGAACCAGCTGAGGCAGAGTAGTTTAACAACGAGGTTTTTCAGAAACCTTGTTGTTAAACTACTACAAAAGCCTTTCTAAAAAAGTCATTAGGATTATTGACAGCATCGGAAAAACCTAGTATAAGTGTGCAAATTGTAAAATTTCAGTATATATTTAGTTGGTAAGCCTTGTCTAAATAACATTAAAGAAATTAATAAATCGACTCCAGATCATAGCATTTGGTTACTATTTAATAATGATGTAACTCAACTTTTATACCTTAATTTTCATACAAATATTAAGGTATAAAAGTTGAATTATATCATTATCTATTAGACTCAGAATAGGTACGTGAAATCAGTGAAAGACAGGTATGGTCACAATTGACTAAAGCTTTGTTATTTGAGCCGATATGTCAGAATAAGATGCTACGCCAACTTATGCGTGTAAAACTATAAAACACAGTTCAAACTCGATTAATGGCGTTTTTATTAACTACGAACGGGACTCGCACTATTGTGAGCAAACAAGCACAATGCTCGCCCCACTAGCGAGCCGTGTGTCACCAACACAAATGAGGCACAAATTTTACAACCAGTTATTCCAGATGGCTCCGTAAACGTAGACGTTTTATCGCCACACAAATTGAACACAGCTTTTATAATAGAACCACTAAACATCGGCGGAACCGATCGGAAGATTTATTGATTTATACCTACTGTCACTTTGCTGTCTGCGGAAATTATGTTGTGATCAACAACACGTAGATATCCACAGCATTTCAAATTTTCAAGTTATTCACTCACATACATACAGTCATACAGTACCCGGCACATAAGCTGAGCTATGCGCAGCGCAGTAAAACTTTTTCAGGTATTAATTGATGTTCTGTAATGGGGTCCTGAGACGGTCAATCAGCTTGACGTCAAGCACGTTGATTTTCATCAAACAGTGTTTTTGACAGCATTATTGTGTTCCGACTATGTGTGATAAAAGATAGCCAGCCCCACTGTGGTTGAGGGTCCCAGGTGAAGCTCGATTCCATTCGGCCCTTATCGTCACTTACCATCAGGTGAGATGAAGGGCAAGAGCTTCCCTGTCAAGCATAAAACAAGTCACCGCGCCGAAGTGTTGATTTGAAAAGAGAGTCTCTTGTCTTCAAAAAGAGTTGAAAATATAAAAAAGCCACATTAATTCCATGAAAGCCGTTGCGAGTAGATAATAAGCGCTTTTGGAATGTGAATATTTTCAAGAAAGCTGCGCGGCTGCTTCTGCTTGTACAATCAACAGCATATCAGCAAGATTTCGCAATTATTGGTCTCAAAATAATGGTGGTAAAAAACTGTTTTCCTTAATTTTAATGTGCTCTTATTTCTTAATTGACATTTCCGATCACTTTGTCAATACGAATAAAGTTGATTTTGTAGGTACTAAATATCAATTTAACAGGCTTATCTTCACGCGCTGTGTGGTGGCGGCAGAGCGGAATATAATTGTCACATCCAATGATTATATCATAATAATAATATAATTCATCAATCATTCGTCACATCTCTTCCGCGGGTGTCGTACAAGGCGACTAAGGGTAAAGGCAGCGATGAGTAAGCCGCAGCAGCCTTCCTCTTATATCAACTATAATATACTATGGTTTACCTACCCGATGGATGGCAATAGGCTCGCCTCCTTTTACGTGGGACCGATTATAAATTTTAATTCACCTCTGCACAATTCAAATGACGCGTACTTATCCCCGAAGGGGTAGCCTTCGGGGACAAGTACGCGTCATTTATGTTTGAATCTAACTTCACAAGAATACTCCACACCACGCTCAGTATCAACGTTTGTTATTGGACGGATACATGTCAATATACGATTTTCAAAGATAGGACTGACAATTGTATAAAGAGTATTCGAATAATATTTCAATGCGTATTATTAATCAGACATGTTATAAGGACACTCAATTTATATGATTGCCGCATAATTAAGCATTACATCACAATGGTCTCGTGATTGAGCGATCAGTCTGCGACGGACATACGTACAGTCACGGTCAGAAAATGGTTACCACCTTAAGGATCACAATTGCATGCACATATTTAGGGCACATGTTGTAAATGTCTATTTCATAATAATTTGATTCGCAAATAGATTATCTTTTGTCTAATGATCTGACAATCAATCGCTCTAGGAGATGGACTGACTACTATCAAGGTTTCATTTTTATAAAACATTCTATCGTAAAATTTTGCTCTCGTTCAAACGACGTTCAAACAATAATCTTTGTTAAATGTCATTTCAATAAAATTAAAGATATTATGAGTTTCATCAACAAAAATTGAATAATAATTCTCTATGTTATTCTCGATGCGTCATTTCGCATAATAACTTTTAAAAGGTGATAAGTAACTTGATACGGGATGCTAGACTTTAGTGAAAAAATTGTGTCATAGAGAATCTAATTTCAAAACTGGCAAACATTTTCTGAACGCGACCGTACAGCGGCGCGCGCGCAGTCACGACGCAACTGAGTTTTCGTGATAGTCCGCCATGCGTCACCAAACGCGGAACACTCCGCAAAACTGTTGCCTATGAGCTATGCCTATGAGCTCCAGTGTGTAATGTCGTTGCATTGACTGCCGCATTCAAGAGATGAAAGCTCCAGCGTGATATATCATTCAGGCATTGACTGCCGCACTCAGAGACGTTGATTAACGTTAATGTAAACTTAATACAAAAAAAAATAATTTGAAAACTATACTCGCTATTCTTGCCGGGTCTAGTCTAAAAATTTCATTTAAATCTAGAGTTATGGTCTTTGTTTTTTTTGACAATAAGGGCCTGTTTCACAATCAACGGGTAAGTTCTGGCAGTTAAATTGACATAAATTTCATATTACAGCTGTCAAATAATCTGCCAAGTAAGCTAGAACTTACTCGTCAATTGTGAAACAGGCCCTAAGATTTCATTAAAGGATTTATTATAATAGTTCGTCTGGGAATTGTACCTTGAACAAGTCTCGGGACCTAATCATTTACGTGTAGTTCGTTAGCGGCGTTATACCTCACTACATAAACTGTCGTAGCCGCCGTCATAAATGTGGTTTAATGATGGATAAATATTAAGTATATATTTAGGTAGGGCTCACATAAAGTAGCCGTGACCCCTTTCGCATAATGCACTCGCTTTAACTTGAAAAATTGGTAGTATGACATAGTAAAAAATAAATATTTAGTATCGTTTGGCCCGTGAGCTTTTGTCTGTGGTCTGTGGAAAAGTCCTCTAGACTAAAGAAATACACACGCTAGCTAAAGCTTAGCTTAGCTTTTGCATTAAGAAGAAAAGTTTGTCGAGTTTTTCCAATAAGGAAGTTAAGGACAAACTTGAATTTTCCTCACAATTTAAACTGCAATAAGACTGGTGTCTTTTATCATTCTAAGCAAGGTAAGGAGGTAATTTTAAATCTTTTAAACATCACCTTCTGCAATTGCCTTTTTTCAATAGGAAACTTATAGGCAAACTTAAATTTTTATTACAATTTAAACAACAATAAAACTGGTATCTTTCATCATCATAAAAAAGAAAATGTAAATCTTTTAAACAATATTTAATACAATCTGTAGTATTTCTCTAGTTACAGATAAGGACTAGCTTGTCTTTAACGAAAATTTAAAAGATTCGATTTCGAGACTGCGAGAAGTGAACCTGTGTCGCGGGTCAAACAATTCTATAATTGACAGCCAGTTTTGGTCTGTCCCACTATGTGTTTGACTCCTATAATAGGTCAACGACCTAACAGTGGTCTTATCAACCTAAACTTCCTTTCTTGCAAGGTAAAAACACACAATCCTTACTAACGACGGAATCGTGCGCAATCCGCTTACTTGAAATCCTGATAAGAGATCTCTACGATATTTCCGGCGCTGCGTAGGCGTCACGGGTTTGTTTCTGGTCGAAACAGTTTGAAAAAGTCACTTCGCACGCTCTCGCGTAGGTACCTCACTTCCTCTCGACATGAAATCATAATCTTACAATCTACATAAAATCTGCCCATTCTGCACCGTGTCTGCACTCCAAAACTCAACTCTGTCTCCTTGACTTTTACATTCAAATTCGAACGCGGGAACGAATTGTTTAAGGCTTTTTTGGTGAATTATCTTGTGAGGCACCATTCATTGAGACAAGTAACGGGCAAATAGTAATCTCGCGTCTCGACAAGCCATTCAAGAGCACGTGTACAGTCGAGGCCATAATTAAATCTTAATTAAAATTCGAATAACTACATAAATTGATTTATTTTTAACTTGTAAATCAACCAAACGGTTTTTTGTTTACAATGGGCATATTTATGGTCTTTGATGGTTTTTATTGACATATTTAACATAGATTTCTATTTCCGACATAATCTTCTAATTGGGTAAGATACGACAGACATCTTAATGAAAATATATGATATTTTACAATATTTAACATCAACAACACATATAAGTATTATTATCCGTAATTTTTATAAGATTGAAATCGATTCTATTTATCACATAGGTGTAAAACCTTTTTCAGCAACACTTTTAAATCATAAAATCAATAGGACAGTCTAAACATTTCAAAGAAAAATTAGGGTTGCGTCCTCCCTAGCGTTGGAGCGAGGGGTGAATAGTGTTTGTCTCTTTCTCTTCGGGCAATACTGTTCTGATATTATCACCGGTAACTTAAGTAGCTATTAATTACCTACTGTAGGTATTCTTATAACAAAACAGTTTTGAAGAAGGAACTTGATGGCGCAACTAAGCAATGTTCACTAATGCTGCTCATGATGACCAATGATGGGTGACCAAAAATGTGTTATATCGAGTTCCTCCGTGCTTCAGAAGGCACGCTAAGAAGTTGGTGGGACCAACTTCATCTGCACTGGGCTCGACTGACCCAGACTTAATAACTTAGACAGGGTCCCGCGTGGTGGGTTTTGGCTAATTCTCCTTTTATTTTTTATTCATGGGCAATGTCTGTGCCTAATAATGGGGCATTAAAGGATTATTTATATCATGAAATTAATTAATTCTTTAAATATAAAAAGTATTTTGACATCATAGATGTTTCATTCGAACTACCGATTGATAGTAATTTCCACACATACCCACACCTATTAATTATAACCGAGCTTTTAATATAGCCTAATATTTTCGTTCCTTCATCATTTTTGTTTCCGTGTATACCGTGTGTATGTGTACGTACGCCCAGCAGACGTCCCGACTGTCTCTGTGTGTATACAGCATAACTTGTTCGCGCGTTCATGTGAGCGTGCGACATGGCAAAAGTGTGTGAGTCGCGTGCGACGCATTCCTACGCGTACTCATTCATACATACCTACAGAGGCTTCTATTTATCCGCAGCTTTTTGTTTTGCCTTTTTCTCGGCTCGTCGTGAAATTATGTTACGCGAAATCTTCTTTGATAGATAACTTTTCTTGGGAATATTTGACTTCTATGAAATCCCGCTCCGATGCGTAGAAGCTTTCATCGGCAGCGGGCTCGCTCGGCCTGTTATCGTGTAAACTAAGGAATGATCACTAAGGTCGGCCTTTTGGATGGGTGACCAAAAAATTACGTTGATTTACAAAGGAAACCTCAAACAGATGATGGTAAATAAGTTGGGTATCAAAAGTTAGTAAGTAGGTAAAGTGAAGTTGTAGTTTTGGTGGTATATAACCTTATTAAGATAACAATATAAAAATAAATTATAATTTGTTTTGGCTTGTGTCAATCAAGATTCACTGGGTATCAATGTACCAATGAATACAAAAAAACTTATTCACCTAAGTTAAATATAGGTTGTAAATTAATGAAAAAATATTGTTATGTTTTGTCTTGTATGTGATGATTAAGTACGGTCGCGGTCAGAAAATGTTTACCAGTTTAAAATTAGATTCGCTTTTTTCGCTAAAGTATGAAATGTTACTTAAACTTTTAAGAGTCATTATGCAAAATGACGCACCTAGTCACTTTTTGATTTATCAAAAAATATTGTTAAACGTGATTTGGTAAAGAGCAGAGTTTAATCAATTTTTATTTAACAAACCTTGATAGTAGTCAGTCTATCGCACAGAGCGATTGATTTTCATATCATCAGAAAAAAGATAATCTATTGCCAATCAACTTATTATGAAATAGACATTTAGAACTTGTGACCTAAATGTGGGCATGCAATTGTGATCCTTAAGGTGGTACACATTTTCTGACGCCGATTGTACACTGAGTATTTTACTAAATAGAAAATTAGGTTAAAGAGTAAAAGTTTTTTAATCGAATAGAATTGGCACCTGACATATCCATATAAGGTTTTGACACACACTTGTGAATCGTAGAAAAAAAAGACGTTGGGTAACTCGAAAAACGTCGTGGGCAAAAATTAAAAAATGAGTAGCACTCTCTCATAATGGTACAAGAGGAGACAGCATTAACCTTCTAAATTAATATATTTTTTCACTTATATTGAAATGTCGGATAAAGCTTAAATTATATATTGTTAATAACACGAATTGAGCGTTGTAACGTGTCTTTTTAAGATAAGTGCATCGACTTAACCATTATGTAGGATAATGTAACAATTAAATTCTAGCCGGAAATTCCATTTTACCATAGTAAAATCTGTCCTGTTTAACCTCAAGGCGTGGGTTGAGGTAATAAAGCCCGCATCTTGCAAGTTGATGTCAGTTCCTATTTATTTAAACTTGACAATCGATATAGAAAATTCGACATCTTTAAATAGCTTCTCTACACTCTTTTCATATCCAAGTCAGTCAACCAGTATCCGAACTTAGCTCGGCAAATTAATCAATCTAAATTGCTATCTATACACAAATTACAACTCAATACCCAAGTAATAGTATCCAAAACGCCACGAAACCGGGAAGCACAGCTTCGAGCAAAGAATAAAACCATTATTAACCCGGTTAGAGTACATAATACACAATACATACATTATCACTGGCACACATTTGCCTCCGCCCAATCACGGCACGGGGCGGGCGGCGCGATTGACGCCGGTGCGCGCGCAACTGACTGCGCTCGGAATAAAATGGTTATCGGTTTATTCCGTTCCATTTACGAATGTCGTGAACGTGTGATGTTTTTGGGAAACTCCGCCATTTTAATTTAAAAGAGCGTAGACGAGAAGTTCTGCCAAAATTTTGCGACTAAAACAATTTTTTGGAGAAGATCAATATTTACTATAAAACTATGAATTTGAAATATAGCCTCGGCTTACTCGCTTACTTACGAAATACCTAGTATTTCGAAACTTTATAAGCAAAAATATATATTTTTTAATTCACTCACAAAATATAGTCTGACATTTGATGTCTAGTTGAATCCGGATTTTTACTGTAAAGATACAGTTTGGAAAGTTTTAAGGCCTGTTTCACAACCGACAAGTAAGCTCTCAGTAGCTTATTTTGCAGATCATTTGACAGTTGTATTATGAAATATATGTCAATTGTACTGCCAAGTAAGCTACTTTGAACTTACTTGTCGATTGTGAAACAGGCCCTTAAACTAACACTACTAATGCTTAGTCTTATTGACGAGATTATTCGACACCTTTTATTATTGAAATGGGCAGCGATCGATTATCATGAATACCCTGCCATTAACCCATCCTATTTTGAGTCGGTGCAGTAGGTATGTCTTTCTCCACTCTCTTCTGCTACTCGTCGTTTCATCCACACCCATAACCCAACACACTTCACCTAACACAATCCATATATATTTTCAGTAGTCTTTCTTGATCTTCCTCAACTTCGACATCCATCAACAATCCATGGCTTCTTTTGTCACATTCATGGCATCCCGCCTCATATCCATCCACATTCTCATCTCTTTTACATTTACTCACTCTCACGCTTTAATTGTAAAAAGATGGTCTCAATTTGGCTGAAGTCTGAATGCACACACACACACACACACACACATACACACATACACACACACGCACACACACACACACACACTCACGCCCACACACACACACACACACACACACACACACACTCACACACACACACACACACACTACACAGTAATATTCAAACCCACCTAAATCTCTGCCGTATGCAATTTTCTTTCATTCGCCTTTTTCACAGCCCAAAAATGTTCCTATTAGTAATCCACGGACAGGTCTTAATTAGGAAGTGATATACATTGTAAATGTAGGTATCCTCTTCCTATTTATTCATTTGAACTTGCATATAATTGCTGGTTTACGTGTCAAAAGAGGAGCTAAGCCTGCCTAATGTCTCATGCCGTAAAAAACCAATTAGAATATTAAAAAATATAACTAAATGCCCATTTCTTGAGCTTAAAGTTTTTGCTGTGCTGCGTTATTGCTGTTCAGATCTCGCGTGACTCATCCTATTACGTAACTTTGACTTATCAATATTTATTTGTTGGCAGAGCTGGCCGTAGATAAGTATCTCTACCTTTGCTTTATCTATATCGATGGTAATTTGAATAACTTAAGCATAGTACCTACTCATATAAAAATTAAAGCTTTTTTACACAGATTTTTTCATTACGAAAAAGCTTACTTATTGATAGTCTTTATTGTAAATTCGAAATATTATGTATTATATTTGCGTTTCTTCTCAAAACAAACACTTTAAAAGCACTATATTGTTATAAGAGGAACACTCTTTCGCTGTCTTTACAACTTTACTCGCCTTGTACGACAGTCCCTGGACAGATGGGTGGGGTGACAACTATTATCGTCTGCTCTGTCATCACCACACGGATCTCAATACAAGTTTACCTAACAATTAATAACAAAGCTCTAGTTTCAAATGGTTGCGATAATATTCTCCTTTAAATATGAATTAGATTAATTGTCAGGCCAACCTAAAAACATCCCTTGTCAATATCAAACAATTGAAAATGTCGTCAGCCATCTTCCTCTGACTATCGATATAAAATTATGATGCTCTTGTCCATCACAAACTTATTTACTAATACCACAACCCGCTACCCCATACCGCTTTATGGCCAAAGGGGACAACAAGGGAATTTCGACCTAACTGCTCAAGAGTTGAGGCATATATTGTTTCCGTTGTACACGACACCACCTCACACCTAGTGCCCATTCAATTTGCGACGTCGGAGTTATGCGTTTTTTATTGCACTCCTCTATAAAACTGTCCGTTGGATTATTATAAGAAATTATTTTCGATAATGACCGAAGATTCCATTACTGACAAGTTGCTTAAATTCACTGATCACTGAATTCACTACTCGTAGAACTATGTTAAGAGACAAAATAATTGCTCACAAGCCATTACATTAGTATTAAATCAATAAACCATAGAGTAGCCGTGTGGTGGCGGCTGAGCAGAATACAATTGTCAAGGGTTAAAACAGCAATGAGTAATGGTCAGCAGAGTTCCTCTTGTGTCACCTAGCAATGGACTGCGATTTTCGTCCCCAATAAATGGCAATAGGCTTGCCACCTATTAAATTGGACCTAACATTAATGGCGAAACATGGGTGTTAATTCACCAATGCATACCGCTTCGGGAGTATATGCGTAATTTGTTTAGGTGTATGTAACCATAGTCATAATAAACCATATATAGAACCATAGAATTTGAATGAAAGTAAAAAGAACAACTGCCGCACTCAGAGACGTCCATAAACTTTAATGAGTACTTAACGTCAAAAAAAACCATTTAAATCCAGACCGTAGACCAGGCAAGAATAGCGACTATTTTTGAATTGTAATTTTTTGACATAAATTACTCATTAACGTTAATTGACGTCTCTGAGTGCGGCAGTTAATCTTTCGTAGCCTGTCAAATACATGGTGTAAACCCGATAGATGCTGCTCGGCCAACATCCTAGGTCCTTCAAAAAAAAAAGGCTTAATCCCATTTAATAAGAAAATAATATCTGCTAATAGTGATGATGACACTAACAAAGAATCACTGATATAATGATTTATAATAATAGTTGAGGATAAGGAGATTCATTAATAGTCACTTGTTATCAGATTATACTTGTGATTGATATTTATTTTATAAAAATAGAAGTACAAAACTTAGTAATCCGCCATATTAGCTAAAACGCCGCGTGACGTCATTATTCAGTTATCTCCATTATGATATTTTATTTGCCAGTCAAATTCACTAGGTTAATTTAAAACTGGCCTTTTTACGGAATAGTAACGCCACACAGGCGCCATTGCTATTTTGGTGTTTTGGCGGAAATTTTAAATTGCATTATTCAAAACATGTTTTTTCTATCAAAATCGAAAGCTTTTACAAAAATATAATTTATTTTGGGCAAAGTAAACACGTAAGAAAAACATGGTGTAGTTTTTCAAAACTAGTCATCATGCCTATTTTAGTCATAGTTCGGCGCGTGCGACATTCAGGCGTTGGATATTTTAAAGACCCCATCACATCGGGTTTAAGTGTATCGTCTCCGATCCGAACAGAGAAAGTATTGGCGCATTGCATGAAATTGATTTCGTTCAATTACCCTCTGGTACCGCGCCATCGTAAACCGAATACTGCTCTTGTGTTGCATTAAATCAGATGCGACTTTAAAGTACTGTTGCAAAGGAATTTACATTTACATACTATGTTCCTCTTATGGGGAAATGGGACAGTGCTTATGAAAGTCGATTGAAAGAAACTTGCAAGAAAAACCTTGGAATTTTCAACCGCTTCCGTTATTTTAATAAAGCTGAAGCTTGTAAGAGGTCTTGTCTTACATTAAATGAACAATATACAGCTTAAGTTGGTCTGTTGGTCTGTTGGTCTGTTACAGATTATTTTAATCTTTTTTTTTCTTACTTCGGAAACAAGGATTTATATGTATTGAAGGTATGTGAGTAGGTTGGGTCTAATTACGAATATTGTCAATTTGAAAATATTAATAATTGTTGAACGATGATTAAAAAGTTGAAAACTAAAAGTTATTCTCAGTATGTTTATAGTAATACTTAGATGAAATTCGGCATTGGACATTAACAGAATGTCATTTAGGCGTCGAATTCATGTAATGAGTCTTCAACTCCATGAACTACATGAGAAAATTAGTATTAATTTTAGAGCCGCGTTTAAATGTGATCGAATCCACGCCAAGTAGTTTGTACGCGGGGCAACCCAAAGCGACGTCCATAAATACATTCAGTTTGCCTTTATAATGGAAATTCGGTTCCCGACCAACGGCAGAAATCGGAGATGGTCTCGCAGTGACGTGCTGAGCGTGCCTCACTCCATTACGACACAAGGGTGGCGAGGGCCGGGGGGCGTCCATTACTTAATTAGTATCGACCCCTTCTTGCCAGATTGTTGGGACTACCACTCGCTAATTGACAAACCTAATGAACACTTAGTTGTCAAAGATTTTTTTAACGCTTTCCTTGTTTATTGGGCACTGAAATGGTAATAACGTAGTTATTTTTGATATAACAAAATAACTAATAAATAACTAACAGTAGCACTTGTGTAATGGATGGTAGATGAACGGAGAAATTTTACTATAGGTACTTAGGTTCATATTAATAATTATATACCAGGAGACTTTTTGGTCACTGCAAAAATTTTTGGAATTCGTTCAGACCATCAAACTGAACAAATTTCACCATGGGAGCAACTCCAAATTCACGAGAAAATAATATATTTATTTATAATAACTTAGCATAAAACAAAAAATAATAATAAATTACTTAAATTAGTAATTTTATTTCAATTTAAGTTAAATGATTCTTCGGACTGTTTTACCAGTCTAATAAATTAGATTTAATATTAAATAACAATTTAATGTTCCTTTTGATTACGATATATTGAACCAGGAAAACTAACTATATCGCCTTTGGGGATTGCACTAAGTTTTCTAGCTTATAAAACTTAATTATTATAATGATTTTAAACTACTGTATAGTAGTTTTTAAACAGCTCTAGGTGGCAACTCTGTAATTAATGTTCAAGCAAAGATTTGTGTTTATATTTATAGGTGTCGTAAATTTAATAATATACTGTCTTAGTTTTACTAGAATAATAATAAATTAGCTTCAGGCGGGATTATCAAACAAAAGTGAAAATGGCATCTTGCGGGCAAATTTTCGTTTTATGTTGTTAACTGTTGTAATTAATGTCAAATACTAATTAGCAAGCATTACCATAATGATATTGTAGTTTAAGAGTCCAAAGTAGTTAATGCTTCTACGATATGTATAGGTATTTTGCTCGACATCCGTTTTGCATTTCAGACCTAAGACTTACATGTTTAGATAAATTAATCTAATTCAACATTTAGAAGGAAATAATCAATTTATATATGTGTGGGAAACACTGGCAACACTAATTGTTTCCGTTAAAAGAAAATAGTCTTAACTTTACAGCGATTGGGAAGTGCAGGGACATTTAGGTGTTCCAGTAAATTTATTTATGGTGCAAAGCGATCACAGTAAGTGTTTATCTAGTAAAAGAGGTTTTACTTACGTAAAACAGACTTTAAGTGTTGCTATAATATTACACAGCTGGATTAAATAAATAGAAATCATAAATCTTTTGTAGGTACCCTTAATTTTATTACATTTTTTATTGTAAGGTTCTGTGTATACCTACAGATACTAATAAAACAATTTTTCTTTTTTTCTATATTTCAAATCTTTCATTCCAAAAAGTTTTTAACTCCACTCGCCTCCAAATCACACCCTTACAATAGCGCATGTAGACATTGACCGCAACGGTAAAACATCAAATTAAAAGTCGGACCGACCGCTCGGCGCTCGGATCATCGCCGTCTAGAGTTCGCTCCACAAAAGAAGTCCCGCCAATAACATTATTTTCGCTCTTATTGCAAAGAGTTAAGGTTTAAGCCAAGGGACTTCTTTCGTGGCGCGCACTCTAATGAGGTAATGGCGATGGCGGCCGGGGGTAATCGGCACGCGACCGGCCCGCAATAAGTTCATTATTATAATAAAACGGAGTCAAACGTGTAAACGACGGCACGTGACTCCGTGACCCCTGGCGCCCGCTGCCACGAATTAATTATCACTTAAACACTTATGTTTGTTGTAAATTAATGCCGCCTATCGATCATGCGCGTAATGGTATTTGTACGGTTTTTGCGTGACCTAAAATGGGACCTATTGAAATTGCCTTCTTTGTCGCGGTTGGTATCGATTTCGATTGTAGAGTTTGTTGAGCTCGACGGCACAGTGGCTCGGGTCTCGATTGTGGGTGTTTAAAAATATATTTTCTCTAGTTCCCTTGTGGCTTCGGAAGCTGCCTACCACCACTGTCAGCCATCCATCGATCCAGCGTGATCGACTAAGACCCATTCTCACCATGTACCATTCATAAGGAAGACTTATGACTTAGACCCCACCAGTAGGCAATAAAGATGATGATGGTGATGGAATGCCGATAAATTAGCCACTTGCACAATCAAAATAATTGTTTATTGTCTTCAATATAAAAAAGAAACAAAAGTATTGCAGTGTTAAATGTTTTGCCAGCAATTTAAGAAATGTGAAAATTCTTGTTTGACTAATTTATTTATTTGCATTTTGTGGAGATACTGGGAATAGTGTAAAAAGTTTATATAGGTATGTAGTACAAAATCATAGAAAATAGTTTGAGTAGAGTAAACCAAAACTGAATTCTGAACATGCCCCAAAAACACATCACTAGATAGTGTTGTTCGAACACCAGTAAACGGCTTTTATTGTCGTTCCACGTCGAGCGAGATCCAAATCGACAGATCGCATCGGAGCGACGCCGCCGCCGATACCATCTCGTCGACGAGACGTCATGCCCGCGACGAGGTGGTTAATTTCCAAAACGACGAATTACGAGCATTACCAAAAAGCTGCTCAGCGGGTATAATAAACATTATGTCCGCATTCATTAATAGCTGACCGCTGACGGACGGCGTCTGCCCCCTCGGCTCCCCTTACCCCATTAACATAGCGTCCTCCGCCCCATCCCACGCGCTATCTCCCCACTGCCAGGTGTAAAAAGTTGCCGGTCACGGAAACGCAGACATGCTATATGGCTAATATGTTTTTATTATTAAAGCTATACTTATTGTTCCGCCAGGGGATGACCCATGAATATTTATGCGGAGATTTGTTTATGGCACTGTTACGCGTGCGGCGAGCGCTCGGTCCTTTGCGGTTTTTCGTCGTCGACCTCAAACTCGTTGGTTTTCGTCTGCCTTTCGGTTTTTGGGTTTGCAGCGCGAATACTCCAGTCGCGAGTGTTGGAAACAATTTGAGTCATCGACTCATCAATAATGGTAACAGCGTTATTGTGTTACGACAATGTCCGATAAGATAACCAGCCCTGTGCTTGAGTGTTCTAGGTGAAGCTCGATTCCGTCTTCGGCCCGTATCGTCACTTGACATCAGGTGAGATGACGGCCTAGAGCTTTCCCTGTCGAGCTTTTATGTTCAATAATTAATTTTACGCTAAAATAAAAATCAGTGTGAAACAAATAATACCTTACTAGCGTCACCAATGGTTTGGCTAGTTGTGATTTTTTTCACATGACACACTATCAAATCGTAATTTGCAAAATCAATAATATTTATTTCATTAAAGACTTCTAATCAACAGAGTTACATAATCAGTGACAGACAACTGGAAAACTTCTTTTCTTGCACATGCACAGAATGTTTTATTAAGCGATTTTGGTGATTGATCAATCGTTGATCGTCACCACCAATCGTTGAATAAACAGGTCAATCGATTACTCCGACTACGCCAAATATGTATCTGCAATTCAAACTACCCAACCGACGACGTCGATTAGGAGCATCATTTGGTTTGGAAAGACCCTTACATTTACAGCGGTATTGAACCGCTAGAGCTATATCACAGTACGCGCTCTTAGACATGCCTTAGCGCTATTAATAAAATAATAACAACCATTGTTATACTTAATGTAAAAACATAAATAGCATATTTGGAGGATGGCAGAGATGTAACTTTTACATGTTTTCGGTTTAGGGATTGAGGAACTCCCTTTCGCTAATAGACGAGTTAGTTCATAATTGTCTCCTTGCAGATTTATACTAAAATGGTTTTTTTTTCTATGCATTTGAGAGAGAAATGCATAATCCATTTCACTCTGACATTCATAATCTAGTTTAAAGTAAGCTATTTAAGTGTTTGTGTTATGAAAACTAAATGACGATCGTAATACCGATATAACTGCATGAAGATGATCTCCCTGCCCTGTTCGCAGGTTATCTGGGGTCAGTGCAGCATATTCATTTTAACTCATATGTTAAGGTGGTTTGATGTAAAGCGAACAATCACCACGCTGCCCAAAGTTTGAGTCCTGCTTAACATTTGAGTATTGTCAAAATTGACTTTTTTCCATACAACTTCTAACAGGTATTGTCCACTTAATTTTTGAAAGGAGTGCTCACAACTTGAGTAACATTTCTGAATTTGACGGTATTTCGACTTTTAATGACACCACTGGGGTGAGTCGTAACTAGAACATTCTACGTTATGTTTAAGCTCGTAGGCCAACATTGAAGAAATTTAATTAGCTATAAATACTTTAAACACAAACAATTCCTACCAGTATTCGGACTCGAGACCTTTTGGCCGATACATTGCGATCTGACCATTCGACCAGACCGGCCGTAAATTATTTATTAGAGAAATTCTCGAGTATCGAATGATTCATTTGACGTATACAACTGTAGGCACTAGTGCCTACTCGCGCAACACAATAAAATATCACGTAGCAGGTGATTCAAATGTTTTCTCCTAGGAACCTTGAGACGCAGCCTATTTAGAAAGTACGAAAAGCACATCTCTATAATGTATCCGTGGCTGGTTTCTATAGGGACGGGGGCTTGTGACCGCCCGAACTTACGTGCAGCACATAGTTGTCTAACCAAGTATAGCCCTAACAAGCTTGACGATTTGATCGCTTGGCGTTGATAAAGTATTCCGCTGAGATCTGATTTAATCATGTACAGTAGGCAGCACAGACTAACTGTAAAATTTTAGTATTAGAAGTAGTAGTAGAGCGGTCTGGTGACGGCAGAGCAGAATACAATTGTCACCATGGGCAGCAGCATTCCCCTTATACCACCAAGGTGTACTGCTATTTACCAGATGCTTTGACTTCCCTCAATACAGATTGTGTTATAACAACAATCTTTTTTTTTTGTAATGCATCAGAAGATGTAATTTGCACTTTTTGTATATTTTCATTTAGCTGTATTCATTCAGCTCCATTTTTAGGTAGGATTAGCATGTGGATATAACGCCTGGTCCTGAACAAACGGTGTCCTACATTAGTGCTCAATGGAAATTTCTCTTTATGTCACTATCTTGACAGTACAGCATTCTAATTATAGTTAGATCGCTGAGAAGATACTGGTGTCAAAAGACATCTATAAATAGATACTTGAACATCGTGCGCATCATTAGAATATACGAGCTACAAGATGTTAAAACTGTCGAAGAAAACATACATATAAATCAAGTCTATTTCACCTCGAAGGGGTAGAGGTGAATTAACATCAACACCGCTTTTCGCCAATTATGTTAAGACCCATATAATAGGGAGGGGGCAAGCCTATTGCCATCTACCGAGCAACAAATCGCAGTTGAATATTGCTTGGTGGTATACCTATAACAGGAACGCTGCTGCACATTCCTCGTCACTGTGTTAAATTTTCGAAATTAAAAAATCTTTAAGCACTTACTAAATAAATAAGTAGTACTTATTTGTATAAAAATATTTTGAAGGGATTGGATTTGAAAGAAAGAGACAAAGTCGTAAAATGATTTGTTCCCTTCCCGTTAGTGAGATACGCGGTAAATCTATAAAATCAAGGTTAACTCGGTATTTTAATGAACCCGTAGATAGCATGCAAAGTGGTCGGGTGGCGTGAGTACGGAATTTAGTTGAGCGCTGTTTAGGTTTGTCGTTGTATGTATATAAAAATAATTCCACTCCAGAAGAAACTTCCCTTTAATCGTGAATTTATAAGTGAAAAATTCTTGAAAAAAAAAAGCAAAATATTTTTAATTGCAAACTATTGTAGCTAAGACCGATAAAAACATTGTAGAGTTACCATGAATATTTAAAAGCTATTTTGGACTCTATTCATATTATAATTCAATTTAAATTTATTTCGATTCATAATATACTTTTAAATACTTAACATTATTTACAGAAAAATACCTTCTATAATAACGCTACATAAAATATAATAATTTTTTCGATTAAACCAAACGTTTAGACTAAGACTAATCTTAGGTAATCGTTTAGAATAAAGATATAAAAGCTAAGACCACACAAGGGACAAAAGATAAAGATAGTCTCAGTTATATTCTACCTTGCCAATGCCTGTAATTCGTGTACAGAGAGTCAATGAGTTGGTTGGCATGCGAGTACCAAATACACGTGGAAATGTCTTAGCAAATTTATAAAAAAAAACATATTAATATTGTTAATGTGTTGTTTCAGGAATTGGTTGTCTCATTACAAAGATTTGCTGCAGTTAGAATTAGAAAAATAAATATTAACGTGATATATTAATAATAGCCGTGTGGTGACGGCAGAGTAGAATACAATTGTCACCATCCCAAATCTCTCCCGTGGGTGTCGTACAAGGCGACTAAGGATAAATCAGTGATGAGGAATGGGCAGCAGAGTTCCTCTTATACTACCGTCCTGACAATGTACTGCGACTTTTGTGCCCGATAAATGGCAATAGGCTCGCCACCTATTACATGGGACTTAACATAATTGGCGAAACGCGGGTGAGAATTGACCTCTGCCTACCCCTTCGGGGATATGGGCGTGATTTATGTATGTATGTATGTATATTAATAAATTATTATTGTTGCGGTGTGTGCTAAAAAATCGTTACATTTTGTTTTAATATTAACATTATTATATTTCTACTAAAATAAATATATGATAAAATAGTAGTAGTTGTAGTTAAATTCAAAAGAAAAATATAACGTTTATGTATTATCTAAAATGTTCTAAATCTCGTTTAAACTCAATTAAACCAAAATGTAAAGTTGGGTCTATTAAATTCTAAGCTAAAGTTCACTATGGTAATTATCTTAATATAGCGACTTATTACTCTGTACAGTAACCGATACAATCTAACCAGCTATACACTTATACATAGAACAACACACAGAACGGTACACAAATTCCAAGTTTGCACCATTTTCCACGGGAATAGAGGCGATTTTAACAAAGCACGACCTGCCTAAATATATTCGTCGACTCATATTTACGTATGACAAGCGCTTCACCCCATACCACCCCCGAGTAACGTTTACCAAAATTATGGGAAAAGCAAACATTACTAGAATTACGTTGTCCTTTTGTTAATCGACAATTTGCAGCCGTGGGAGCACCCGTCAGGAGCAACCAATTGTTATAGAAATTGAAGGTATTATAGGTTACTAGTGGTAGCCCGCGGCTTCGCTTGTTATACCTATAGCCTTTATAGCCTTCCTCGATAAATAGACTATCCAACACAACATTTTTTTTTGGATTTGAGTCAGTAGATCCTGAGATTAGCGTGTTCAACCAACCAAACAAACTCTTTAGTTTTATAATATTAGTATAGTACCAGCTAGTGCCTGAATTGGTGGACATATTCATTGGTACCTTGTCATCTGTTTCAGGTAGGTTTATTTGCAAATAAACAGTAAACAGTTTTAAGCTATAAGGAACTTTAAAAAAAGTGGGAAAAAGTTTATAGCGAAATATAGGTAGGTCTTACACGTTGTTCTAACTTAAATATTCCTTAGTCCCTTCCTGTCAAAGTGTGTTTCCGCTGTAATGACAAAAGACCTATTTGATTTATTTTAGGCAATGTTTGAAAACTCATTTAATTTCTATTAATAATAAGGTGATATAAAATTAATATTCAAAATGAAACCAATAGTGATATTGTTCAAACAATAAAAAAAACACAGTTTTCTAAAATAAGATATTTGTAAGTCTATATAAAATAAAACACTTCGCTACCCGAAAATCGTACTAGAAAACCGACGAACAGACAGAGCGCTTCAGTTTTTCCAAAGGGAATATAACCGAAAAGGATTCAAGTAACAACTTGCCCAAAGTTTGACACGCGGGCCGCTATAAATATGCTGCCCCCGTTAATATATAAGGGTAGTATTTAAACAGACGCCCGCCCCGGAGGGCGGCACGTATCGATCCGCCCGCCTCCCGCCCGCCCTAGCCGTCGATGTGTGCCAGACCATAAAATGTTATTGCGATTATTTATTACAGTCATAACTTCTAATATTGCCCGTGATGAAATTTATCCGGACTGGAACATTGTTGGAGTTCCAATTCCATTTTCTAATTGTATCCGACGACTTTGTCGTTGGCCGAGCCATATTTTAGGATAATGGGGCCTCGTTATTTGTGTTTGTACCTATGTAGGTACAGCGGAAGGATAGTTGTGCATGTGCGTTTAGCTGTTCAAATTATAAACGTTGGTTGTTCATTGATCTGGCCTGACCATATCGTGATGTGCGCAGCAGGTGATTTCCATTTCATGAAATAGTCGGCCACATCATGAAGTGATCAATTTTAAGATCTGGCCACGACATGTACACTCACTGATAAAACTAGCACTCAACAAAACTTAATAACATTATATCCCTAGGGCTATAATGAAATTCAGTACAACATTATATCAC
The DNA here is from genome assembly GCA_963931975.1 of Cataclysta lemnata. Classification (NCBI taxonomy): domain Eukaryota; kingdom Metazoa; phylum Arthropoda; class Insecta; order Lepidoptera; family Crambidae; genus Cataclysta; species Cataclysta lemnata. Next base: position 21,377,021 of record OZ008338.1, read on the forward strand.
TGTTTTGTACAGGCCTAGAATGACTAACTTTAAGTTGAGGCTACCTTTCCCAGAATACGTAATTTTTGAGCTGGTGGTACGAAAAGTAAAATTTGTCACTCATCAGCTAGGTTAGTCTGTAAGCCGATGGCTATTGCATTGCATTCTCAAACATTTTTGTACTACATGCATACATACATACGTCACGCCTTTCTCCCTCAGGCGTAGGCAGAGATCACATCTTTCCACTTGGTTCGATCCTTACATTTTTGTACATAGTTAGGTAAACAATATTGATACTTTCTGTATATTTGCACTTATGACCTTATCGGTTTTTCGTTCAATATCACTACTTTCCGACTACGTCCGCTTGAGTAAATATTTGATCGGAGCTAGCAAAGATCGGTGTATTTTTCAGTCAGAATTCCAAAGACGACGACACGATTCTGGTAATTATAATCTCAGTACTTTGAATTATGGCGGCCACCATACTATGTACCGTTACATTGGGTATTCGTTTACATTGTGAGCTTTACCGCTTCGCAATAAGAGTGGTGTGAGAGGTTTATATATGCAACGCTGGTTTGGTGTAAATGTGACTGAGTTGCCGTGGGCGTAACTTGAGTTATGGAAATAGAGCGTTGGCACAAGCCGACATGCTGTTAAAACAATACCATAACGGGATGGGATGATAATTTTAATTCTTTTCATACGGCATGTATTATGCGAAAGGTCGCTGCTATAGCTGAATTCACAATTAGCGAAAGTGAAGATTTTTCTGTAGGTACACAATTGACTGTGTTTAAGGCATACTGATTACTTATTTTATGGTGATTGTTATTGGGACTCCATGTAGTTGTAATGAGAAAATGGTGTTGGGGTATTTATATTTGACCAGCCATACTGTACGAGCGGGCAGCGAGCGGTTGTAAGGCGCCGCTTCCCGCATGTACAGGATTGATGAGTAGGAACTACTCCAGAGGGTGGTATATAGCCCGATTGATGGTATATATATATATAATAATGCTCCTTATGTTCTTTCTTATTGGCCTTTGCAGGGGTGACTTTAAATCAGTCTATGATTACAACTAATATATCATATACCTATCCCGTTTTGGTCATAGCGCTACGCAAACAAAGCATGGCGAAACCGAGAAAAGGTTGATCAGCGAAAAGTGTGACATCTAACGATAACAATGGAGTCAAATCAACACTAGAACTACTAATAACTGTATAGCGTCTTAGATTGTTACATCAACAACTCGTATCTGTATAATTTTTAATAAGTACTACCGTTTACCAACAAGAGCAAACACGAACTACCAATATAGTGTTATAGTCTTTTTAGGTCAACATACGACTTATTAACTCAATCCCAAGGGTACTTAACTATTTTCGCGTGGCAGCGAGGCCCCTTAAAAACTAATTATCACACGGTCCCTCGATGGAAACTGACAATGTTAGTATCTCGTAACCTTTTTTGACCTTTTGTATTGAAGTACCTACTAATATAAAATGAGTGTTACTTTGGAAATAAAGTAGTCAATCTTTATTTTGTACATAATTGTTTTTGGCAATTAGAATATCTATATACATATTCATACAAGGCAATGCTGCCAGCCTTCTGAGTTGCTATATACTTTTGTGGGTAGTTAAGTAAATATTTTATTTTTGAGCTGCATTTAAGGGTTGCCGGTCAGGCACCATTATTTTATCACTCCAATAAAATAATGGTAGGCCTGACTGCTGTACCTAGGGGAATGTAGCACAAAACTGTCTAAAGCAAAAACTATTTATTTGAAAATACGTAAGACAAAAGAAAAGGAACTTAAGTACATTCATGCCTCCCCAAATGAGTAAACAGAGAGATATGAGAGTGTCCGTTTATAAAGTGACAAAATACCTTCGTTTATCTAAAGAAGAATTTCACTAAGTATGAGTAAATAAGTAGGTAGTATCACACTTCAGAAGGGTGATTCACAGACAATTATCCAAAAGAAAAAAGCAAGGGAGGCATTAGCTTTTTCGTAGTCACTCCAAGAATAGGTAGGTATTCATATAGTTGGAGAAAATTGCTTTCATGTATTGCGTCTGGGCACGCGACGGGCGTGATTGGTGGAAAAACATGAACTAGCTTTGAGTTAAGTTTTTATTGCTTAAACTGACGAGAAAGCGGCTTTCTTACTGGTTGGTGGTTTCTTTTGTTTGTGAATGGTGTTATAATAAGTTTCAGAACGATCTTATAATCGTTTTAAGTAACAATTCCAGTTTCAGTCTCTGGCTTTAGAGAGTAATTAATTAATTATCAATGACTTGTTACTAAAATAAGAAGACATACATTATGTGCATACATACATACATAAATCACGCCTATATCCCGGAAGGGGTAGGCAGAGGTGAACTAGCACCCACATTTCGCCAATTATGTTAGGTCCCATGTAATAGGTGGCGAGCCTATTGCCATATATCGGGCACAAAAGTGTCGCAGTACATTGCTAGGTGGTATAAGAGGAACGCTGCTGCCCATCCCTCATCACTGATTGACCCTTAGTCGCCTTGTACGACACCCACGGGAGAGATTTGGGGTGGTGACAATTGTATTCTACTCTGCCGTCACCACACGGCCATATGTGTTATTGTTAAATACAATATGTGTTATTGTTAAATACAATATGTGTTATTGTTAAATACAATATGTGTTATTGTTAAAATCTCAATCAATCTCCATGTTCGTCGGTCTGTGAAATGGGATTTGTCATCTCCTTTCTATACATCCATTCTGCACTAGCAGTGGTGACGAATGATATGGATTAAACCTTTTCAGTGCGATGGATGACATGAACTAGTTAAGAGGGAGGAGATGGTTAGACTACAGCTGACGAATATATATTAAATAGGATACTGTGCAGACATAAACTTTTCAACTTACATGTATGTGGCAATTGGCGAGCTCGACGGCACAGTGTCATAGCACGCTTTGCCGGTGATTGTGTAAACCAAGCAATTTGCTATGCCCGGTTATTGGATGGGTGATCAAAAATATAATGCAGTTGCTTCTGACTGCATGTTTATACCCACTGTGCCTGTGTAGTGGGCCATTATGGCCTATTGTCAAATTATTATTTCATCCATAGGGAAAGCCTGCAGTTAAGCAGTGAGGCTGATGATGAGCTATTAACTTTAAAGGTATACAGCAAAGAGTATATAAACACTACGTGTATACAGTTCAAAATATACCCGCTCCTAATAAAATTTCAATGAGTAGAGTAATCAAAATCTAACACCAACATCACTATATTTACTGAGACTGTTAGGGCCTAGAGGGAAATACAAACCATTTATTATATCAAAATAACACCTCAGACCACACCAATCTATCTTTATTTAGATAAATATCTGACCCAATATTGTTTGTGTTAATAATAGTAATAATATTCATATTCATTCATTATAATTTCCATTGCGAGCCAAATAACTAAAGATTGCTAAAAATTCTTGGCTAATGGTAACAACTACAACTACGTCTCATAACCATCCAGACACACCCACAACAAACACCCATCCACCCAGACACAACCACAACACCGGGTGGGTGGGTGCTCCTTAATAGTTATTGTCTTATACAAGAGTGCAAAGTTGCTTTACAACCGTGCTCAATTTTAATAACCGAGCTAGCGGAGGATGCTAATTTTGAATTACGAGCGTATCGAGTGATATAAAAATTAGAATCCTGAGCGTTAGCGAGGGAATGAAAAGAGCACAATTTGAAAAATCTTTGCACTCGAGTGCATCACGTAATTTTTCATCCTCCCTCAGGAGGAAAGTACTACTCATACATGCAAAAAAAAACCACCTACATTCACATTATTAACAGTTTCTGTCAATTATTTTGGGTGACGCAGAACGTCACTTTCGTCATGTCAAAAATGTCGTTTTCGAAGGTTTCGAACGTGGTATGTACGCAAATGACGTTCTGCGAAAATGACATTATGTGAAAAACACCAAATTTTTCACGATGACATTTTGCGAAAGTGACTTTCTGAGTCAAGACCTTCTGTTAGCGTCAAATAAACTTCTTCTTGAATCACTCATTTTAGGTATTTCACTTGATTATAAGTTTTTTGTTTTTAGCCTATGGTTTTCACAATATGACGAGAAAAAAAAATAGCGCGCGCAAAGCAAATAAAAAAAGGGGAGTGTTTGGCGCGTTTAATATAATTTATTCATTTTTCATGAATTTTTTCAATAATTCAAAATTTGTTCCAGGGTGAATTTTGTGCAGTGAAAGTAGTGTTATTTTGATGCACAAGCATCCGTGTTGATGTGCAATTGACAACATTTAAAAAATGACAACCTCCCAAAATAAAAATACCGTTTCTTTATTTTCCAATCCTGACTTCGAAAATATTTTTATTAAATTTTTTTATTACTTAATTACAGAGAAAAAAATAAAATGTAAAAATCATGCGATGACGTCACGGTCGGGGATGTATTAATTAAAACGTTTGCCTTCCTAGATGGAAGAATAAAAAAGTTATCATAGACATGATGACAGACGTCAGTCATAAATCAAATCCAATGATATTAATTGTCATCGTCGAAATTAACAATATTAGAGTCGCAATAAAATGAAATCCTTCATAAACTTTAATTTAAAACGTATTTGACTTTGAAATAAATTTCAAAGATTTCAAATAAAATGTTTTTATTTTCGACACCGGAAACGCCAGTTCGTCAATTTTGACAAGTGATACTTTTATTTTTCGAGTCAAGAGTGATTTGGCCATTCGTCCACGACAGTGACGTCATTTGGCACTTACGTCTGTTTAGAATGACCGGTATTTCAATCATGATTTTTTGTATGAAAACGACGGAATGCAGAAGAAATAAAAAATATGGGTGTCTTCATTTTAGGTTTAATTTCATATAACCTCATAATAAAGGTATGTTGAAAAAATGAAATGTTGTCAATTATGCAGAATCATCGAAAATAAGTCTCATGATGTATTTGATGTTGTGGTGAAGATCACTATAAAAAGTGGTTTTATCCATTTCATCAAGCACCATCATGTACTCTGTTACCATTCAATTCGCGCCAAGCACTCCCTAGATGCGTTAAAATATTTGGCACCCATATTTTAACGTAAAATTCATTTCATTCATACATTTCACCCACTCATTATCTCATATGACTACAGATAAAATATACACTAAAGATATGGCTGTACGGGCTAGACCCTTTGCCTTTCCTAAAATATAGGGAGAATTAAAAAAAAAAGGTAACATGATAAATTCGGCACCATGGAGGTAGAAGTAAATAGGTTTAATACATACATACATAAATCACGCCTATATCCCCGCAGGGGTAGGCAGAGGTGAACTAGCACCCACGTTTCGCCGATTATGTTAGGTCCCATGTAATAGGGGGCGAGCCTATTGCCATTTATCGGGCACAAAAGTCGCAGTGCATTGCTATTGGTAGGTGGTAAAAGAGGAACGCTGCTGCCCATTCCTCATCATTGATTTATCCTTAGTCGCCTTGTACGACACCCACGGGAGAGATTTGGGGTGGTGACAATTGTATTCTACTCTGCCGTCACCACGCGGCATAGGTTTAAAGATGTTTTGAATTCAAAAACTTAGTGCACACGATGTTCTAAATTCAAATTTACTTTATCCTCTAGCGAATAAAAACGGCTTTTGCACTCAGATAACGAAGATCAAAAACACTATTTCTGAGATGGGGGAGGGTGAAAATAATTTTAATTATACTATTACCCTATTTATAGCCTGTGTCATTACTGAAATCCGTACACTAACTAGGCAGGAAATTGGGAAACTCTCAATATATAATTATCACCTAAGCAGCCCCAATTGCATTGTTACGCAAGGCTGGATAATTTAATCGATTTTCATTGCTATGTGTACAATAAAAGTTACGATTGAATTTATTGTGCATTCAGAGCACTGCGCAATTTTACACACAATTGTTAAACGCTAATTATAAACTTTAGTTATCAGGTTGACTCCTACCAATAATACAATCAAAGTCATCAATAGGGATGATGACACTAAGAATCACTGAAATAATGATTTATAATAATAATTTAGGATAAGGAGATTCGATAAAAATCACTTGTTCTCAAATTATACTTGTGATTGATATTTATTTTAATTTGCAAACCGCCATATTTAGTCAAACGGCGCGTGTCATCCATCATTATTTTTTTGACATTTTATCTGCCAATCAAAATCACTCTATAGAGGAACCATAGAAACTTATATATTTTACGCTGTTTTGGCGAAAATTTTAATTGGCATTATTCAAAACATGTTTTTTTCTATTAAAATCATAATTTTTTACAAAAATATAATTTATTTTATTTATATATATTATTATATTTGATACGTAAAAGCAACGTGGTGTAATTTTAAAAATTAGTCTTCATGCCTATTCCTTATCTTCGTACACACCAATGAGTATGCTGCGTTTTTAATACACATATGTACTTAGATAACGCCTATTTATCCTCAAAAACCATTGGGAAAAATATTAGGACGGGGAAAAATCTTTTCGCATATGTAATAAAAACTTGTAATAAAATCTCTTCGGCTGTACTATTTGCATATGGCTGGTTTAAATGACACTAAAAAGTTACATTAAAAAAAAGAAACAAATGATTGAATTTTTGTTTCGAGCTTTTCATTTGTTATTCTTCCTATCAAAATGGTTGCACGTATTAAAGAAATTCGAAACATTTTAAAATTTAATTACGGAAAAAGGAAAAAATGTGACGCGTAAATAAATTGCGACTTAACCTAATGCTGTGTTAGAATAGAACAATATTGGTTATTTTGATGTCAAACTGTGATATATATACGGGAGAAAGGCACCTGTCCTTAGCAGTTGCTATTGGATACAAATTCTACTGGATAGTGGCGACAAGCAAAATACAACAACAATGCAGCATCGCGGCGTAGAGTGATACCAATAAGAGTTAAACAATGGACCCCCACCATGACTGGAAAGTACGACGACAACATTACGCAACTATCAACCGTAAATCCTGCGGAGCTAAGAGCTATATTCAAAATAAGTCCGAAATTAATTTAATTCCCTTGTCGCACGTCAAATGTTTGTGAGCTACAGCGCTTCGTTGATGTTTTAATACGAACGAAATTGCTAACAATGCCGACTGGAGATTACGATCCAATGCAGTGCGTCTTTCTTCATCCGCTGAGCAACCTGCGACTAAGGTTAGCCCATTTCACAATAGCTGTCTGTTCAGTTCTGAGCGCGCCGGCTGATTTAGCTGGCTTCGTAAATGAGGTAGACTGAATAAAGCATGCTACGACCCAGCGATCTAAAGATTGTGGTACAGACAACAGTACCTGAATAAATAAAAATATTTCCTAAACTCACACCTGTCATCTAGCCCACAGCAAGTGGCACTTGTGTGGATTAGCACAAGCACTTGTATGGTAATTGACTGACGAGCTTATAATATACATAATAGAAAAATAATAAATATTGAAAATTATAATTATACTACTCAAACTTACGTGGGTGCTAGTTCACCTCTGCCTACCCCGTCTGGGATATATGAGTGATTGATGTATATATGTCAAACTTATTTATGTACAAATGTCTGTGTTCATCACAAGCATTTAAACCTACCAGTAGGCCTATTCCCTAACTTTTTTTGACAGTTGAAAGTGATGATCACCGAACTATTTACGTATCCATTACTACTTTAATATAATGTTATTGTGACACTTGTCCTGTGATAACAGCAATGTATTAGTAAATAGTTCGGTGATAATCACTTTCAACTGTCAAAAAAAGTTAGGGAATTGGCCTACAGGATTGTAGTGCGTTGTCGCCCTATTGTCATTCGGGATAATTATTCTGAGCACCAGCCTTATTATGTCCCACTGCTGAGGTACAGGGGTTCTTAATAGATAGAAGAATATAGGGAGATTCCTACCACGTCGGCCCAGTGCAGATTAATGGGTATTAATGGGTGCAGCCGGGACTAACGGCTTGACGTGCTTTCCGAAGCAGACACCGAGGAACTCGAGATGATAAATTTTTGGCCACCAATCCAATGACCGGCCTTGGTGAATATTACTTAGTTTACGCAATCGTAGGCGGAGCGCGCTAAGCCACAGCACTGCCGAGCTTTTCAATCATTGACTGTTAGCCATATGGTGAGCAGAATACAATATTGTCACCATCTCCCCATCTCTCCCGTGGTTGTCGTACAAGGCTAAAGGTAGCGAAGAGTAATGGGCAGCAGCATTCCTCTGATACCACCTACAAATTTACTGCGATATATGTGCCCGATAGATGGCAATAGGCTCGCCGCCTGAGACCTAACTTAATTGGCAAATGTAGATGTTCTAAGTCCTCCTCCTCTGTCTACTCCTTCGGAGATAGAGACCTAATTATTTTATGTATCTAATCTCCGAGTGTCACTAGTCTGGATACGGCTTTACTTCGTACGTTATCTGTAGCAAGGCATAATCTGCGGGGCAGTTGCTCAAGCCAGACTGGTCGGGCTGGAGGAGTCTGCGCAATCGTTCGATCCGCAAAGGTCATGGAAGGAATTCGCGCGGTCCAGCGTGCTTGCGACACCACACACAGCAAATAGCTTCACAGTAGCTCCAGAGTCAATATTTGTTAGTAAGTCGCCTGTCTTTTTGGCGGCGAATGTGCAATATCAGTGCTAGCTAACGTAAACTTAAGTTTAAGTTAGGTGTTAAAATAATTAAAAATTAAAATAAGATAAGACAACTATAGCAAAATGTTGATAATGTGGTATTTAAAATTATAAATTACCGATTCAAATGTTTAATCGATAATAGCCCGTCCTCCTTATATTTCTCTCCCCATAGGGGGAAGATCTGGGTCACAGTAAAGGGCTGGTGATGATGTGGACGACTATGAATGAATTTCTTGGTAACCAAACCTTGGCAGGCCTATCGCTATCTGTAGATAGACCAGGCGTAAATCGTTGCGACGGTATCCTGTAATACCTAATATACCAAAACCTGTTTTTAAGAGATTAGTCAAAATGAGATTAAGTGGTCCAGAAACTTTTTAGATTATGCCGATATTTGTGAACAACTACAGGGTGCCTTAGCCAAGTGGCAAACGATATAACGTTTCTATCGAACAAATGTCAATTTTTGACTACTAATCTTACATTTGACACGACGGTCGCCATGGTGTTTTCTCGGTAATTCGTTCGTTCGAATACATTGGCCTCTTGTCTAGGCCTCTAGGCATGACTGTATGTAAAGTATATCGTTATCTAACCTAAAGTCGAGCTATATTTCTCAAAATCCCGCGCTCGGTATCCACAAGATGGAACGCGTGCTCGATAGAACGAAGATGACTTACTTGTCTAAATTTACTTTGGCACGCCTAACAATCTGATTACAGTGAAAGCATTTTGAACCTACAGGTGCACGGGGCTTGCTTTTACGCTGCGTGCTGTCAGCTTGTCAATTAAGTCTATATTATTATCTATTATAATCCTAATTTATATTTTATGCTTATGTACTACAAATAACAACTGTATTTGAACCTAAAAGCTTATTACGTTATATATCACAGTCAACTTAATGAAGCTATAAAAATGTTCCGAATTAAATTACGATACTATACCTATGTAATTAGTTAATTAACAAGCTTGTAAGGCGTATAGAATTGCAGAATGTTTACAGCATTGTACGTGGTAAAACGATTACAGTGAACTTAGTGAAATCTCCACATAAACATTGTTTAATAACAAAGATAACTTTAATTAATAATAAAGGTATTATAGAAACATCTATCTTACAATAAAAATACGAACGGTTATTGGGTGTTACTACTAACAGCCCCTCCCTTTCGTATAATGAGTAGGTAAACTGTTCCAATGTAAATATAGATAAAACAATGAACTCAGGCCTTATCGATGAGTGCACTTATTTACATAATGTAATGCCTTATCTTGAGGCGACTTAAACTAACACATAAATACCTTCAATATCTTTGAAACATTTCGATATTTATTATTTCGTATTTGGATTTTATTTGGCTAACTAACAATTTTAAAAACTTTAACGGTTACAACATTATTACACACAACACTTTAGTTAATTCTAAAACTACTTAAAAGTCACCAGCAGTCCTGCATCAAAAAAATGAACTATTTCATTGACAAAACAAATGCACAATATATACCATACCTAAAATTATATTAAATTGAATACATACACAAGTTATAAATACACAAATCAGTGCCTAAACCTTAATCAGCCCCGAAGTCACACATGACTGAAACCAAATCCCTAGCAGAAGTGAATCAACACCCCCATTTCGACAATTATGCTAAGTCCAATGGAGGCGAGCTTATTCCCATCTAACGAGTGGTATAAGAGTAACGCTGCTGCCCAATTCTCACACTAAGTGCCGCATTCAGAGACGTCAAATAACGTTAATAAGTACTTAACGTCAAAAAATGACCATTCAAAACTAGTCGCTATTTTTGCCAGAACTATGGTCTAGATTTGAATGAAAATTTTTGACATTAAATACTCATTAAAGTTAATTGACGTCTCTAAGTGCGGCAGTAAGTCGCCTTATACGGCACCGGCTGGAACTATAGGGGGTGGTATCCATTGTATTATGCTCTGCCGTCACCACAGGCGCAAATACGTATACTAGTATTCTGAAAGTGGCGCCAATGACAAATAAGTTGAAAGGGAGCCGTTTAGCTTGGTATGGACATGAATACTGTAGTATGTCGAAGTAGGGAGACCACTGAAAATATGGATGGATTGTGTGAGGTATGATAATAATATAAAGGTCATGCAGAGAGCAGATGAGGAGATGACGATTGACAGAAGAGAGTGAAGACAGAGGACATACTGCGCCGACCCCAAATGGGATGAGATACGCAGGGTTATTGTGATGAATACGATAAGAAGTATTCTTAACAAGCAATGTTGTGACCGAGAAAGAGATAACATTCAATTAATTCCACTTGTTTGATAGTAGGCACCCGACGACGCTTGTGGTGGCAATAAACATAATAAATTTCTTCATGCAAATGCGAACCAAGTGTTGCCCACGTTTGTGCTCTTGCAAATGTCAATCACTGTGCTTTATTGCAGATACAGGTACCGGCATTAGATTCAAGCTTACGCATTCGAGTAACTAACTGTATTGGCTACGTGCGGTAAGGACCCAGCCACATCCAGACTGTATTTACGACAGCGTCTTCCGACGCGTAAGTGACAGGATAGGCATGATGATTAGTTTTGAAAAACTACACCACGTTGTTTTTACGTATTTTACCTAAAATAAATTATATGTGATAATATTTTTGTATTAATTTAACGATTTGATAGAAAAAAGAGTCTACGTGCGGCAGTTGGACAAATGACGAATCTATTCGATCGAACACAAATGTAAATTTTTTAAAATTTCTCTATAATGGTCGCCAAATTTTTTTTACAGTAACACGCCAGTTACAAACATTTTTATTCTATGTAATCACTTATCTAGGAGGGCAGGGGTTGATACTGCAGATTTTTAGTCTCAACTTTGGCCAAAATTAAGGAATAGACAGTCAAACATACTCTCTAATTATAATTTAATTATCTTCTAACCACTGAATCCAATATTCTGCTACCAGCTGTTGTATGCATACAATTTCAGTTTGCCGGTATAAATCCATTATTCTTTATTATAGTCAAAGAGAGGATACTGCTCGGCTCCCTGCAGTGAGCATTACTATCGTAGCCTTTTAGTTTGACCCTATCTGAACTAGTTTTGAAGCTTACAATAACACTAAATAGATTGTGTCGTCTTGCGCAGTGACGGACTAGGAATGTTAGCTAGGGCTTATGATAATTTAAAAATAGTATAATTTGTATTAAATAATAATAATAATATTATGTTTAATTATTTCGTAAGCACTCTCGATATTCCACTATAGGTATTTAATTTGTAATTCAAGATATACACAAAATTGTACAATAATAATGAAACCTATTTATTGCTAGAGTTTTTCAATTATTTTTCAAATCCGTTTTCTTTAACGTAACCATAATATACACTAGCTGATCGGGGAAACGTTGTTTTGCCCTTAACAGCTTGGGGTTTAAAAAATAGACTATAAACCTCCAATATTTATACTATATGTATATATATACATATATATATATATGGAGGGATCCGACAACAAACACTGTGACACGAGATTTTTATATATTAGAAGATAAATCACTCAAATTTCGGTGGTTAGAAAAAAAATTTCGAAAAATTATGATCTTGAGGTGGGAATCGAACCCGCGTCCGCTGCTATCCGGGCAGGTGCCTGACCGCTCGGCCACTAGATACTAGAATTTGTACTAATTTTTCTAACATTTAAATAATGTTAAAATTAAAATCGAACACTCAAATTTCGTTAACTTCATTAGATCCAATGTAATAGAGAGAGGGGGCGAACATGTTGCCATCTATCTAGCACATTAACTATGGAATTATTTACTTACGAATTTCACTTTGCCGAAATCGCTGAGCCGGCGAGTGCCAGTAAGTTGTGCTTATATAGAAAAGTTACCAAACCAGTAAAAGTGATGAATTTCACAGTTCTCATCACTTTGACCAAATCACGAGGTAATTATTAATAATGACTGGAATAATAACCATAGTAATCACATTTACCGTAACATATACATACTAAACATTTCCTTATGCTACTTGCTCTGGGCTAGATGATATAAGAAATATTTGGTACTGAGCCAGCAAAAATAATTAGCCCACCCGCGTGTCCGTATTCTCGGAACTCGCGATCCCTAGCCCGTGCCTGGCGAGAGAGCTATCGGCGCGTCACCTGCGCGCGTGGGCGCACCATTGTATGCTAATGCGCGTGCCCCGGACAGATCTGCGCTCCTCGGGAATTATTTGAACTGACACAATATCATCAACTTCATCTGCGCCCGTGATTAATGATGGCACTGGTTTTTCACTTGTGTTGTGATTGATTGGCCCTTAATACGCGGCTTACCGGAAATATCGGGATTGATATTGTTACGGATTTTTTTGGTTTATTTATGCGTTACTAGCTTTTACCAGAGGCGCCGCTCGCGTAGTTTTCTTTAAACAATTGTCTTGTGGGCACATTTATTTTGTAAGACCTGTTATACCATGTTTAAAGCAAATAAATAAGTATCTATCTATTATTACATAATTCACGTCTGTATCCCCGAAGGGGTAGGCAGAGGTGAACTAGCACCCACGTTTCGCCAATTATGTTAGGTCTCATGTAATAGGTGGCGAGCCTATTGCCATTTATCGGGTACAAAAGTTGCAGTACTTTTCTAGGTGGTAAAAGAGGAACATTGCTGCCCATTCCTCATCACTGTTTCATCCTTAGTCGCCTTGTACGGCACCAGTGAGAGAGATTTGGGGTGGTAACATTTGTATTCTACTCTCCGTCACCACACACCACAAGACCTTGCATAACAGTCCTGACGTAAAGATCAAGTAAAGGTAACCCGATGTGATGTTTAATATACATACAATCACAACAATTTCCTAGTCTACAGGGGGTCGTTACGAAACCAAATAGAACACAAGTGGACGTAAGTGACGCGTTTTCAAAACGGAGAGAATCCTAATTAGATTTAACCTCCGGACCCTCTATTAATGTGCAAAATTACTAATAGGAGAGCCGAAGTAAATTGCTAATAAATCATTGTAACTGAAGAGATTATTACACAAATTGCACAATTCGTTTCGTAGTGTTCGTAATCGGCTAATGAAACTTTTAGAAAGTGCGAAAAGATTCCTGTGGGCCTAGCACTGGACGTGGACAAAATCTCCTCGGGGAAAAAAATATGTTCCGTGATCTTTTTGGAAAATAATAAATCCCCAGGCAAAACACTGTCAAGTGGTGGAGAGTGTTCTTATGTTTAAATACCTTAGGTACTTGTGCGTTTTTCAAAACAAATGTACATTTACGAATTTGGGGTGTCCTAGACTTAAGTTTATTTTACATATTTTTTGTATGCACCGCACCCAAATAAACTGCATGTATATATAATAATTATACATTTGAGTTACAAAATTGACTATTATGTGCAACCCATTTATCACTATTATTGAAATATCATAATACAAACTGCAAAAAAAAATTGAAATATCCATGTCCCACCTACATTGTAGAAACTGTTAAGTCTTAGGTAAGATTATATTAATTAAACAGTGTCACTGTTTTATGCTCTACAGGCGTATCATGAACTCATAAATATAATTAATAACATATTTTGTTTCGAATTTAGGCTAAAATAAGGCTAAATAATATATATTACATGTTTAGTTTGTGACGAACCAGAACACTTTCCTATGAACTCTTTCTTTAAATTAGGATTATCACGTTGTTTTTCATAATACCGAAGTATTTTTTTTATATTTTATTAGTTTCGAGAGTATTTTATCAAAGGAGATAAGAAATCTCAATGAAATTTTAAAAATACAGAAATCAGTTCTTGTTCGTCACGTGTACATCTGTTCCAGTACGGTATTTGTAAAAATATCTGCTTTGGAATGTTAGAAATTTATTTCTACACTGCGAGGGTAGAATCCGTTGGCTTACAACTATTCTTCAAATATTCTTGTTTATGAAAAAAGAGCAATAAGTATAATCGTATATATTTTTTAATTAATGTTTTTTTATTCGGTTAGTTGCAATGAGTGGTCAGATTGCTGGCTATCCAAGGCTATATTGGGCAAATTTTTGTACTCTTTATATTATTTATGCATATTATTATGTAATATTATTTTCAATGTTTATATTTAGTTATTACGTATTATTTTATCCGTCTTTCAGTTTCCATAACACAGCCGCTTAAGCTGCTTACTCTGGACTAGATGATACAGGAGTGAGTCAGCCAATACTTATTTGTCGTTTCTCTATTGTTGCAGACATCTGAACTAGACTCACTGCTGTGCAAGCAGGAGGGCGGCGCGCTGGCGCCCTCGCACATGGACCTGTTCGACGGCGGGCCCTCTTCCCGCGACGATGCGTTCCTCCGGCCCGCGCTCTGGGAGGACATCGCCTCCTCCATCCGCAATATCGACCCCGAGAACGCCAACATGCTCGCCCCGCTCGGCGCCACGCACGTCAAGCTCGAAGCCGACGATCCTTTGCTGGAAGAATGCGCCACTCCGCTACTCAGCCCGCTGGAGATCAAGACGGAAAGGCTCTGCGTGCCCCCAACGTACGCGCACCCCCCACCCCCCCACCACCAGGCACAGCCCCCCAGCTCCTTCGCCAAGTACCCCCCCTCGCGCCTGGGGTACATGTCGCCGCTCACCCCGCCCGGCTCCGACCAGGGTAGCCCAGGAAACTCGATTCAGGTACAACATCGTGCAAATACTTTGTCATTGCACGACCACTGACCACCTTTCACTTTCCGCCGATAAACTTATTGAGCATGCATCTGGGAGACTGACCCACGGTGGTGTACAGTGACGAGCGTATTTGCACTGACAATTGACTGTTAGCTGTAACGCTGTGCGACAGTTGCGACAGATGGTACCATCTTCTGCCGAGCGACTTGTTTTTTTGTTATTGTCTTCTATTATTCCCTGAACAGCATTTGCGTGGTAAGACGACGAGACAAATCGAAATAGATTTATGACCTTTATGGTAAGTGAGCATGGTGAGTATTAAAGTGAGAGGCCCTGTATAAATGTATGGTAAATCGTCTCTCTTGGACTGTATAAAATATTATTGTGATTGAAACCGTTCTGTCTCGGTCCGGTATTAAGTTATTTTACTTGCAAAGTCATAAGATTGCTATTTTAAATGATAGCTTGAGTTGAGACCCTGTCGCCTTGGTTAGCGTTAGCCATGGGTTATTTAGACATGCCTAGCATGACCACGGAATCACGATATGATAGAGCCATTGATCGCGTTCAACTGTCAAAAGTCCATAGATTTTTGACGGTTCAAAGCGATAAATAGCTTTACCATGTCGTGTTTCCGTAGTCACGCTAGCCGGATTGGTGCGTTTGCGCAATTGCTGAGTCTCGGTGTGGCAGTGACGGCAGCAGGTGGTCATGTTGCAGGGCGGGCCGCGCCGGACGCCGCCGCCGCCGTACCACCCGCCCCCGCTGATGCGCGCCCCCCACTCGCATAGTCACCATCACCCGCAGGTGACCATTCCAACAATACAGCCCGTACAAACAAATAATGGGATTGAAAACGGTGTATTTGTGAGTTCGCCTATGAAATATTAATTGCACTCTGTCTGATTTTCCTTTTGCACATTGTAGACTTTAGACTATAGAGCTTTATAATAATTACAACCAGATAATCTGTTGACATGGGATATTGTGTGTGTGCCCTTATAATTATTATCTCAAGAAATGTGTTTTTCTCATCTTTATTGTATCAGATAGTTTCATCAATTATCTATAAAATGGAATATTTAAATATGTTGCGAATGTATCTATCTGAAATTGATAATTTGCAACTTAATGTGATTGCATATAAAGGTAATTGCCTATGTATTGTACTGAATTTCTGTAAACTTAACAATTTTTGGCTTATGACCGAAGAAAAGAGAGTACAAAAATCTAGAGTCATATTTAAAATGGTGTTTTTTAATTTTTATTATTTTTATTGAGCAATCCTGGCTGAACATTATGTAGGCACGATAATCCGACGAACTTACGCAGTGTAGCATTTGTGAGTTGCTCTTAATACCTATCTAGTTGTAATTATTAATGGAATTCGCAAACAAACGGCAAAACAGCTTGCTTGTGCACGATTCTGCCATCCTAGCAAATATTGCAATAAGCCGGTATCAATGCTGCTCTATTAAATTGAAAGTAGAATTGAGAATCTATCTTTTCAACGATAGCAGTTAAGTACCTACTAATTTTTTTTACGTCTACTGCCATGTCATTTTTATCACAGTCCCGCATAGCATATGCAGCAGAATTCTACAGTAAATTACTCAAATTTTTGTATCTCGCTAACGCAACCGATACTCGATTTTAAATTAATTTTGTAAACCACCTATTGAAGTCGAAAAGCCAATCCTACCTACAACAATATTATACTACGTACTTATTTGTATTTGCTATTTGTTTTGATAAAACTGCATAGTTTGACGCAGAAACTATCATTACGACGTCAAATAACCATTCTACGACAAATTCAACAGGGAACCTGGTAATCGCCAGTTTTCGAGAGACCTTGGGTTCGATTCCCGACTCTGAAAATTATTGTTTTCATAAAAACCATAATCTAGAAAGGATAAAGGATACTTAATGAAAATCCCTCCAACTAACAAGAAAATATTTGTCTTTGAAGTATCGTATCTTATGCAACATGTAACAGAGTTAACGAACACACCGTACCGAGAATACAGAAACGCTAGTCTTTGAGCACTGCTTATAAAGATAAGGGGAAATTTGTATTCTTTGGCTTTCACTTCAATTTTGACAATACTTAAATGTTAAGCGGGAACTTTGAGTAGCGTTTCTCTATTCGGGGGTAACGGCCGCACTCAGAGACGTCAATTAACTTTAATGAGTATTTATTGTCAAAAAATTTCATTCAAATCTAGACCATAGACCCGGCAAGAATAGCGATTAGTTTTGAATTGTCATTTTTTATGTACTCATTAACGTTATTTGACGTCTCTGAGTGCGGCAGTAAGTCATATAAATACTACGGCCACATGAGTAAACAATCGAATTCGTAATTTTTTATTTTTTAATAAATTATTAAATAACGTCATGTGTTTCTTTGTGTAGGCGATGGCGCAAACCCTGCAAATGCCACAGCAGCCCCAGCCGCACCAACCGCCGATGCAGCACTCGCGGCTCGCGTCCCCCCACCAAGTCAAATACAACAGGCGGAACAATCCAGAGCTAGAGAAGAGAAGAGTTCACCATTGTGATTTTATCGGTAAACCAACCTTTGCTACGCGTCGGGGTAATCTAAGGGTCAGTTCACACGAGACGCGACGCGACGCGACGCTGCGCGCACATTTTATCAGAGTGACTTAATATTTAGTACCTAAGTACTACAAGAAAAGATGCACATTTCATTGTGAGAATTCAGAATACATTGCACCTTGTAACGCTGCCACTGCGCCTTGCGACTCAGCGATGCATCGCCGATACGCGCAGCTTGTAAGAAAAGCCGCGCAAGTCGCGCAACTAAATCATTAGCGGTATAATGATTATGAATGCGGCTCGCGACGCAACGTCACGATGTATCTCGGTGGTCGCTCTTCCAGTATCGTGTCGCCTCGCGTCGCGTTTCGATATGAACTGACCCTTAGCAAGTTACTACACCGCTAAAGTAATTTCCGCAAAATATACGTCTTCAAAATCATAACGGAATTATGCTAGAAAAGTTTCAAGTCCTCGGGTATTACACCAATAGAAAACCTATAGGTAGCTTGCCCTCAGTACTGCTAAGCTGTAAATTCTTATTGTAAACATATAAATTCGGTATAAAACCTGAAAACTTGGCCTGTTGTTGGTCCTTTGTCTACTTCTAAGCAGAAAGCTGGTATAATATTGAATTTGCTGGATTATTACGAATACTTTCTAAAACTCTTATAACTCTAAAACTTCCATAAGCCAACGTACTAAGGAACATTATTGTTGTACATTATTGTTTTAATTCTTGCAGGTTGTACGAAAGTTTACACAAAGAGTTCACATCTGAAAGCTCACCAGAGAATACATACAGGTAATTATTATTAATTGAATAACACTTCTAGTTTAACAAATTACCTTAAGCATTACCTTTTCTTTAAAGCAAAGCGAATTTTGTTATGTTATTTGCTATTGCGAGTAGTTTTACCTCCTTAATGAAGTTTGTACAGCATTGCGAATTTTCAGATAGCTTATTTCGTGTCGCGTGTGTGCTAATTGAGGTTGATCAACATCTCGGGCCTCCGACTTGAGTCGACACTAAGTTCTCATAATTTGATAAGCGTTTGTGTGGTAATAGCCACGGGCGCACAATGGTCGCGAGCGAGCGCGCTTGGTGAGAGGTTCTAGGGCGCCCTGCAAAGTGCATAGTGCAAATCTCGCAACACCCACTCTATAGGTCCCAGTCAGTGTTATACATCCTATAAACAATGTGATACCAATAGTTGTGAATGTCTTGATTTTTCTTCAAGCGCAACTGTGACACAATACAAGTCATTTAAATGATTTGCCCAAGGGAGGGCCATACGCGCATCCTTGTCATTAGTAAAGAATAAAGAAAAACATTGATTGACAAATACAGAAAAATATCAAAAATCGTTCATTATTCTATTATTGTCATCTATTACCTAATGTAACACTATAAACAGTGATCGGAACCAATCCTAGATTCTAGAAAACCTGCGTCGGGTGGTCCCGCTCTTCTAAAACACAACTACACAACAACTATTAGATTAGATACAAAAACTCAATGTAACTATTAGAGATCGAATCGTTAGCAACAAACGAGAAGAGCTTAGTTTCCGACTCGAGCGCGGAGCGGTTCGTCCAACTGGCGACGGCATTAACAGCGCAGCTATTTCGATAGGCGAGAAACCGTACACATGCCAATGGCCGGAGTGCGAGTGGCGGTTCGCGAGGTCCGACGAGCTGACCCGCCACTACCGTAAGCATACTGGCGCCAAGCCCTTCAAGTGCGCGGTGTGCGAGCGGTCTTTCGCCCGCTCCGACCACCTCGCACTGCACATGAAGCGGCACCTGCCGAAGACGTCCAAATGACACGCGAGGAAGGGCGGCGAGCAGCCGCCCGAGGCCCAGGCCCTGCAGGTTGGTGTGGAATCTTCTCCTTGGCCACAACTCTAGCACCTTAGTGATAACTCTCCACCTTAGCGACAAATCTCCACTTTAGCCACAACTCTAGCACCTTAGCGACAACTCTAGCACCTTAGCGATAACTCTCCCCCTTGGCCACAACTGTTCACCTTAGCCACATTAATTCTTCACCTTGCTCACAACTCTAGCACCTTAGCGAAGTCTCTAGCACCTTAGCAACAACTCTTCACCTTAGCCACAACCCTTTACCTTAGCCACCGAACGGTCTGATTTTGAAGGTTTGATTTAAACACCGCTAAATCTAAGAGAATAACTAACCACCTAACGAAAATGTTGTTACTACTTCTTTGCATCCTGATCCAGATTATTTTGGGAAGATGGGCTGTCAGTTCCATCGATATTGTAGTTTAAATTTACAACCCTGGTTGAACCTTTCTTTGTACACCATATCGTAAACAGATTGTTTGATCCCAATAGAAAAATATTGTTACATGAAAATCTTGTTAGAATTCAATTTTACGCATTAGATGCATAACAACATAAGTATGCAATAATGACGGAAATGGTCGTATGTACATGAAATAAAAGTATTTATTTACTCGTGGGTGCTAGTTCACCTCTGCCTACCCCTTCGGGGATATAGGCGTGATTTACGTATGTATGTATGTTTATTTACTCTAATGATTGGATTTGATGACAGATATCTACGCATTGTTTGCAGGAAGAATGCAGTGAGAGCATCTTCTTGGAGTGTGACCTGGACAGCAGCCTGATGGATACATTCTACGGAGTGCTGTAGCCAACACTCGATCGATATGCTTGACGAACAGACCAAACTGTTCACCCCTTCTGGAAAACCAGAAGAATTTCCTCAAAATGAGTTCGAATAATATTTTGCATAAGTACCTATACCTACACTGTTCGGAAATGTGTTACAGTATCTAATAATCGTTGTCGGACTATTTACGTCGCAACCACTAGAAGCAGAAACATTCCAGAAGAAAAAAAAACACTTAAAATTTTAAGAATGTTTAGGTTTAAATAAAATTATATTCCTCCATAACACCTGCATTTCGAAAGGGAGGGTTAGGTGAGTGCCTTTCACGAAATCTCTAATATACCGTAAGATAAATTTTCAATATTGTTGTTTAAAAATCATAATAGGTACATACACCATACAACAGCATTACCAAGGAAATTGCTTTATACCTTATTATAATCATAAACGGCAGGAGTAGAGTCAACTTTTGATCAACATATTTTATAAACAAGCACATTTATTTTATAAATATTTATGTACATTGAAAATGACAAATATTATTAGTGAAACATGAAGTTGGGCGGCACTGTTGCTTAATTGGAACTTATATTGGATACAATACGTTTCCTTTTTCACGATGCGATATATTGTATTTAGTAGTTAGGATCAGTACCCATTGAAGATAAAATCTGCATCGATCACTTACATTAAATTGTTTCTTTCTGATATCTTCCCGTGAATTCCAGAGAAGATTGTTGAATCCAAATATTTTGGCACAAACTTTTAATAGTCTTACAACAACTTCGATGCAAAACGACTGTGAAAGTAAATTCATTTGTCCTGATGTTTTAGTCTTCTTCGGTTTCCATTAAAGCAGTCTCCAATGTGACCTGCATAAGTCACGGCCCTGTATCGTTTCGTCGATTGATTCGATCAAGAGATGTTTTTAAAACAAACGCACCTACCCACCGATACATAAAATATGTATGAATAAGTGCACAACACAACATTGTCCGTATCGATGCCCTAAATACTCCAATTTACAAACGCAGTCTGCTTTAAATTCATAAGTCGTCTGCATTCGGGCCCTTGTTTCACTTTCATATGCGTCTGAGCGCTTAGCCTTGACCGCAGAACTCGAATGATAAGTCGTTGCTGTGCTTAATACTTTAAATTGAATATTAGCGTACCTACTTTAAGATTTGCTCACTGCAACAGCAAACAGTGTCGCTACACATGTTAGGTAAGCTCTAAGTATTCGTTAGATATGATTAGTTAATTTATTGTAAGTTTATCGTTAAGAGAGCAAGGAATATCCAAGATATTATAGTTATCTTTACAATATTACTAATAATGGATTGGTAGATGTTAGTTTAAGATTAGTCACCGGTGTGTTTTCGGATATGACTACCTCAGTTAAGTCTTCTGATTTGTCCAAATTTCTTTCACCAACGTACGGCTTGACCTCTCCAATTGAGTAAAAGTGTTTTTTGCCAGAAGTAGGTGTATCTCTTAATAGAAATCTCTTACACCTTCTTGGTCTTGTAGGTTATATACCTTGTTAGATTAAACATTAATCAAATAAAAATCTTTTTTTAATCTAATCACAGACTTAACTCTGCGTTGTTATATTCGAAAATGCTATTATTACACTTTCTAGTCTCGATTTAATACATTTTTTCTTATGCCGAAGTTATATTTCACTAACAAGCTTTCGCCTGACATATTGTATGATATCGCAATTCGTTTCTAAGTATTTATCGTACCTATATGTACAAAAATAGTAATATATTAGAGCATAATCTTAAATCTTATGAAATACTTTAGGCAATGTAGATTATTCCAAACATCCTTATTGCCTCCGTCCAGTGAATTGAAACATAGGCGTGGCCACAACGCAGCGAACAGTGCCTTGTGACAAGTCTGTATTCTTGTACTTCTGTAGATAACAATATTATACCTAATATTAACATTTGTAAGAACATTGCCATCATTAATAGTCACTAGTATTTGTGCTTTAATAAGTAAGTCTGACCTGCTCTCGCGCAGTGATTAGTAACTATATTTGGACATTTAAATGTTAGGTCTTATTGTGATATTGACAATATCAACATGGTTACCGCCAACCTCCAATCCGACAGCAGTTGCTTTAATTACGATTAATGAAAGCGTTATGGGAAAACTGCATTGGAAAAACTTGTCTGCTTCATCAATGTTACGAAATGCAATTTCGGTGGGTCGTATTTACTGTCATTCTGACTCACCTAGGAAGATTGAATGCTATTTAGATCCGTGCGGTACGGTACGAAACTTTACAAATCCTTATTCAAAGTCAGTGACAGTCGATAGATTTTTTAAAAAATCTCCACATCATTGCACATTCCACCATTAATCTCTATGTAATTGTATGTGACATTTTAAGAGTTTTCGTACTTGTAGAATAAATGCCTACTTATGGTTTTCCGACTTCCGAAATTGTGTCGATGAATGTCATAATCGTCTAATTCCTATACAAGTAATTTAGAGTTATAGTAGTTTTTCCAATTCTGGGTGAAGCCTTATATAATTATTTAACATTTAAATCAAACCAACTGAAATATGCAAACGTTAAAATGGCATGGTCATTTTGCAAAAATATTATATGTGACCTTTTGATATTTAACAATACTGTGTTGTTCAGAAGTAATCCGAAAATAAATGAATAGGTTCATGTTTAATGTAGCGAATGTAGTTACTCATACTCTTGCCACTCTCTCTTGCATTTAGTTAAGTCAACCTTACCTATTTTAAATAATGTTACTATGTTATGTGTGAATTTAACCCAAAGGAAGGTTATTGAGAAGACAAATGAGCGCATTACCTAAAATAATGGATACAGTTTTCGTGTCTGCTATGTTTGGTGGCTCGATGACTAGTCTAGGTGACCACGAATGCTTACGAGGTAATTTGTGTCGAAACAATCTGTGGCAGGAATATTCTTGTACAGCTTTCTCAATTTTGTCATTGCTGTAATGAACTTAACTAAGCTATAGTACACAACTATGGGTGGTAAAGTCTGTTCCAGTTGACTTTCATTATGGAAAGTTTACAGATTAAGTAAATAAACATGGGTCCAAGGAACGGGAACTGATATGCGTAACATTTTTTTTTATTTAAGATTTACCAACACTTACATACACCTTTCATACACCATCCACAGGAGAAGGCAAAGATCAATTCTTTCCACTTGCTATTCTTAAAATAAGCTTTGAGCATTGTCATAAGTTCCATACAGGTAAATACAGAATGCATCCAATTGTATAATAAATCTCGAATTTCTGGCGAGATTAGAACTCTTAGATTGGATATAACTATTTATAAAGAGAACCCATTGAACAAGTGACCAGCAATGTATAAATATATATTTATTTGGTAATACATACACCAACCCAACAGTGTACACAATATTACAATGCATAAATAATAATAAATAATATTTTTTATACTCACACCAGTCATTTAGCCCAAGGTAAGTATCGAAACACTATAGTTATGGAATAGATAACGGTAAAAAATGTAAATATAAATATTTCATATAAATTTTTATTATATACTGCGTAAATATATAAGCAAACATGTCTCGAGATCTGCGGGTGTTCATCACACAAACATTTGAACCTAATAGTAATCGAATGCTCTTGACAAATTAATTCTGTTCGATAAAACACGTGTGTACACGTATCTATTGCATTTATTAAATATTAGCCTGACATGAATGATAATTAACCAATGGTTAATATAACTTTTGGTTATAAATCAATCAAATGCTGTGTGATAACAGCAGAGCCAAATTTCAATTGTCACCATTGTCACCACCACTAATTATAAATATTTGAGGGTAGTGACAATTGTATTGGGGCAAGAGCAATGTTTAAATTGTTTTTAAGCAGACACACTTTGGCATGAATACACTTATTCCTGTCATCGTCAAAGACTAAAAATTGTCATTGTTAGTCGCGCAAACAAAAATGAAAACTAGTAAAAATTGTTCTTTTTAACAAGTTCGAATTTTTTTTTTCAATAATATCGCCATTTCCACGAATCACAACGCCAGTGTTTGCGACAAAAGAAAAACCGAGCCAACTTTTTGTTTCATTCAAACGTTAGCACGGAATACTTCTTATGTTTTGTGTCGTGTTTACTTGCCGTAAAAGTAAAAATGCATTAATAACGCTGATTAAAAAATAAAAAGGCAGGCATAGCTAAAAAAATATCTCGGAACATTATGTACTTAACAATCATAGCATTAAGACTTATTTTTTTACAGAAAATCGTTTCGATTTTGTCTCTTTTATAATCAAGAGAAGCAATATAATGCTTGCTATTGCACCTGAGGAAAGTACCTACGTAATATCTCAAGAGTAGAACAATTAAATCACCAGCTTGGTCGAATGGCCAGCTGATTGTTGGCTATTGGCCAAGTGGCAGGAGGACAAATGTCATCCCGAGTCATTGTTACTTATATGTGCAATAATATATATTTTTTATTTGTCCCTCATTTATTTACCGTATCAAGAGTTTTAGCTGTTTGTTTTGGTCTATCTGTAATATAATGTGGGTGTGAATGTAAGAAAAATATTACCTATTATTACTATGGATTTGTCTGCCAGAAGAAATTTGGGCAGAAAGAATATATAACTCCATTAATAAATAATATCTTCAACAGTGTCATATTATTTATAATATTATTAAAATATTCAAGCGGTGTACTATTCGAACATTTTTATATTAAAGTTGATTGGAACAGCTGTCCCCATATGTTGAGGGTGTGGAGTCCCTACGTGTGGCCTTAGCACGAATTATATCTTATCGCCAAATTTGTCTGTGACCTGTGACAAAGAGTATCAAATCGTATCTTATAATAATATCATAATTGATTGCAGTGCTAGTATTAAGTGGATGTTCTGTTCTTAGATTTGAGGAAACAGAGAAATTGCCATAAACGTGTCTGTAGATGCCATATTTCTTAGTTAAAAGCGTAAAAGAATAGTTTAATATTAGTATTTTATATGTATTTTATATATCTAAATTGTTTTCCTGAATGAAGTCGTGTAGTGCAATCAGCGTCGATGGTGACAGTTCATATTCCGCATTTAATATTTGAGATATAAGTAAATTTACGTGATCTTAGCGCTTAAAAGGATTGTAGTTGAAATTGGACTCTTCGCTGCCGTCATAAATCACTTTACTGAGTGAAGAGCTAGGAGACGTTGTGTTCATCTTGAACTACTATGTTTACAATTATTTCAAAGTTGTCAGGTTTTAAAAGCAAAGTATCGCCGTTTACTGTGCCTGAACCTTCCATATTCGTTCGCGAAAATTGTATTGGAAACTTTATGCTAATGTTCACCATTAGATGCTCATTGTAAAGTCAATAGCACGCCACATTATCACAATCAATATGTCACAATGTGCTCTACGTCAAACTAGTTAAGGTTGATAATCCATTGAAGAGATTTGACACTTTTGTACAGTCTGGCGTGCTATCGGCTGTACCCAATTTCTCTGTCTCTTGCTTATTCCTTGTACTTTTTTCATTATTAATGTTTTGATTATGATTTTATTTCACATGTAATGTTAATGTAAGTACCTAGTTAAGTATGTTGACTAAGTCACAAGTTAATTTATTACCAATGACATATTGTTTTAAAATTCTTTTTTTTATGTACTTATTTTTGTATAGTTGTGTGTAAAAAGTTGAGATATATATATTTTGACGGAATAGTTATGAATTTATGCGTTTAATTGTAACTTTAGGAGTTGCCAGATGTGTGATTTACTAACATTGTTTTAAGTTGTTTGTCTCAGAATATGATATGTTTGCTGAATCGGGCACTTTTCAATTGCCTTGCGTATCAATCCAAAATCGCAGTGCGTACTCAATCGTATTGTTTCGTCACCAAGATGTTGTCGGTATGAACATAAAAATAAACATAAACATAAAAATGTAATTGCTTAAAATAAAAAATTGTGACGTTGTAAAACTAATTCTAATGGTAGTCCCGCGTCTAGTTTCACGGCTAGTTTGTGTATTTAGTACTAGGCAACTTGCTTGTTGATTGATTGATTGATTTTAAGTGAGATCAAGTACTTTGTTCTGGTACTGAAAATGGTTAGTGTAAAGTTCACCAGTGTCCTTTGCTTGTGTTACGTAAAACTGTTCCAAAGACAATTTCGATAAAATATTATTTGGTTAAACTTTTGAAATTTACTAAGTGATAAGTTTATAATATTATTGTATAACGGATTATACATTACCTTCAAATAATCGCAGATACATAAAAATAATTATGTAAAGTGTCGCTGGTAATCGTGGAGTTTGCATGCTGTAAAGAAAGTTTTCTTACCTAGTGATACTTATATAGCACTCAGATTACTTGCCGTTGTGTTTTAAGTGTGTTTAATTTATTAAACCGAGAAATCCGTAATAAACATAAGTACGGCAGATTGCTAGTTGATTGACTGATTCAAGCTACGCCATATTTTAAAATAAAAAAAAACTATCAGCAAATAGTATTTGACAATTATTGTTGATGTGCGATCTGCATCTTATTTAAGTGACCATTTTATTACCCTGTCATACCAACGATAGTGTCTGTCCAGTATTATAATATTGTATAATTTATTATTGTGTCAGGGTTCTAAAATGTTTATATCAACTTAAGATGCTGACCTCACCATAATGATTAAAAGTAGCGCTAGACTAGACGCTATCGACTAAAATGAGACCAAAATCCGTATTGTTCTTGACACAAATACTACACTTTGCAATGTTGATACGCTTTATGAGAATTTTAGTTCAAAAAGTTGATGTTAGATTTGTAACAGAAAAACATGCAGTTGACTTAACTCAGCAAGCGGTTTATTCAGCACCATTCATTGATTAAATGAATCGAAATTCCATAAACAGGGAAGGCTTGTGCCCTAGCAGTGGAGACATTAAAGGGCTGATAATGATGGTAATTATGACTGATTTTATTTTCAACAATCAGACCGCATTCAAGCCATATTTATAAAGTTACAGTTGTTTAAACCTCAGGATCTATAACTGCGGCATAGTGGTAAATATCACATTCGATACATTTATAAACATATATCCAATGGCCGTAATTGTCAACTGTATGCATGTGTGCATTAAAATTTCACTCCTACATTGTGTCCGTACAGCGTCATTTAAAATCAATTGAGTCAAATTATACGGCAATCGTTCAAGGAAATTGTATGTAGTGCAGAGCAAGCGGCTAAGCATTTTTGTCGTGTACCCTTATCACTCTTATTGCGAAAGCAATAAGGCTCGAAAAGTGTCAAAAATGTACTTACCCTTTTGTTATTACCTACTGATTGTATGATTATTATGTACTTATAGTCAAATCACTGTTTTCTTAATATAGTTAAATGATTAAAGAATTGTCTGACTTACTGCGTGTCCTCTTGTTACTCACCTTTGTTCACAATAATTATTATAATAAAATATGCATATTTTTCCCACTCACCATCTCCTATCTGTCCGGTTAGTTACACTAAACAATAACAATCTTTGAATAACTTATAAGTGTTATTATGTTTTTTTCCATGTTGGTCCTTCCATGTTGACATAGAAGCGAAAAAAAGTAGAATGAGGCAGCCTCGACTCATTCAGGGGTGTCATAAAAGTCAAAGAAGTTAGGGAGATCATCATGTGTAGAACTGTATACCAACCTGCTACAGATTAAAAATTATATTTTTCATTATTTATTACACTTATGCCGTGTGGTGACGGCAGAGAAAAATACAATTGTTACCACCCCCAATCTCTCCCGCGGGTGTCGTACAAGTCGACATAGTTAAAACACTGATGACGATGAGGAATGGGCTGCAACGTCCCTCTTTTACCACCTAGCAAAGTACTGCGACTTTCGTACCCGACAAATTGCAAAAGGCACGCCGCGCCGCCTATTACCTACATGGGACCTAACACAATTGGCGAAACGTGGGTGTTAATTTACCTCTGCCTACCCCTTCGGGGATTTAGGCGCAATTTATGTATGTATGTATTTATAAAACGGCAAGACGCAATCCCCCGAGTGGTTCTAAGGGAAGACGATGAAGATGACTAGGCATTGGCGTTTTTAGTAAACAAGAAACCGTAACTAACCGTCCTTAACAACAGGTTAATATAGGTCGGCATAATCACAACAAACTCTTAAAGCATTGTTCATTAATTGCTGTTTGCTCCATATTGTTCCATGCTGTCAATTTGTTATTTCAAACAATATCAACTTAAGGTCATTTCATTCATTCATCAGGTGTCATTATTAGGTGGTAATTAGGTGAGAGTCTTACTGCCGCACTCAGAGACGTCATTCATTCAAATCTAGACCCGGCAAGAATGGCGACTAGTTTTGAATTGTCATTTTTTGACGTTAAGTACTCATTAACGTTATTTGACGTCTCTGAGTGCAGAGGATCGCAAATGATCCAAAATTGTCTGTTTTTCAATACGGATGCCACATCACAGATCTGTAGGTAAAACGTGAAGTTAATTTATAAGGTTAGTTATACATAAAGAAACAATCTGGATTCAGATAAGTCTTTTTTCGGTTTCCTTTCCGTGAATAATAAAACAGAATTTAGGTACTCACTATCGCATTTCTCTGCGCGGTTGTTATATAAATAACACAAACATTGGCCTGTACTAGATGTGAACCACTTATCCCGCGGGATAAGTTTTGAGCGGGATCAGTTGACCAAAGCCTCTAGTATTCGAACCCGGGACCTCTTGGCCTTCGACCAAACCAATGTGACTTACATTGTTGAAGAATCACACGACAGACCTTTTTGTCCAACCTTAGATACCTGACTGACTGTACCTGGCTGTACCTTGATCTATATCAACCATAGGCATACTTCGCGCTTGGTCACTCGCTAAACGGAAAACGGTAGCATCTCTAACACTTCGGGCAAACAAACGAACCGTTATCACCCACTTTATATATAGGCAGATTATTGACATGTCCACTCTTGCCTCTAGCCTACGAACATGCATACGCTTACGTGGACGATGCCTTATTTTCGACTGTAAACTACGCTCTTTGTCTAACGATAATCAGTGGTTTTATCAAAATTAACTAGTAATCAATGTATCAAAATTTACTGCAGTCATAATGGTTTGCAAACCACTTTTGGTAATTATTGGCGCTGTTCTCGTGATTGCAGCCGCTATATCTGTAAACAACGAAAAGTATCACGATGTGTACAACCAGAACGAATTTCACGAGGAAACTGAAATAGAGGACAACGTTGAATACGGTGGTGGCGAAGGCGACAGAGAGGGAAAGCTGCGTAAGTATTGTTTTGTGCATATTTGATTCATTCAAGCGAGTTAGAACTGTATATTATGTAACATATAAAACAGTCGATAGCGCCATAAAATCCTACTCAGTCGGTTAAGCTTTTAAGCAAAGTGCTTTAGGCAAGTACATTTTCGAAACCAATTGGGTAGAATAAATTGTATTTTTCTTACTAGCAGATTGAATAAGTAGATACTCAACTCGGTTGCAACTCTCAATTGAAATCAGCGAAATTTTTGCTTTTGCGTGTATTTACGATTTGACAATCTCTCATATCA
This sequence comes from Cataclysta lemnata, assembly GCA_963931975.1. NCBI lineage: Eukaryota > Metazoa > Arthropoda > Insecta > Lepidoptera > Crambidae > Cataclysta > Cataclysta lemnata. Next base: position 21,407,264 of record OZ008338.1, read on the forward strand.
TAATATATCATATATAAATAATTAAATGTTAATAATTAATAATTGCAAAAGCAAGAATTTCATCGTCTCTTCCGTATTTGTATTTCCGGATCTTTATATGAACCATGTATTCTCGACTTGCGATGAACAATACTGTAATTGCGCTAAGCTTTGAGTGTGTTTAAACAGGTCGGTTGTACTCTTTTTAAACTTTTAAAAGTGAAGCCAATGTGATAATTTCGTATTTCTACTTATTGTTATATTTCTATAACTTAAACATACGAAACCAATAAACGATTTGATGTGTATAACATATAAGCCAGACGCATATTGCAATTGATACAAGTGCATTTGAAAGTCATTTAGTTCTTTTATGCGAATATGAATACTTGTGTGAACCAATTCTGAACCTTATCAGTGCAGAATAAGGCATCAAAGGAATACTGGTCTTCTTCATACCATTAAATCAAGCCAATCCAGGCTTCAATCATGTATTTCAGCACAAAATAGATCTAAACAGATGCCACTTATCATTGTCAACGAACTCAATAACCTACATACATGAATCACGCGTGTTTATGCATATAGGGACTGACACGTACAATGGCCCAATCAGGGGGCTATAACTGCCGCACTCAGAGACGTCAAATATCGTTAATGAGTACTTAATGTCAAAAAATGACAGTTCAAAACTAGTCGATATTCTTGCCGGGTCTATGGTCCAGATTGAAATGAAATTTTTTGTCATTAAGTACTTATTAAAGTTGATTGACGTCTCTGCGGAAAAGGCCCAGCTAAACTAACTGCCGCACTCAGAGACGTCAATTAACTTTAATGAGTATTTAATGTCAAAAATTTTATATAGACCATAGACCCGGTAAGAATAGCGACTAGTTTTGAATTGTCATTTTTTGACGTTAAGTACTCATTAACGTTATTTGATGTCTCTGAGTGCGGCAGTAAACTAAACATAATAGGGATCGACAGAGGTGTAATAACACTCAATTAATTTTGATTTCATTTTATTATTTTGACGGCTGAACTGTGTTCCAGCCTAACCAATTATCATAAAAAAATACGCATCGAGAGTCATCGAAATGCGCAGAAAGCTACAAATTGGTGTCAGTTGAGATAGTATGTTTATGTTTTTAATTTTCGTTATTAGTCATAATTCGAAGTCATTTGTTTGGTACCAAGACAGGTATTGAAAGCACTTTGCAGCCGAGGCTGTTTTATTTTAAACATACATAGGCAAATCACGCCGCATATTTATCCCCGAAGGGACAAACAGACAGATAACCACATTCCGCCAATATGTGGCGAGTCTTTTGCCATCATAATAACGGGCACGTAACAATCATTCGTCACTACCACCTTACCAAAGTTATGGATTATATTATGAATCAGAAGGGAGCTGATGGCTAGATGACGTCGGACCGATATTGATGGAAAACGAAGTATATTACACCGATCCCAGATAAACTAGATACATGGCAGGGAGAAGACGAAGAAGAAGAAGGAAAGTTCCATAACGGTAGGGATATATTGAATATATTGGGAATATTCTATCAACAGTTGAAGATGGACGTACGTTCTACAGTTTAGTTACTTAACAACTTCTGTTATTTATCGTAATATAACAACTAAAATTTTATTTAACTTACTTTTAACTATATGTATATAAAATATAGGGATCCGCCGTAAGAGAAGTAATTTGATAGCAAATGATTGGAACAGACTTAGGACAATTTCCTGTAATGGTTATGGCAACTAAACATGAGATTATTACTAATGAAATCCTATTTCTGTAAGATCCGTATAGACGTGATGTGTCCCGCGACGTGTTATATGAGGAACTCTGTTTAAATAACGTGCCAAGTAGAAAGTTGACCAGCAGGGGCGTTATCTAACTGGGTTCGATAAGTTCCTGTACCTACCAATGGGATTATTTTCTGTTTGATTTTGCCCGTCTTTAAGTCAATTATTTTCCAGGTAGGTATGTAGTAGGTTTATATTTATTATTACTAAAAATAGCCTACAACCAATGATATTATATTTAAATATCATTGCCTACAACCTATTCTCTGCTCTACCAAATATATACAAAATATTACATAACAATCGGGCCGTTTCGGAGGAGTTTTTAAACAAACACTGTGATAAGCATCGAGACTTTTGTATATTAGATTTATCATTAGTTACACCTTTTTTGACGTTTGTTTAGACGTATTTCTGTTTTCCTTTTTTTAATGCTGGATTTCTAGATTTTACTTGTCACGTCACCACCCCAATCTCTCTTGTGGGTGTCATACAAGACGAGAAATGGGCAGTAGCGTTCCGGTTATACCACCTAGCATAGATGGCAATAGGAACACCCTCTTTTACATGGGACCTAACATAGTTGGCGAAATGTGGACGTAATTCACTCTTCCCTACCCTGCGGTGATAAATAGGCGTGATGTATGTAAGTGCAGTTATGTATATTATGTAGGTACCTACAATAAGCATCATAAGTAGATTAACACTAAAGTACCTTGTCACGTTAGTTGTTCGTACAAATTTGTGGCATTTGTGGTGGTTTATAAGGCGCTTGCGCTGTCTTTGGTATGACAGATGGCTAAATGGTAATCGACTTATGATGCTGACTGTACCTATCATAGTAGTTTTTTTTTATTACTATGCATGCACCCGGTTTGACTAAAATAGTTCGCAGCATTCACCTAGACGTGTCGGTGGAAATATTTCAGTGTTCCCGTTCGTGAGCATCGTTCGATTCGCGAACACGGATTGCGCGAGCACCAACACTATGAACGGCACGTGCTTGGCGCGCAGAGAATGCAACAATCTCAACGGGACCATTACTGGCCTTTGCGCGGCCAGGCGGGGGAGGTGCTGCATCGGTAAGATACAATTGAATACTAAGTAAGCTTTCTGCTCTTATCTGTGAACAATCCACACTACTTCTACGACACACAGATATATTAAATTAGATATGTAGATAACCATTCAATTTACACAAAAGGTGGACTAGGTCAGTCAGTCAGCCGAGTGACGCCTACTAAGTATTGGGCATAATATGCCTTTTTTCCCGGTTTTTCACATACTTCTTGAGTCTTCGGTGAAAACTGGCTTTAAATATTCCCAAGGAATAAACAAATAAAAATAGACCTATTAGGTCTGAATTTTTTCCAATGTATACCTACTAACAGTACAATTATGGAACGTTTAATTTAAAACGAGATATAAAAAAAGCAAAGTCCCAATGTAGGAAAGCTTGTAAGTAATTATCCGAAGTTCTATAAAAAAAACTAAAAGCACGATTTTTTCCCATAACGGCTGTATAATTCGCATTTTACAGTATCTCGTTCCTGCGGGCGCGTCACCAACGTAAACAATACCTACTTTACTAGCCCAGGCTACCCGGCGGCATACGCCGGCGGCGCGGCATGCTCGTTAATCGTCAACAGATGCAACAGCAATGTTTGTCAGGTTGGCACTACTGCAATTAATAACAAGCAATTAATTCTGACAGTTAACATCGTTGGTGAAATGTCGGTGTTGATTCACCTCTGCCTACTCCTCCGGGGATATGGCTTATCGCGCTCGGCCTGCGCTTGCGTAAACTAAGCTCTAATACGACATAGCAATATACTGCGATTGGTGTGCCCGATAGATGGCAGTATTACATTGGACCTAATATAATTGGCGAAAGGTGGGTGTAAACTCTGCCTACCCCTTCGGGGTTAAATAGCTGTTATTTACCTCTTTTACTGTTCTGTGACTATTTATGTAGTCTCGGAGTAGCATGTGTTTAGTTAATCTTAACCCCAGAGAATTCAGTTTTAACCCAGATTTATTGAATAGCTAAAGTCATTATAGCGAGAAAGAAAATTTAAACAACATTAATGTGTCTTTTGATCCGAAAATAAAATGTCGCTAATCGTATTAATTTTCTACATTACATGATGTATTTTAAAAACAATTTTCATCTTTTTCAATGCATTTTGTAAATAAAGAAACATTATCAGAATTACAAAGATTATAGTGGTTAGAAAAACGTTCGAACAATTGTGGTGTTGACGCGGGAATCATCAATTTACTTAAACAATTACCTATTAAGTTGCCTGAGTTGCCATAATTTATCTATTATCTTTCGGTTTCAAACAGCTCCGAATCGAGTTCCTGGACATGGTGTTGGCCCAGCCGGACGGCGACGGCAACTGCGTCACAGACTCCATCACCATCACCGGTGGCAACACCGTGGTGCCCATCATCTGCGGCGACAACACCGGCAGGACGATCTTCGTGAACTTCGACGGAAACACCGCGATCACCATCACCATCACCGCGACGCTGGCCACCACGTTCGCGAGGCGGTGGAACCTGAGGCTCATCCAACTGGGGTGCGATTGTCCGGGTTTAGGTAAGAAGCCCGTTCTCACTATACACTTCTATCCATATACTTCACTACTCCAGACTACCCCGCGGCATAGCGCTAATAGTGAAAAGATCCAAGGCTATCTGGGGTCGGCGCAGTATGTTTCCTCTTCCATTCATACCGGTCAGACGTGCGATCAAGCCATCCACTCCCTTTTGATTCATATCATCAATCACACCGGAAAGGTGATGAATGAATATATAGAAAAGAGACTGGACGGACCACAGAACAGTAAATACTTTCTCTGTTCTGTGGGACGGACCATGTCGAGAGACCGATGAACGGAAAGAGTGATTGGAATGACAACATTCCAATCCATACCGCTCAAGGTTTTGACTTAGGTTTCACAGCCGGCCGCCTGCCTAACACCAACCCTCTTTGGGTATGCTGTTGTTGGTGGTTTGCCCTCCACTATTCGGGTGCCCCAGGTTGCTTATTGGTCTACACCAGGCAATCTTCCTTAGTCGACTTTTACGACACCCATGGGATGAGTCGGGACTGACCAATTCTACGTTATTTTTTCGCTTTTTTTCGCTACCTATAGACTAAATCACGACTGTAAACTCTTCACTTATCCCTTTGACAGCTCCAAACGGCTGCCTGCAATACTTCACTGGAGCGACAGGGACGATAACCAGCTTTAACTTCGGCAACGGGGCCAGCACTGTCCTGAGCGCCTCTCTCGTCACCGGCACCAGGCAAATGGTCAACTTAAATTACGGCATTTGCATCAGGCAGGAGGCCGGCTTTTGCGCCATACAGTACGCTCAGGTAAAGCGTAGAATGTTACTAATTTTAACCAGTATTGTCCTCCACATTACTTTTAGGGCTCAAGTTCATGTTTTAGCACCATTTCTGTTCAACTACTTACGTCCATTCGTGACACTGATTAAGGGGAAGGCTGCCGCTAGACCGGGGTTGAGCACAGGGAGGCGACGAACAAAAATATAACTAAAGAGGGGGATGTTTTGGCATTCCGTGTCGACAGCCTACGGAACGCCTCGGCATGCCTAAGGACGCTTAAGGATACCTCGGCATTGATACCGCCAGTGTGCGCTTACATGTAGGGATGCCGAACGATCCCTTGCCATGCCGTGCCGCTAATGTGCGCCGGCCTGGCTAGCATGACTACCGTAGCACGATATGATAAAGACATTTATCGCTTTAATGTGTAAAAATCATTGGATTATTGACAGTTTTAAGCGATTATAAGGGCAATATTCATATGATATAGCCATAGAGGCTTTAAGATATAGCCATTTATCGCTTTGAACAGTCAAAAATTCAATGACTTTTTACAGTTCAACGCGATAAAGGGCTGTATCATATTGGGTTTCGGTGGTCATGCTATAGTTCGACAGCTTCGTGCGCGACCTTCCTGCGGTATGAGGGGCGGTGGCGGGGACGGGGCGCTCTGGATGTTGGCGGGGGTGGGTGATGCGGGGAGGAGAGAAAACTCGGCCCTCCCCGCATCGCGCGCCCCCACTAGCATCTACCAGGTGAAATCGAAATGAACTGACAAATTTTTATGGGGGGTTCTAGTGCTATCAAACTTTATATTTGTGAGGATTAAAAACCAATCGAAGTCGAAAAAAAGTATCAATATTTTCTTTTCCTTTTACTCGAAACTGGTAAATATACAAATTAAAAACATAAACCATAAAAAATGACATATAAAATTTATCTATGAAAAAAATTCAATTAAATACGATACACGCTTTTCTTAACAAACGTACAGTCCCAAGAACTATGCGGGCACGGCGGCGGCGCCGCAGAAAGACTCTTTTAAAGAGACCGCTTCGAAACAATTCACAGAAATCTTCTTCTCCCTGCCCTGTTCCCATTCTATCTGGGGTCGGCGCAGTATGTTTCCTCTTCCATTCATATCGGTCAGACGTCATCAAACCATCCACTCCCTTTTGGATGGTTTGATGACGTCTCTGGTCGTCTTCTGACCCTCATCACACCGTAAAGGTGCTAGTGATGAATGAATGTATAGAAAAGAGACGGAACGGACCATGTCGAGAGACCGATGAACGGAGAGAGTGATTGGAATGACAACATTCCAATCCGTACAGCTCAAAGTTTTGGCTTAGATTTTACAGCCGGCCGCCTGCCTGACACCAACCCTCTTTGGGTATGCTGTTGTTGGTGGTTTGCCCTCCACCATTCGGGTGCCCCAAGGTGCTTAATGGTCTAAACTACACCAGGCAATTTCCCTTAGTCGACTTTTACGACACCCATGGGATGAGTCGAGGCTGGCCTATTCGACGTTATTTGTTCGCTCCCAGGCCAGCATAGAAGACAATTCACAGAAATATCAACTTTAAAGTATACATAATAAAGGTCCCCGGTCCCCGCCACAGTCTCGTACCACAGGAGGGTCGCGCACGAACTTGTCAGACTACAGGCGATCTGGCCTAATGATTTAATAGGTTGGGGAAAAAGTTTCTTCGCATTTTTTAAGAAAATTCAAAACATTTTTTAATATAGTTTATTTACATTTAACTAAAGTATGTAGGTACCATTTTGTTCGATAACTTTTTGCCATCTTGTAGGTAGGGATATGATCCCATTGCTATAGAAATTTTGGGACTTCTGGTCAAAATACCGCGACAAGTGGTTTTGGCAGTCCTCTCGTGATGTTAACCTGACACTGCCTAAAGAATTCTGAAGAGACCGAAACAGGTGGAAATCTGAAGGTGCAAGATCAGGACTATACGGCGGATGCATTAACACCTCCCAGCCAAACTCTCTTAATTTTTGCTGAGTGGCTAAAGATGTGTGAGGTCTAGCGTTATCATGATGAAAAACCACACCCCTTCTGTTGATTAATTCCGGCCGCTTTCTCTCAACTTCTTGCTTTAATCTCATCAGTTGTTCGCAGTAGAGTTCAGAATCGATGGTCCTGCCTGGTGGTAACAGCTCATAATGAATAATGCCCTTCCAATCCCACCACACACACAGCATCACCTTGTTGCGAGTTAACCCGGGTTTCGCCACAGTCTGTGAAGCCTCAAAAATGGTTCGGTTTCATTACGTCGTAATAAAGAATCACAAATGAGTACACGGTTCATTAGGTTTCTTTTAGTGAGCTCGTGAGGTACCCAAATGTCGAGCTTTTTGTGTACCCAGTTTTTTTCAAATGCGCCAAAACTGTTTTGTGGTCAATTCCCAGTTCTTCAGCTACGTCGTAACTACTGACATGCCGATCTTGCTCCACTTTTTCAAAAATGGCATCCATTTTATCTGTAATAGGGCGACCAGAGCGACGTGCATCTTTGACATCAAAATTTCCGGATTGAAAACGCTTAAACCAAATTTGTGCTACTCTCACGGACACTGCACTAGGTCCATAAACATCGCAAATTTTTTTCGCGGCTTGCGTTGCATTTTTACCTTTTTTGTAGTAAAATTTTAAAATGTATCGAATTTCTTCATTAGATTCACTCATCTTGGCGGTACGAAAAACAAATGAAAATCACACATTTTCCTAATTTGAATTTGGAATTATGTTCTTTAAAATTTAAACTTTCAATGATACCAAAACCAGCCAGATACAAATAGTTTTATTACAGCCAAAGACATTTTATTACAAGTTTATACATACTATAATGCGAAAAGACTTTTTCCCCGACCTAATATTTTTCCAACAGACAGGCAACGCCTTCTCGTTCACTGTGACGGGCGACGTGGAGGGCGCCGACAACACTGTGCTCGGCACGGCGGTCGGCGCGCTCAACGACGGCGCATGCACCACCGACTTCGTGGTCATCCCGAACCCCGTGGTCGCGGCCACCGGTGTCGCCGTCGGCACTGACCGATTCTGCGGCCTGGGCTTCGTCTCTGTGCAAAGTAAGCCGCTTTCAAGTCAGCAAAGGACTCGTTTTCGATTGATCGATATTGTTTAAGAGAACTCTCAATGCCATAACTGCTTTGGAGTTTGAATATTGCCAAGCAAATGCCTCTTATCTGTAGTCCGACAAGATTGTGCGCGACCTTCCTGCGGTATGAGACGGTGGCGACGGGGCGCTCTGGATGTTGGGGGGGTGGGTGATGAGGGCAGGAACGAGCTTTCCCTTTCCCGTTATAAGTTGATAAGCCTGGGAACAGGGGGCCTAGCAGAAACATTGTACTCTTTGGGCCTAGCCAAGTGGCATTTCTATTTAATTCAAACGCATATTGAAATGTATGAAACTGACGTATTACAGACATAACAAAACGTCAGTTTCATACTTTTGTTTTCTATGCGTTCGAATAGGTAAGCCACTAACTGCCGCACTCAGAGACGTCAAATACTTACTTAACGTCAAAAATTGACAACTCAAAACAAGTCGCTATTCTTGCCGGGTCTATGGTCTAGATTTGAATGAAAATGTTTGACATTAAATACTCATTAAAGTTAATTGACGTCTCTGAGTGCGGCAGTTAGATAGGCCCTCTGGGAACAGAGGCGAATGATGATGATCGTATAAACACTATCAACCAATTTGAACGCTTGAAATCGAAACATTAAGTATCTGCCTATCCCTAATCTATTTGGTTCCAGCGGCGACCACGCCGTTCGTTCTGTACGTGGTCACGGACGGCAACGAAGGCGCGACCGCTGTGTCACCCCCGGATGTGGCCAACAGGGGCTTCGCACTGACGTACACACAAATCGCATGCTAATTAAAGACTTAACACTAGGTAGTACAGTACAGTATTCTATGCTGGCCTGGGAGCGAAAAAATCGCACTGGGCGTCGTCGAATTCTGCGCCGAACCCAGATAAGGTGGGATGGGTTAGGAAGTAGACTAGATTAGGTGGGTACTACAGAGAAAACCCTTTACATTTCAAGAAAAACAGAAACGCACCAACAATATTATTCTGGATTCGTAAAGATTAATTGTTAGTTTATTTATGTTATTCCCGATGGATAACTGGCTGGTGAGAATGATGAAGATATTCCATTTTTGTATTTATCGACTTGGTCCATTTCAATCAAAAATATAATAGGTAAATATGAAATTTTTATTTAGGTTTATTTATTAAATACCCTTGTGAATGTCGACTGATAGCTGTATAATTAATCTGTTAATATGAGGTATATAATTTAAGTCGTATATTTATAAGGTAGCTTTGTTCTGTATAATTCGGTTATAATAAAAAACATTTCAAACATTTATTATTAAAGGGATTTTAGTCCATTGCTACTAGTTTTTTCTAAATTCCTTCCAAACTAGTTAATTGTAATCTTTGAATAATTTGAAGGTTATTTTTTTTTTTACTTTTATATGGTAGTGTTAAATAATTGGCACCATAATTTTAATCTTAGTGATAGGAACCAATAGGAAAATATGCTATGTAACATCTGACCATGTACCATGTTTAAACATAAGTAAACATATTTTATTTCATTTTATTTCATGCACTACCCTTTAAAGGCCTGTTTCACAATCGACAAGTTCAAAGTAGCTTACTTGGCAGTTCATTTGACAAGCAAGCTACTTTGAACTTACTTAGGTACTTAGCAAAGTAAGCTACTTCGAACTTACTTGTCGATTGTGAAACAGGCCCTTAATCTTTAAAAACAACCATGTAATTACAACACGCCAGTGCGAGACATGTAGTAAAATCATTGACCATTTATTTTAACAAGGAACACCAGATTCGCGGTAACAATATAAAATATAACATTTATACACATATAAGCGATGAACGAGAACATAATAATACACCAGCCGGGAATTAAAACCAAGACTAAATATTTCGCATCAGCAAAAAATATAGTTATAGAAGAATAATCGCAATTCAACCGCTTTAGCCTTAAAATTCGCACAATAGTTTATTTGAAACGCTTTTCAACAAAGTTCTTTTGCCATTGCCAAGTCATAACGGCTTTAAATAAGATAATACACAGTGAATCTCATATGGAATAGTTATAAACAAAACTGACCCCAAATGAAACAAAATCATGGTAATTGTAACATATTATATTCAACAAGTAAACAAAAATCACATTAGTATTTAATACTCTATATTATAACTCTAAAGGACTAAATACAGTCAAAATGTAAATACTGGTGTAGGACTAAGGGCTTGTACACAAAACAGCGATGCGACGTCGCATCGTAAAAATCTACGAGCTCCCACGACGCATCGCAAGTACTTGCGATTGCCGCCTTGCTGCACCAAATCGCACCCCGGAAATTTATGTTGTAGTTTTTTGCGTCGCGAATTCGCATCGCGCTAATTCGCAGTTATGTGTACAAGCCCTAATTCAATGTGCCACCTTTTTAACAATTGGTGTCGTGACATGACAATTTAGTAATAAACAACAACCTACAAAGGAACTATCGAAATAGCTCTGAATGTTATTTACAACCACTGGCAAATCGTATTGCGAAAAAATATTTGATACAAACCTACAAATTTTTCGTTACAGTAATATCACGAAAGAAAATTGGCTAGCAATTATAAATTACAAAGAAACGGGAGACCCACTTAAAAATTATTTATTGCTGTTCAATATTTTATTTAAAGTAAGTAAGGAAAGTTTTATCGATAAATCTGAAAAAATGTGTACCATTTTTTAATACCATATATTTTCAAGCTGTCAGCGCTGCTGTTTTACCGCTTCGCCTTTCGATCGTGTTCTTTATTTCGTCATACCATTTGGCTATATCTGTGTTCTCCCTTAGGTCCTTGAAGGCTTGGCAACCTTCTATACTGCTGAGTACCCCGTAGACGGCGACGTCGGCAAGGTTCGGATTGTCTCCGCCCAAAAACTGACCCCTCTTTTTGACAGCTGACGTCCAACTGTTGGCCGCATCGTATAGCGATTCTCGCGCATCCTTGATGTTATGTCTGGAATGAAAATTCACCATAATACATTCATTAATTTAATCAATTCTATTGACCTCAAAAAGTAAAAGAACAAACCGTAAAAGATTCAGATAGACTCTAGTAGAATTTAGGAAATATAAGATGTTTTTTTTAAACAACTTGCTTTGGCAATCAAATAAGTCAAATGAAACAAACCTTTTCTTTAATCTCTTGGAAATGAGCCACATAGCGGCAGCACCTCCATACACCATCAGAGCACACTCCCAGCCCGGGAAAGACTGCTTCCACCCACCAACCTCCTCAAACCACTTAAAAGTCTCCAGAGCTTCACCGGTAGTCCTGTAAACGTTGGGTGAGAGTGTGTGAACTAGCACACTATCAGCCCATTGACGCCACTCACGTTCCTCCCTAAAACAGAATAAATATTATTTAAATTCACATTAAAGTATAGAGCAGAATACTATTGTCACCACTCCCACTCTCCCGTGGGTGTTGTACACAAGAAGGGTTAAAACATGATGAGGAATGGGCAACAAAGTCCTTATTGCGATTTATGTGAATGATAGTTGGAAAAAAGCTCAGCATCAACAAACAAAACCACCAACTATTTTAGTTCTTCAGAGAACTAAAATAGTTGGCAAAATGTAAGTATCAATACACTTTTGCCTCCCTTTCAGGGATATACAGGTGTGGGGTAAGTATGTTTGTACAAATTAAAGTACTAACTGCTCAAGTGCTCTTTCCCGTTCATCCGGTACAGCTGCATTGTGCATGACAAAATATTTATTAGCAATATCAGTCATCGCCTTCCCATTGTTGTCAGTATACTTTGTTGTGGGATAAAACTTAATGATGTCTGTCAATTGGGCACGTTTGTCTTGCATGTATGTCTCCAGCACTGATATTATAGCTGTGCTGTCTAATAGTTGCTGAAAAATAATAAAGGACACATTTAGTAACATATGTAGTTTAGAAGGAATGCCAAGTAATAGCAAAAAATTCAAAAAGATTGCTGTTGAATGAATGCATAGATCTATGCAAAAACTAATACTACACATAATATATAATATACACAGCATACATTAAACTCTTTGAGGACTGATACATTGCACCAAATTTCCAAAATTTTACAAAATATAATATAGTAATCATTTACCACACAGTTGCAGTTTTATTGTCTATTTTACTTTTGTTTGCATGATTTTACATTATCCACACATGTGTGCTAATACAAAAAGTTTTTCATTATTAGTAAGTCTAACTAAATGAATACATACATACATATAATAATTATGGCCATTTAAAACCCTGTGTACATGTGTTTTTATTGCACACTGTACAAATCGCTTCTTTGCTCCAACGTAACAAGTTAAAATATTATGTTTTACTAGATAACACACTATTGAAGCAAAGAGTACTTACTTGGTAGCCTCCATCAACTTTAGCTAGGACTATGGGCACTTTTTTGTACCCAGACCACTTGATGGCTTGGCGTAGAACAGCATCAACTTCAACTATTTCGTAACTTATACCTTTGGAGTCCAAATAGGCCCGCACTTTGCAGCAAAATGGACAAGTTCGATATTGAAACAAAACCAATTGAAGATTACTTGTATCCGCATCGTTTACTTTCTGAATTTAAAAGAAAAACCAAAATTGTTAGTGCCTTCTTACTCAAACTCACCAAAATTGTTTTGACTTAGCTTGTGCAAACAATAGTGCACATTTTTAGGTTTCAGTTGGGGCTCTGATACAACAAACAATGTTTTGTATTGTTACACAACAGAATATGGAATTGAATTTAATTATTGGGTTGTTACAAGAAAATGTACCAACATTGTGCAGGGAAGTTTATGCCAATTATTAGTGTTTAGTCTTGAGATATGATAATACTTTTTAAAAGATGTATATAACTTACTTTGTACTGTGATTTGTACTCTGGCGGTTCTTTGAGAAAAGCAAATTCTTCACTTTCCATAGGTGCAACAGCTTTTTTTGAATTTATTTTAAGATGAGTATATCCTCCATATCCAGCACCAATCAGCATGCCGACGCTTGCACTAACTAAAGTTAACTTGACAGTGGATTTAGGCAGTCGGCTTTTAGTTGAATACAGAATTTTTGAAAGCGTGTAATTTTCCTTCAGCGAAGGTATGACTAATTTTTTTAAGATAGTTAAAGTTGGTCGCCACATTTCTGCTGGAAAAAATCACTATGACAGAAATCGTAAAAAACAAATATCTTTGGAGTGAATAGTGGGGACTAAGATGTAATGTAAGAGAAAAGGATCTTAGTAGAACTTGCTTCCGGTCTCCTCCACAAATCTAGCTTGACAATTTGACAATTTTGAGTTAGTTTTAAAATTTTCCCTATATTTTAGGGAAGGCAAAGGGTCTAGCCCATACAGCCAAGTCTTTAGTGTATATTTTAACTGTAGTCTTATAAAATAATGAGTGGGTAAAAAGTATGAATGAAATGAATTTTACGTTAAAATATGAGTGGCACATATTTTAACGCATCTAGGGAGTGCTTGGCGCGAATTGAATGGTAACAGAGTTCATGATGGTGACTGATGAAGTGAGCAAAACCACTTTTTACGTGGTTTTCACCACAACATCAAACACCATCACAAGACTCATTTTCAATGATTCTGCATAATTGCACATCAACACGGATGCTTGTGCATCAAAATAACACCATTTTCACTGCACAAAATCCACTCTGTAACAATTTTGAATTAGTGAAAATAAATCCGACTGACACCACCAAACGCGCCAAACACTCTTTTTTTTTTGGTTAAATTCTCCCTATATTTTAGGGAAGGCAAAGGGTCTAGCCCATACAGCCATGTCTTTAGTGTATATTTTATCTGTAGTTTCATGAAATAATGAGTGGATGAAATTATGAATGAAATGAATATTACGTTAAAATATGGGTGTCACACATTTTAACGCATCTAGGGAGTGCTTGGCGCGAATTGAATGGTAACAGAGTTCATGATGGTGACTGATGAAGTGAGCAAAACCACTTTTTACGTGGTTTTCACCACAACATTAAACACCATCACAAGACTCATTTTCAATGATTCTGCATAATTGCACATCAACACGGATGCTTGTGCATCAAAATAACACCATTTTCACTGTACAAAATCCACTCTGTAACAATTATTTAATAAGTGAAAATAAATCTGACTGACACCACGAAACGCGCCAAACACTCTTATTTCGTTTTTGTTTTTAAATTCTTTTTTTTTTAGGGCTTGCAAAGGAAATTTAATTCATGCAGCCATGTCTGTAATTTTATTTTTCTTGTATTTTACATTAAAATGTCACACATTTTAACGCATCTAGGGAGCGCAGGTAGAGCGCTTGGCGTGAATCGAGGTTACAGAGTTCACGATGACAACTAATGCGTTGGTGAAGACCACTATAAAATTCTCAACGTCAAACACATCGTACCACTTAATTTCAATGGTTCCTCAAACACGGATGCTTATGCATCAAAATAATACCACTTTCTTTGCATAAATTACACTATGAAACAATTTTTGAATGATTGAAATAAAAATCTGACTGAGCCATTGTAAGCGCGCAAATATTATTTCCATCGTGATAAGCAACAGGAACTAACCCATAGTAATAAACCACACATTATTAAAACAAATAAAATTCGTACAAGGCACTATTAACACCAGTTACTTCAATTGATTACAGCCTTCAATATGCATTAATAATATACAAGTATGAAGTTAAAATTAATAAAAGTGTAGGATTCCAATATTTCAAAGTTTCTCTACTTTCTCCATCAACTTGTATCTATAAAAATGTTAAGTTTATTATTAAGTTTGGAGATATTTGAGAGTTTTGTACTTTTGTATGGTAGGTTGACTGTACATCTGTTGTAGAAATTACAATATTTCTTGCTTTATACATAAAATATACAGATCCATAACAATAATGACAACATTTTGTTACAATGAAGCGTCACAACGCTATATAGGGCCATATTTTATTGATGTTGATTGATGTTGAGATGAATAGTTATCTGTGGAAGAAATGTCGTCATAATCTGTGAAAGATGACTTTTCTGCTGTGCTGTGAAGTGTGTGTGAGTTTTGTCGCGAGTTTCCCACTGCTAGTGCCACTTGCTATGGTACATCTCAATAACATTTTGCGTACTACTTGAAAATGTTTTATAGTTTCGAAAGTGTCTTCGAATTCTATTCTCAACAGTGTGCGCGGTTCTGTTAATTACAATTTCCTTGTCACGGCAAAAAAGTAAAAAGGTAAAAACTCCATGGCATTTGCCATTAACAATTGGCGCCTAATTTATTGGAAACATTTAGAACAGCAATATTTGTCTGGTTTTATCAAAATATAATCATAATATGAATACAGAGGAGCGGGAATGCCCGGAGAATGCAGTCGACGTCGCGGTCGCGGAGTTCCGGGCGCGAGCCTGAAGACCCATCTCGGACCCAAGTCATAGCGCCCATGTCGGAACGGCAGCAGTTGGCTCTGGTGATGCAAATCTCTTCGCAAGACGCCCTTCCAGGTCAGCAACTACGCCCGTTTAAACACGACAACCCGTTTAAACACGACAATCCTAAACAGTATAAACAACACTTCCCGCCTTTTTCATTTTTAGCCGTTCCGACATCTCCATCGCCTCCTCCGCCTCCGGAAGAGAAGAAGCGCACTAGAAATCAGCGCACCGACCGTGGAGAATCAACACACAGTATGAACACTTTAAAATCTGATCACGATCAATTAATAAAACTGTATGAATCCAGCTCAGAATCCCGTGCTTATGTTGGTATGTTGTAGATTGTTTTCGTTTTATTTTCATTTTCTCAGTAAGTTTGTTCTACTTACAGTTTTTAACTGCATGCAAGAATGTGTCTGTATGATGTATGTATGTAAGTGAAGTATTACACATTATCATGGTACATAATCGGTTAGATTGTTATCTCTTGTTGTTCATTAAGGGCCAATCAAAATCTTTCAGTAGTGTACTCACTTGTTAGTCACTTAATTTCAGTTAATTAGCTGAAATATAAACTAGGTAATTTACGGTAATTTACTCGAAACTTTAACCGCTTATTTTATATTTAGCACCTACTGTACAGTTATCGAACACTATTGCCGCTTCAAGATACAAGTCACTATTTCAATATTTTATTAAATACATATACAATTATTAGTTTGCTTTAGCTAATAATTGTATATGTGTAGATAAACAATGTTGTGGTAAAACTATCTCTTTTGAGTTTTAAGGTGGCCTTATTGGCAATAACTAATCATAATAATAAAAACCAAGATTATTTGCACACATCATTACTAGGTACTTCAAAGTTATTGATTAAATTATTGTATTTTATGCTATTTTTACTCTTCTTATTAACAAAATTTAATTTGCATTTTTACAGAATACAAAGTTGTGCCCTATAGTTTTTACAAGTAATGGTTGGACTTAAATGAAATTAGAAATAGTTTATTTAAAATAAGCTTTAAATATATTAAGGTAGTCATTTTGTGAATGTTTTTTGTGAATTCGCAGTCACAATCTCAATTATATTGACCTATTTTAGTGTAGCCAGCCATTTATACACTACATGGACACAAAATTGAATCTTTTACCATGACATCAGAATCCATTGCTACAAATTTCTACAGTATGCATAACACATGAAGCAGCTGTGTTTATGTATAGACTGTTTTGATTTGCACACAAAGGTGAGATTTGTGCTATTAGATGATAAACACCTACAATAGTCATCACATATCATAGGTTTGCGGTCAAAATTAAATGTTCTTAGTTGTCTTGAATTTGACTGATATTATAAGTCTTATGCATGTCTTATGTAACGATCCTCAGATCAAGAGAAGACAATTATAATACTCATTCTCATTTAACTTGCATGATTTATTAATATTAATTATTGTTAAACTGACGGAATATTATTACACAGAAAATTGCTGTTGAAAGTTGCTGAAGATATTACATTTATTAGCTAAAAGCCACAAGTATATATCATTGCATAATAATAAAGTAAGTACAAATTACTTTAAATTTTTAAAATATATAATTCTTAACTTTTTTGCTAATTACCTTTAAAGTTGATTTAAGGACAATATGATAACAAGTTAATACAAACCAATTCAGTAACTGACAAGATATCAAATAAAGGAAGCTGGACTAACTACAAAAAGTTCTTTGGATGGAGTGTAGCTTTTATGGCACTCTGGAGAAATATGGCTTAGAATTTTTAAACCGATTTTTTTTTCATAAATCGTGTTTACTGAATGCGCCCGTTTTTTTGGTCTCATTCGATCGAGTATCTCGATCGATTCGCATTTATAAATATAGGAACTATATACGTCCTACTATAATCTATTTTCGATAAAGGGTACATATTGACCACTTTTGTACTATTTAATCGACGATAAATTTGTGTTTTTTTTCGGACACAACTAGTGGTTACAATCAAGTGTGGTAATCTATTCAACTCAGAACTGTTATAGTTTAAAACAAATATTATTATTAGAAAATATTAAGGCTTGTTCACTTGCGCTCGAAGATGCTAGCATTCTGAAACATTTGAGATTATTCATTATTCGGGGAAGTAGAGCCCATCCGTCACGATAAAATGTCTATTATTCTTACAAACATGTATTCGGTTATTTTGTTAAAATTTGTGTTCTATTTTTCAATGTTCGATTAGCCTACTCTATCAGACATGAGCTCAGCATGATCTCCCATCCTCCTCATATCATCTTTCACACATTCCATCCATCGGTTATTCGGTCTACCTCTCATGCTAGGTGTATCCATACTTAAAATACCTTTAGTTACGTAACATTTATCCCACCTCATCTCAAGCCCATATCACGCTAACCTATTGCTTCTCAATATTTTGCTTCCCGGCGCCACGTTCTAACTTCCTCTGACGTGATTATTTCTAATCCTGGCTTTCCTAATCACCTCATACACTCATCTTAACATTCTCATTTCCGCTGCATGCATTTTTCTTTCATCACTCGCTTACTTTGCCTAACACTGATCCATACATACCTACGTCAGGTCTAAATTAAGTACTAACATTAATATTTTCAAGAAATAAAGTAACTACGCAAAACTTTTACTCCCGTGATGTGGTGCCTCATCCTAAAACAACTTACACGATGAATGACGTAAATCAAAATAGCGTGTTAAACTCACCTGCCATACCTATGTACTTTACATTTGCGTCTGTGGCTTACTCATTTCCCATTAGGTATTGATGTATGTGCCTATTGTCCGTGGGGTAACAGACAACAGAATTTCTGATTATCATATCATTTGAAACTTCCTCGATTGATTATGCACCCTGTGGTGCGAATATCAGCGCTATTGTTTACTGGAAAATGGTGGAAAGGATAGCAATCTATTGATAACAATGGCTATCGATATAAAGCTGAAGCTTATTCATAATAGTTGTTCGCATGAAATAATATGGGCTTGGATAATTAAAAAGAGCATAATTTTGTCATATATTAAAACATATCTGAATCAACCTTTCCAGAAATAAAGTTTGTGTGAAACCAGTACGATTATCAAATTAACAGGTATTCATGATATAGAAACATAAGGCAATAAAAACTGATTCAAAAATATAAATGGTAATACCTATTTAACTTACATAAATATATACCTACATAAACCACGCCTTTTTATCCCCTAAGGCGTAGGCAGAGGTGAAGTTATACCCACAATTCGCCAGTAAGTTTAGGACCCATGTAGCATTGCTAATTTTCGGCCACGTAGGTACTCAATTCGCTGTATATTGCTATGTGGTATTATGAGATACCTACGCTACTCTCCATTTCACTCATCGCTGTCTTTGCTCTTGGTCGCCTTATACGACACCTGCGGGAATGATTGGGGGTGGTGACAATTGTATTCTGCTCTGCCGTCACCGCACACAACTGTATTTAACCATAAATATCAACGTTAATCTACATTGGGAACGCGTCGCGTCGTTATTCCAAATGTTGGAATAATAGTAATATTGGAATGTAGCTGTTATCAATTTACTTGTTGTAATATTCGACAAGTCTCTAGTTAGGAACTAGTTAATGTTATCATGGCTCAGTGCGATGCTTAAAATAAATGTGTCGGCCATCGTATAGTACTGTCAAAACTTAAAAGATTTTTGACAGTTCAAAGCGCTAAATGGCTATATTATATCGTGTTTCGGTGGTCTTGCCAGGCGGGCAGACTGTCTGTAATTAAAATATAAAAAGATCACGCTATAAGTACGCTTTGACACTAGCAGTCAATTTCTTTTCACTCGTAAGATTGTGCATTTAGCTGCCGTGGTGGTGCCGGGGCTAAAATAAACAACAAAAAATATTTCTTACACTCTCGCTCACCTATCGTCTAAAGTTAGACCAAAGTAAGTAGGTAGCATAGGTACCTATGCACTTGTGTTAAGGTTACACGATGAAGGATCGTATTAAAATAATAATTTAACATAATTACTACATAGTGTGATCTTCCTATCCATTATTTTATTAGACACCACATTCGTGACCCAAACCAAACGGTGTCCCTTCAGAATTACTTGGGTTTTACGTACTTACCTACACATTCATTATTGTATTTATTATCCCCATCCACACATGCAACTCATTATTCTCATCTTTCATTCATGTTTCCAATGCTCAACGCATTTATTTGACGATTGAGTGATGAATGTATGTAATGAATAATACCTTATATGAATAAACCATATTTTCTCCTGTTCCTCTTATACCACCAAGCAAAGTACTGCTACTTTTGTGCCCGATAAATGGCAATGAGCTCGCGACACATGGGACCAAATAATTGGCGAAAAGTAGGTGTTTAATGCATCTCTTCTTCTTCTCATCTTCGGGGATATAGGCGTTATTTATATCTGTATATTTTCATTTTCTACTGCATGCAATGTTTCATTTTTTTTTTCCAACCCATGAACCCAATATTCCTATTCATACAAATGGATAGGTCTCTTTTATCAGACTTGTTGATCTTTCCCTTCAACTTTAGTGGCATTTGTGGGTCACTTCTGGTAACCTATCGCCATTTCATCCAATCTGCGTTGATTGTGATTGATTTGTTCCAGATTCTTAGTTGTTTATGAATTATAATATGTATCTAGTACCTAGTAGTTGTTGTATCTATAGTATACAAGGACTGTTACGTACAGCGTAAGTGGTTATTGCCATTGATTATGTAGGATACATGAACATTACAATAGATGTAATTAATGTTACTATAATTATAATTTATAATTTTTATGTTACAGAATATAGATGATAACACATTCATTTTTTACTTTACTTCTTGTCTTGATAATATTATGATTTTTGTTACGTAATTTTACATACTTACATACATAAATCACGCCTATATCCCCGAAGGGGTAGGCAGAGGAGAACTGACACCTTTGTTTAGCCAATTAGCATAGGTCCTATGTAATAGGTGGCGAGCCTATTACCATTTATCGGGCACGGAAATCGCACTACTCATTACTCTTAACCCTTAGTCGCCTTGTAAGACACCCGCCGGAGAGATACATCTTCTTTCTAAGGCCTGAGTTCACCAACACGTAAAACAAGTAAAAAGTTAATCGTCTATTTTTGAAGAACCGATTAAATAAAAATCGACTGTTTACGTGTTGGTGAACGCCAGCCTCTAATATGCTACATACCTACTTAGGGCTAGTCGATAGGCGTGGCGTAAGAAATTTTTTAGTTTAGAAAACTAACTAAATATATGAGTAAAAAATCGGATTGGGGATGTGGGATACCGAACATTCTCTGGACCGAACATTCTCTGGTGGTTTCCATGTGATTGCTATTGTGGGTGGGTACAAAAAGATCTTGGTTTAAGAACTCCGCATAATGTTCTCGATTTATGTTTGTTAAAGCTTACGCTTTAGGTATGCACTATTATTTACATGATCTGTTATTTATCAGTGCCATAAGGGTTAAAATAGTGATGAGGAATGGGCAGCAGCGTTCCTCTTATACCACCTTGCAATGTACTGCGACTTTAATGCCCCATGACATTGACATCATTTCAAAAATGATTACTCCCCTAAATAAAAATTCCGTTTCTTTAATTTCCAATCCTGACTTCGGAAATATTTTTTTTTTTTTTTTACTTAATTAAACAGAAAAAATAAAATGTTCAAAACATGCGATGACATCACACCCGCGGATGTATAAATTAAAGCTTTTGCCTTCCTACATGGGAGAACAAAAAGTTACGTATCAATGCTGTCAGTCAGTCATAAATCTAATCTCTTTTCTTTTATTTGTCATCGTCGATGTTAACATTATTAAACTAGCAAGAAATTGAAATCCTTCCCAGACAACATTAATTAAAACGTATTTTACTTTGAAATTGATTTGAAATATTTCATATAAAATGTTTTTATTTTCGACACCGGAAACGCCAGTTCATCAATTTTGACAACTAATCTTTTTATCGCGTCAGAGCCATAGAGGACAATGTCAGAGCAAAAGTGATTTTTTTCGATAAGCTCAGTCACCTATTACATGGGACCGAACATAATTGGCGAAACGTGGGTGTTAATTCACCTATTCCCTTCGGGGATATATGTATGTATGTGTGTTTAATTAACACAACAGTAAATAACTTTGGACTGGATGATAATGTTCTTTACATTATCATTATGTTTATTATTATTATTGCGAAAGAAGTTTTTAATTTCGTCTCGATTTACTATGTTAGCTACTATATTATTATTATATTTATTATTTTATACAAAGCTTTTTGTACAGACAAAAGCACGTTAGACTACCACAAAATGTAAAATTTTCTCAGACGACTTTTGGCTCTACTGCCAACAAGATAAGGCTGACAATCGATTGAAGAAATTTGACAGTTTTGGGTAATCTGAAGAGCTGTTGACTACTATTTTAGTTTTAAATTCTCCCTATATTTTAGGGAAGGCAAAGGGTCTAGCCCATACAGCCAAGTCTGTAGTGTATATTTTATCTGTAGTCTTATGAAAAAATGAGTGGGTGAAAAGTATGAATGAAATGAATTTTACGTTAAAATATGGGTGCCACATATTTTAACGCATCTAGGGAGTGCTTGGCGCGAATTGAATGGTAACAGAGTTCATGATGGTGCTTGATGAAATGGATAAAACCACTTTTTATAGTGATCTTCACCACAACATCAAACACATCATGAGACTTATTTTCGATGATTCTGCATAATTGCACATCAACACGGATGCTTGTGCATCAAAATAACACCACTTTCACTGCACAAAATCCACTCTGTAACAATTTTTGAATTAGTGAAAATAAATCTGACTGACACCACGAAACGCGCCAAACACTCCTCTGACTACTATTTTATAGCTTCCTTACATAGATAAGCAAAGAATCTATCACATACAGCTTAAACATTTTTATATTTTATATGATATCGGTTGAGTATGTTGATGTCGGTAAGGCCTAAATTAAGCTAATAGGCCTCGGTAACGATCAAGCGGCTTCGCGTCAAGCTCGTTGATTTTCTGTGTGTTTCATTCTGTTGCTAGGTCAAACAGATCTTTTTTGTCTTTTTGATTAGTTTGACATAAAAAAAGATTTGTATTACCTAGCAACAGAATGAAACATAGAAAATGAACGAGCTTGACGCGAAGCCGCTTGACCGTCTCGGAGGCTTCGCGTCAATCACGTAGATTTTCTGTTGTGCTTGCTAAACAGTGTGATTGACCATAGACTATTTAATATCACATTTAAAATCACATCAAGCGCGTATCAAGCTCATTGTCTATGGTCGAGCCCCATGACAGGCGTTTCAATCAGACAATCACACAATAGTGAACAATAATACTAACTTTATTAATGCACAACAGGAAACCTACGTATTGGACGCGAAGCCGCTTGACCGTCTCGGATGCGCTTAAAAATATATAATTTATTTGATTTTCAATAATAATATTTCGTCGTGATATTAATTTGTTTTGGATGCGGGTCGGCTGTATAGACAGTTGGTCCATGTGTATAGTCTATGGTTGATCCCTTTGCCTCGGAAGAGAAACAATCACAAATATTGTTTTGTATAATCTGTTACTGTACTTCGTTTGCGTGAGGATCAGTCACATTCAGAAGAATATCATTAGTTCTTTTTTCCGTGTTAATCAGTATTTTATTCCCATGTCGTACCTGTTAGGCGTGCGTGATTATAAATCAATGTGCTACAGTTAAATAAATTGACTTAAAGGGTCGCAAAACGCATTGCGCAAGCCGTCGAAGAATGATGGCCGCTCCTTAAAGCCAACTTCGTGGCGGTCGGTCCTGTTACAGACCAAAAGAATTTCTAAGTACGAGTACTTAGCGTAAATTAATACCAATAACTGTGCACATCAAGGTCAGCGAGTGTGTCTAGTTGATTAGTGTCTCACGTCGTGAAATGCGAAGGAGGACGTCCTCGATCAATAAAGGGGAGTTGATTGTTGCATGTGATGCCTTTCGTATAGCTCGTTTCTTTGCGATGCACGCCACATTCTACTTCATGACCCTTTCCTGAAGCTACAGCCCTGACTGTCAAAACAGTGCCCTAAGTACGCTGCGTATTACTTCCGATTTGGTCAGCATTTTTATTAGCAACCCCTGTTTATCAAGTGTATTCTTATGAACGAGCGCCCTCAGGTAAATGCGCGTTTTGTTAAGTTTTTAAACAGAACCATTTAAAATTAAGTAATAGACGAATAAATGACCAAGTCAGTGCTTAAATCTAAAACTAGAGTCCCTACTTAGTATTTAATCTTAGTGGTGATTTTGTGTAAGTATTGACTGTATTGATTGCATGTAAGCATTGACTGTGGATGTTAGAGTCTGTAGAGGATATCTTAAATACTGAGAATTGTTCTCATATAGTATTCAATAATAGCTACTTTTTAATAATGGTTATCCAAAAGCAAGTAGGTTATTATGATTCTGATATATATTATATACCATGCTCTAAAGAAATACTTTAACTTCCAACTCACAATTGAACCTTTTGGATCTCCAGTATTCTCTTTTTTTATTTATTTTGTTAGAAATAGGTCATAAAATTTAAGTTCCTTTTTAATGTACTAGGTTGGACTATAGATAAATGGTGCTTCTCTAAATAGTTACAATAAATTTAGCTCTAACAGCCATACTCAGAGACATCAAGTAACGTTTATGAGTACTTAATACAAAAAATGACAATTCAAAACGAATTGCTATTCTTGACAGGTCTATGGTCTAGTTTTATTTAAAAAAAATTGAAATACTCATTAAAGTTATGGTCTCTAACTGCCACACTCAGAGATGTCAAATAACATTAATGAGTACTTAACGTCAAAAAAATGACAATTCAAAACTAGTCGCTATTCTTGCCGGGTCTATGGTCTAGATTTGAATGAAAATGTTTTACATTAAATACTCATTAAAGTTAATTGAAGTCTCTGAGTGCGGCAGTAAGTGTGGCAGTAAGCAGTGTAATGTTTTAAGTAGGTAATTAAGTAATTACATTTATTACCAAAGGTGGTAATAAAAAAATGGTCTCAGATCGCAAGTATTTGACGCCCAGGTTGAAGGGTGATAGATATGCATCCTGAGGCTATCTTTTTATCGCCCAAGGTAAGTACAAAATTTAAGTTGCCCCCTGACAAGGATGTGGGATTTTCCATATGCATGGTGGGCTGAAAATGCCATTTTCTGGTCAGGTGTGGCATAAACATATTTTTAGTTACATTATTGTGTGCTTTTTAACTTTTGTCTTTACTTCAAATCGTAAAAACAAATTTCACTCCTACTTCAATTATTTTTGCTAATTAAAAATGTATCAAGAAGATCTGGGAATCTTCTAGATGAGAGTGTACCATACCATCTTAGGACTCTATCATCACTTTCTATCAGGCAAGATTGTAGTCAAATGTTCAGCCTCTAAAAGTTTCTTGCCTTTTAAAGACAATAATATTTCTGTATGTCATATTTAACCAAATATTTATGCATCTTATTGGCACTATATAATTATCTATATATACGCGAAACTTAACACTACCTAGTTACAAATTAATGTGAGCTGCTGCTTCATAGTAGTTTTTCACATTGAACAGTACTAGATGTAGCCCTATTTGTGGGTTCAGCAAAATTTAGTAATTATAAAATGAAGGTTATAATTTAGAAAATTAAATACAAACATAATTGGATATAGAATAGCAGAAACATTCCAAACCCCTATTATACTAAATCAAACTTAAAAAAGTCATATCTCCAAATAGCAAACCTGTGGGTTTGAATGTTTTTGTATATCTACGTAATTATTAAATCAAATAGATAATGTTTTTAAAAAACTGTACCTCATCACTTTTTATGCTGTTATCACTTCAATTGACATATTGGAATCATTATTACAATTTGTATATTAAATTTAACAGTGTGTAATGTGGAACAAAAATAATGTTGTTGAACAGATAACGTCCGAACATCACACACTGGCCGCTCAAGGGATGACAACAGCAGGAAAGGTGGCAATGCAAGTAGTACCAGCGAAAACCATAAACGCACCAAAATGGACAGCCTAGCGCAGGGAGAACACTTTGACGCCAAAGACAGCGTTACGCAAGACAAAGGGACTTCTGAAAACAGAGATGGTAAAGTATAAAGATTTAACGTGGAACTCTTGTAACCTAAAAATGTCCTCGGAATAGCAATTGCATTACAATTTATCAAAACAAAAGTCGTCAACATAATTTTCTGTGTAGTCACATCACAAGCAAATGATATGACAATGTATACATAAGTCCTTATTGCTGCTTACCATTCTAGCTCAGTAAGAAAAGGTTGTAGTTTTGTAGGTACATTACAGTACGTTTAAGTATCAAATTGCCGTTTTGTATGGAGAATTTAGCGAAAATTCATTTTTCCATACAAACATATTTGCGATTTTTTAAGGAACCACAAATCTAAATTTTTAAAATTTTTTGGGTATATTTAGACAACATTAAGCTTTAGAATACCTAGGACACCTAGAGAATTTTTTTATAACGGAGACAGACTGGTGTCCGTGTCCGTGGATTGAAGTGGTACTTAGGATGAGCTGTTTTTGAAGATTTATTGGTAGTGAAAGAAATAAAAATAAGATAAAATTTTATACATAAATATAAGTCCTTGAAATTAAGTTTAAAATAAAAAAAGAATATTGGACATAAATATTGTTTTAAAGGAATTATACGCTACTACTAAATAATGAGAGAACATCGGCAATTTCATACTTTAACCCGTATTATATTCATAGGTACATTTCTGTGCTTGTGACTTCTTAATCTCTTAAGCTAGTCTTATTTTATTATATTTTGCAACTTTATATATGATATCTTTAAGTAGGTGTTAGTCTTTTGAAGAAAGTTAGTTCTTTTACTTCAGTTACTATATTATTGTATGTACATAAAAACAGCACAGCATAATATGTAATTTAACAATGAGTGTTAACTGATTCAATTAAGTAATACAATCTACACACGAGTCATGAAAATCAATAAAAACTCACAGAATTACAATGATACAGTCTATCATGAACAAAATAACTCAATTTATTTTGATATGTTAGCCAAACAAAATTGTTTTTGTCCGCAATCATTTTTTATAGCTTCCATTGGTGGTCATACAACTTACAGTCACACACAGTCACACATTAATTATGATTTCCTTTTCGGTTTTACCCTATTTTGTTGGTTTTTGTTTTCCCGTATGTTAATAAATATATTTTTAGAAGGCAAACAACTCAGTAGTGGAGTTGTTTCTTCTACTCAAGATGATATAGTGAGCTGTAACAAGAAACAATATACAGACGATAATCAAGACAACGATGCAGCCGATGAGGAAGGATCCAAACGCAAGAAGAGAAAAGATAACGATGACAAGGAACCAATGGGGAAGCCTGCGCCTGTCGCGCGAGGTGGAGCCGGCCGGTACGCAAAATATAATTATTTTATTTTGTAATTGAGTATTCAGGACTATTTGTAACATACCAGCAGCCTCACAGGATTATTTATAACTAACATGGTAAACAAAACCTGAAAATGAAACATAGATTTTTAAATGTCGCGACAGTACAATTATAACCTTTTTTTTTGTAACAAAAATAAGCCATATAAATATAATAAATATACTAAATAAATTATATATGTAAATTAACACAGTTGCTTCTATCAGCATTCAAACCTGGGACCTACTAACCGACAGTCAGTCGTTGTAACATTCGACCCAATTTCAATTACGTATTTACAAGACAATTACAAGAAAAAAATTGATTAAATATCTAATGACCAAATAAGCACCCAGATACTATTTTAACAATTTTTTTTTTGGTATTTTATATTAAAAGACTTGTCAACATTGTTTACGTTGTTTATCTCGTTATAATAGCTGGAATATAATTGAAATGAGTGTTTAATCTAGATTATACTGCTCCTAAACAGGATGGTGACTGGTTCGAAACCGCCGGGTCCGGCTAGCAAGACAGGTGGCTCATCAGCTGGCAAGGGAGGCCAGAATTCGGGCAAAGGCTCTTCGTCAGGAAAAGGAGCGCAGGGCCAGGGGAAGGGAAGCGCAGGAGCTAAGGTCAGCAGACAAATTAATAAAGTCGGTGAACGGTGACCAATTTCATTGGACTCACCCCCAAATACAGAAACGCTACTCAAATTTAAAGTAAGCGGACTGTACCTGTCAGAATTTGTATGAAAAGATGTAAATTTTGACAATACTTAAATGTTTAACAGGACTAAAAACTTTGAGAAGCGTTTCCGTATTCGGGGGTTAGTTCTATTAATTAACAATAAAAGGGTAAATCATTGCTCAATATATTAGCTCCACAGAGCGTTCTTAGGATTTAGACAACTACTTAAAAATAGAAAAATTTCGTTGTAAAATACCAAATCCATATTATTATGTGTTAATATTAAAAACTAAAAATTGCATTTACCGATACTAACTGCGTATGCTTTCTTTACTGCATATCAAAACGGTATTCTTACACTTGGTTCACCTTCCAATGTCCGCTATTGAAAATTGTGTGTCCACTGTTATTCAATCATTCATTCAATTGAATAACAGACCTATCTCAACTGGATACAATATAATATCTTGAGAGCTAATGGAATTATAATGGAAATGGCAAGATAATAGATAAGATGCTCCGCTGAAACATATTTATTAAAGTTAGTCATAAGGTATGGTTTCAGACAAATAGTATAATTCTAAATGAAAGCAAGAGTGCTATTTTAACCTACAGAAAGAGAGATCAGGATCATCTAGAAGGGCATCTTCGTGGAGTGTGAGTTATAATTTTGCTTTATTTAAACTCCCACCAGTTAAAACTGTTGTCTGTACTTATATGCTTATTGTCACATTGTGTAATGTGTTTAGGAAGGTGCAATTATGTACTCCTTTTATCAATATGTCGATTGTAGATGATTACATATACTAAAATTTATGTATGCATGTACAAAGGAAGAAAAATATTGCATTTCGTAATTTACAATACAGACAGCTTGGATTGGATTAAACTGAACTATAACTGTCTTCATGTTGGTAATAGATATGAATGTGAACCTCGATGTTATTTGTCAATTCAATCATAGCATGAATAAAATGGCATCTGTTACATGCTGCTATTATAAGGTTTTTCTAGGTTTACAGGTTTTTGGAATACAGATAATTATGGTCAATATCGGGTGTTAATAAAAGAATACTTAGTATGTCGTATGTGCTAACGGAGACTATAACTGCCGCACTCAGAGACGCAAATAACGTTAATGAGTACTTAACGTCAAAAAATGACAACTCAAAACTAGTCGCTATTCTTGCCGGGTCAATGGTCTAGATTTGAATGAAAATTTTTGACAATAAATACTCATTATAGTTAATTGACGTCTCTGAGTGCGGCAGTAACAATACTGATTGTAAACCTGTTGGTCAACGTATGTTCGATGCTTTCTTATAAGTACTTAAAATTTTATAAAAATATAGTCACATTTAATAAATCACGGATTTGAATACTTTGCAAAATGTCATTCCAATCATGCTACATTGAATGGACTGCCATGCCATGTACTGAATGCCATAAGCAATGTCTAAATTTGGGTTACCTATCATTTTTAGAATTTTTCTTACGAGACTCACTTTGCCGTAATCGTTTAACCACTTTTGGTTTTCCAACTTCTTAATTTCAGTAAAAAATCTTTTGACAATTTTTTGATGTTCCAATTATTGTTAGTCATTTCTTATACTATTTCTATCGAAACACTTATCAACGTTTGGGCGTAGGTACCTACCTACCCATGCTAATTGTAATCCGTCATCCTTATTATTACAGAAAGTTACAACTCTACTGTTCTGATTTCAATAATATCAATATTCTAAATTACGATACCAACATACATTCGAGCAGCCAAATAAGCAAGCAAGCATGTAGCATGCAGCATTCAAGCAAGCATGCAGCTAACTTAATCTACTTCACTAATGTTTATAGTCTTACTTATAGCAAAAGATTGATTGACTGATTGTAGCAATGTAAAATGTTATTATTGAAATTTTACATTTTCTTTTAATTCGTTTTAGTTCTATGTACCCTGATTGTATTTGTTGATGTATATAAACTATAATTATTAAATTATATTATGCATGTTCTGATTTATTTTTACAATAAAAATAAATAATTGTACATCTTATGCCTTCCTTTTTATACTTTATTAAAAATTTTGGCTTATGTATGTTCTGTAAAAATAGATATATGGAAAACGAAAGTGGCTAAGTTATAATCGACCTTAAGTACTCCCTAGAAATGAAAAAAGATAAGTCTTAACTTAAATTGATGTATAACTTAAAATGTAATAAATAATAATACAATCAGGTATTCGATATACAATTTTCGAACAAATGAAATTCGACCACAAAAGTTTGGAAAGTATGATAGGTTACCCTAAATTTGATTCATAATAATCATAAGACATCATGCCTTGCATATAAAACTTATTTTTGTGCATTATTTATTATAATATGTTAATTGGATGGTAGCTATAGACAATATCTTATTTGACTAACTATCTAGTGCTGGTATAGTTATCTAATGGTATCAATGTTATAAGAACACACTGAAAGCACGATCACTTCTCTGTAACTGACAATATACTGTCTTACGATATGTGACAAAATTATCACATATCGTATCTTTTTATAATTAAAATAATCACTACCTACAATAGTTTATTTGTTGATCACAATGATGCGTCATTGAAAAAGCTTTAAGACCAATGTTTCTGCAACTGATTGTTGATTAATTATTATCTTAATAAAGTTATTTCTTAGTTGTTATTTGTTTAATAATAATATCTAATTGACATTATTAATTTGCAACATGAAACCCGAATGGCTACAGGACTCTGTTGAATGTTCGAATCGATTGTGTTGTCGTAGTATGGAGGCTAGTAGTTGACGTCTTAATTGATGATGATAATCACTTAAAATTGATTTTTTTTTCCAAACGTAGGGAAAATCATCTGGATCAAAAGCGAATTCCCAAGGGAGTAAACAAGACAGGAAGAGTCCTGTCGCGAGCCCCAAGCCGAACTCCGGCAAGGACGACGGCGACTCGGAGGAGCAGAAGAGCGAGACAGCTGCACCCAAAGTCCCCCCGCTGAAGATAGTGATACCGGGTGGAGGTTCCGCTAACAGGAATGAGCAAGAAGGTATAAATAGGATTTTTTTTAATATCTTTTACACTCGCACCTATCATCTAGCCCTAAGTAAGTAGCATAAGGACCTTAGTTAAATGGATTGTGGATACTAGATGACGTACAATATTAAATACACTTTAATCATCATCATCACCAGCCCCATAATATCCTCACTGCTGGGGCACGGGTTTTTCACAAGGATGGAAGAATATCTAAGAGAGAATATAGGGAGGAGCTCGCTAGCACAGTGGCATAGCGCACCGCTTACTACATTGGTCGTGTGTAAATGGATTGTGGATACTAGATGACGTACAATATTAAATACACTTTAATCATCATCATCACCAGCCCCATAATATCCTCACTGCTGGGGCACGGGCCTTTCCTAAGGATGGAAGAATATCTAAGAGAGAATATAGGGAGGAGCTCGCTAGCACAGTGGCATAGCGCACCGCTTACTACATTGGTCGTGTGGTGACGGCAGAGTAGAATACAATTATCACCACCCTAAATCTCTCCCGCGGGTGTTGTACGAGGCGGCAACACCCGCGGCAGCAGCGATTCTCTTATGCCATTTAGCAATGTACTGCGAATTCCGTGCCCGCATAAATGGCAAAACGCACGCCAGACATGGGATCTAACCTAATTGGCGAAACGTGGATGTTAATTCACCCCTGAAGCAACTGCTTCCAAGAAACACAGAACAATATTTATATAGGGTATGTTACATACTGCGCTGACCCCAGACAGACTGGGAACAGGACAAAAGAAAAGTTTCGGAAGCCGGAGCCCTTGTTAAGTAGGCCTTCGGTAACAGGGAGTTCGGGCCAGAGAGGCAGCGGCAAGGGTAGAGGCAGTGCGGCGACGCTGCCCTACGTGATACCCTACAACAGCAACGACACCGGGCAGACATCCGACAGCTCAGATGGTAACTGCGAAGATAAGCGTGTAACCGAAGGCGTTGGAAAGGTGAGTTGCACTCCATCGCCCACATTATCATATTACATAATTGAGCACTACATGTACTACTACCTTACTATATTGAACATCTCATTTCCCCTGTGACTTGAATGAATGCATTAGTGACAATTTATCAGCTGTAAATGGAAATTAAGAAGTTATAAATTTATTTTTTACAAGCGCCCAGAGACACGCCGTCAAGCAAGTAGCAAACATTTTCATTATAAAACCGTTTGTAATTCTTGTGTACCACTCTGTTGATATTTGCTGCTAGATGTCATATTTATTTATTTATATATATGTGATCTAATATCTGTCCTTTAATTGTGCTATCTTCTGCGAGTCTCTCTATGTTCTTTTGTTTCTTTCTTTTTTTTTTTCTATGTGGTTATCGGTGTATTAATTTCCTTTATTTTTTTTTGTCTTATTGTGAAAATTAATGTAACATTTTTGAAGTTGCAAGCGAGCCTCTATGTTGTCATATTTTTTTCTAAGGCTGGACAAAGAGTACTTCGTTCGCATAGGACGAACGATGGAGAAAAAGACAAGGAGCGGTGTTCCCCGCAGACGGGCTCAGACAGTCGCTCGGGACAGAGTCAGTCCGCTCTCAATTCCAATAAAAGTCCAACACCCTCGGGCTCTGTAAGTCGGTTTCTTATTAAACTAGTAAGATGTCATGAACATGTACTGTTTAGATATTAGTTGCTGTTTACATTGTAAGAACTAACACTTTTTCTCTTTTTTTTTCTCTTGCGCATGTCTGTTCCCACAGGCACGTCATAAGGTTAGATAATTCTCGAATTATTTATTCCTTGTCCTAGGTTGTTTTGTTGTTACATTGTGATGTTTATCGCGCAACTTTTTGTTTCAGGGCCACGATGATCATTCTGGTTCAGGTAGGTCTGACTCGGCAGGAGGTTTGGGACGTTGTGATGTGCCATGTGTTTTTCTGGTATCGTTTTTCCGTTATCTTATTTTGATCCTTTTTATTGACAGGGCCAGTGGAATTACATCCGAGAAAGAGAAAAATCAAAGCGTCCAAAGATAGCCACTCCCGCGAGTCTAAGAATGATCAATCGGCCGACACTTCGAGCGCAAGCCACAACATTACTCATTCCAACCCTTACCAAATGTACATTCACATTCGGAAGCAGGTATGTGATGGTTTCATAGTTTTAAAGCACAATTATTGATGTTTACTAGGTAGTCTTTCAATTTTAATTTGTATATTTACAGATCGATCGACGCCAAAGAAGCCTTTTTCCAGTAAAACCCAAGCCGCCCAAAGATTTCAACAAATACCTGATGAATCGGTGCACATACACCCTGCAGAGCAACGTGAATCCTGAGCCACAGATAGAGATTCCAGTTAATTTGCCTCCGCAGATGGTGACCGAATTCGTTAGTCAGGAGAAAGAGCGGTAAGGAAGAAATGCTACATTTGTATTCCATTATATACATTTTTTATGCATTAAATATAAGGGATGTGTCAGGAATGATATGATATCATGAGATTTTATTTATATTTATTTATTTATATTATATATACAAAGATTTTAATGGTAAGAAAAAGAATTTCGAAAAATTATGCGGGTTCGATTCCCGCCTCAAGATCATAATTTTTCGAAATTCTTTTTCTAACCATTAAAATCTTTGTACTAATTTTTCTAAAATTTATATAATGTTAAAATTAAAATCAAATAGTATATTATATATAGGCAAAATTTGGAAGAATAATTTTGGCATCAGAATTGCAAATCTTAAACAGCCGATTATAAAGTTTGTCAAATTAAATTTCAAATTTTGTTGATGTGGATATTATTGTAAAAGATATGTAGAAATTCAGTTAGGTAAACAGGGAATAAATGTGTATGTGTTAACATGAGTGTGTGTGAAGGGTTACGGGCAGGGTTAAAGCTATAGGAAGTCGGTTGTTTAAATTGTTATACATTTTGAATTCCAGGACCCGCCTGCGGTTACAACATCTAGTAGAGAAAGAAAAACTTGTGCTGGCCGTCGAACAGGAAATTTTGCGAGTTCACGGACGCGCCGAACGCGCTGTAGCTAACCAAGTACGTATTGATCAAATGCTGACATTGATATATTGATATCGATCGGATCACCCCCTAGACATCTATTCGATCGAACTAATGGAATACAAATGTATAAAACTAACATATTACAGGTAAAACAACATGGCGACTGTTGTCATAATACATAAGATACAACATAAGAGTAGTTGTCAAAATTTGACATTCATTGGATTCGTTCGGATATATTGGCCACTTGTCTTAGGTCCCCTGGACAATAATATTTCAAAATTCTTCTGACTTTAATTTCTTTGTAATCATCATCAATTTCAGTGACAGGATTTACAGTTTCCTTTGTTAGAGTGCGCGCCAGATAAGTCCACGCGTGGTCAAAATTGATACTTCGCCTGCTATTTCGTTTATCTAAGAGTGTCAATGTGAGAGAGCAGCGCCACCCATCGGGCGCAGACTTATGTGGCACGCACTCTACCTGCGGGCAGAGGTCGCTGTCATCAATATTATTATGTTAAATGTTGTTGAAACTTTGGAATTACAATTTAATTTTTATTTTTGTTTGGGATGTTGGGTTGTCTGGGAGACAGTTGTTCATGTTCCTTTCTATGTTTGGGTATTCAATTAAGTACCGTGTGTGTGTATTCTAATTGTTGTTGCAGGCTCTTCCTTTCTCTGTGTGCACAATGCTACGCGACAACGAGGTGTACAACGTGTTGGCCCCAGAGCAGGAAGAGAAGCGCAACGCGCAGCGCTCCCGTTGCAACGGGCGACAAATCAACTCTTGGTTGCAAGAGGTCGACGATAAGTGGGAGAAAATCAAGGTTCTTATTTATATTATATGTTCTTTTTTATATAATTATCTAACTGGTTATGAAGTAAGCAGACCTTCTCTGAAGTTGGTCTCAAAAAATAATATTTGTAACGGTTTAACAGGGTTTCGTGTCGCGCTTTTTTACATGTTTTTTGCTAAGAAAGACTTGAATCTATTTACATAATTAATATCAGAGACAAGAACCATAAATAAACTGACATGTTTTTGTACCAACTTTAGAACTGAAATGTTCCAAAATGGCCCATGTATTTGTACACTATGTCAAAAAATTGAGAAAAAATTGATGATTCTGGGAAAATTGCCAATAAATACAAATGATGTATAGTTTTTTTTGGCTTAAAAACATTTTAAATCCATTAATATCACATACATCTGTAAGTAGGTACCCATCTAATGTCAAATAAAATACTTACGTCAATGTTATAAAATGACACCTTCCTTCCGACATGACGATAGGCTAGGCGGTGCAATCTACGCCTAAACATAAGTACAACAAGCGAAAAAAACGAGCTTAAAAAAAAGAATTTAACACTTAAGAAGTGATTAATAAATTATTGCCTACATTTTGAATAACTGAACAAATATATGGGCCCGACTCCATACATTTTGGAACATCTCCTTTCAGTATAAAGCATATTTATATGTTAATGTCTGTGATATCATTGGTAGTGAGAATTAAATTCATAGTCCTTACAAATTACAATTATGTTCAATAGGTTGGCATGCTTCGACGTCAGCACACGGAGGCCGAAACTTTACACGCAGTGCAAACAATGGGTTGGGAGTGGAAGATGAAGGAATTTGGCATTTGCGACTACAAGACAACGCCGAAGATCGATCCAACTCACGTGCCCCAAATACATGTGTCAAATTTTGACTTGCCCGCTTGAATTTTACGTTCATGTGGCTTATGTTTTTGTATAGTCTTCTTTATAAGAAGACAATTGTACAGAACTCGTTCAAGTAAAACAGTACACGTTTCTTAAAAGACTCTAAGGGCCTATTTGCTATCGGATTAGTGTCATATTAATTGACCATTTGTTGCCAATTCCCTTAATGATCATTACACTCTCCGAGTGTTACGGAAAAGTTTTTACTTGAATGGTTCTCTACTGAAACATTTAATTTTGTTTTGTAGTTTCTATCTAACATCTACGAATTATAACGTCTATCTATAATTGGCACTCAAGCGGAGCTACAAAATTGGATTTATCTATACTTTTGTCTTGCCTTCTCCTGCGTCCTGCCACTCGGTGCCTCGTGACCTATCTCTATCTTTTAATGTGTTATACCTAATTGCGAATTCATTATGAATATTCGTAGCATTCTATAATTCACCTGTCAGCGAGTGGTATTAATTTCCGAGCATTATTTATGCTTTCGTTTTTGTCCTCCTTTGGAGTTATTATGTATATTTAGTTTGACCTAGTGCTAATGTTTTTTTAAACTTGACCAGAAATATGATGGTTGTCCAGTAGTCGCTCACATGGAGGGTTACAGTAACCTACAATTTACTTAGGTTGTCACAAACCGTAATTGTGACAGATTTTAAGATTCTGTCTCCATATACAATATTTTCTTTTGAAATGAATAGATTAAAGCAAACCTTTAAACAGTGAAAACAAATTGGACTATGCACTTTGATAATTTATCATTAGTATCAAATTAAATCGCAAAGAATAATTTAATTGTAACATGGGATGCGAATATTATTTTGGGCGCTGCCATCATATTTCCAGATTCTTATAATACGACATATATTCTTAGTATTTTTGGGGTTATGTCTATTAGGGTTGAATGTTTCCTTATATGGGTGATTTACATAGGTTGAATAATATTGAAACTGTCCTAAATTTTGGTAAACTTTTAAAGATTACTATATTAATTAATAATGTAATTCATAAAGGAATCTATTTTTATTATAAAATCGATTTTTCTGTCACTAGTAGAAATCATCAGTAGTTATAGGAAATTTGTAAATGTAAATATTGAATAATTTGTATTAGTTGTACATTCATGTGACATTGGAATTTTATAAGATTTTAATTATATTTATTTAATTTTTACATAAATGATGATCCCCAATTACACGAATTAATTTATTACCGTTTACCAATCCACATTAGTATAATTATGTTAGTTGAATTTGATATATTGAAAATGTTTTGTTACATTTACAAAAACAATAAAAAAGGGTAATCAATCTACCTACACGCATATTAAAAAGAAAACGGTAATGGTGTTCATACGTTTTAGACCCTACTGTTAATTGTCCTTGATCCTGTATTTAATCCTTCCATATCAGTGAGTATTTAATGGACGAAATTATTCATTTATTTAATTATTTGGTTTTTAAATCTCAGTTTTGATAGTTTATTTGGAATTGTCAAGACTTCAAGAAGGTAACAGGGATATAATTGTAAGAGAGCGTATATTGGATCGTACCAGGGACGTTCCATGTGTCTGTGTATGGTGCATAGTGTAAGTCTTGTTAGTGAAATGAACAATTATTTTTTGTTTTTAAGTATAAATCTGGAGATGAGAAAGGACAGCCCTGTCAAATTTTACTTAGTAACCTCATAATAATAAGTTATATAAATTCTTTACATATTAGGTATGTATGCTCTATTTATCTATCACTAATTGGTAATAAATGATATAAAATATTCTTACGTTGACGGTGAGATTTATAATAATTGAATGGAATAATTTAAATTCTTAAGATATTTTTAATAAATAATATTGTAAATTTAATTATGACTACATCACTAATAGGTAAATAGTATATTGATATTTTATAACTTAAGCTGTTGTGTTAAGTTCAGGATTAATGTAAAGTTTTCGGATAGAAAACATTTTACATAATATTGTCCGATTTTTAATATCAACAATGATTTGTCATAATATTTTGAGGTTTTACTCAATTTTACTGTGATGCTAGTGATTGCCTATTTTTTATTTGTTATATTTTATAATAGACTCTGAATTTAAGGTTGTCATTTTATTTCAATTTATTCAGTTTTAAATAACTTATTGTAGATATATTACAGACTTAGATGTGACCAATACGATGCATCAACGAAATTGGGTATAAACATTTCCAAATGCAAATTATTCAAAAATATTCGTAACTGTATTTGAAAAAATAAAGTTGATTGTAAAGAGTATTTATTGAAAAACAACTTTGAGTTTTTTAACTTTTAGTGGTTATAATAATGAGTTAAAAATGTAATAATTTTATGAGTCTAACTTGAGTCTTGACGAGGAAAGGCTTGATGACTCTTGACCACATAATTTCGACAGTTAAACCATGTAAAATCTGTCATTTTTCATAGTGTAGACATCACGAACATAAATGTGAAATTCTGTAAAACGTATGTTTAGTACATTTGAATTCCAATAAATTCTTGTAATTTCATTTCTTGTACTTATATATGTGTACTTTTAAATTTAAAAGTCAAATATAGATCTCAAACGTTTGTATTTTTTTTATTTGTTCCCATAACCGACGTTATTCCATTGGTAAGTTGGTTTTCTTTAGTTCCATCTACTTACTACCATACTATTGGTTTTATGGCCCAATCTTTTATTAAAATTTTCTCAATCGTCTTTTGGCTCTACTGCCAACAAGATAAGGTTGACAATCGATTGAAGAAATTTGACAGTTTTGGGTAGTCTGAAGAGGCGTTGACTGTACATTAGTTCTAAAAGGTAATCCCTAGTAATAATACCTAGAGCAGTATGGATGTAACGATAGTAGGTAAATAGTAGTTCAATGGTACCTACATTAATAAAATTAATGTAATTCCGTGTGTCGTTCCGTTGTCGTTCAAAGCGACTAATGGTAGTCTTATAAGTAATGGGAAGCAGCGCTCCTCTTATACCATTTAGCAATATATTCTGCACAATTTACGTGTCCGATTGATTGCAATAAGCATGCCACCTAAAACAATAGGTGAAACGTGGGTGATGTTGATTCACCTCTGCTTACCCCTTCGGGGAATAATATGCGTGATATATGTATTGTACTATCAGAGCGGTTAGTGTTTGTAATTCTTTTCCCTGCCCTGTTCCCATTAAATCTGGGGTCGGCGCAGTATGTTTCCTCTTCCATTCATATTGGTCAGACGTCATCAATCCATCCACTCCCTTTTGATTCATATCATCCATCACACCGTAAAGTTGTTGGTGATGAACGAATGTATAGAAAAGAGATGGAACGGACCTTGTCGAGAGACCGATGAACGGAGAGAGTGATTGGAATGACAACATTCCAATCCATGCTGCTCAAGGTTTTGGCTTAGGTTTTACAGCCGGCCGCCTGCATGACACCAACCCTCTTTGGGTATGCTGTTGGTGGCAAATCACCAACAACAGCATACCCAAAGAGGGTTCCACCACCACTCCACCATTCGGGTGCCCCAAGGTGCTTATTGGTCTACACCGGGCAATCTCCCTTAGTCGACTTTTACGACACCCATGAGATGAAACGGGACTGGCCTATTCTACGTTATTTGTTCGCTACCAGGCCATAGAAGACACGGTCAGTGTTTGTGATTGTCATGTCATACCTATAGATCGATAAATAGAACAACTCTAAAAAAATAAGTGATAAGCAAAAGTATGTACTTTAAAATTATAGCTAAAAAGAAGCTGTTAATAAAGTTATCTTAAATTTTGTAGCCATGACTGTTCTTATGTATCAATGTGGCCAAAAGAACTAATGCTCAAACACGGCATTCAAAAGATTAAGATACAAATTTTCTCAACAACATTAAGGGTACCATTCATATTATTATTGATGATTAATATTGTTTAACATAAAAGCCAGGTGTTATAACAATACTTGTGTCAGTATGTGGCCCGCGTTGGCGGTCGCCTGCAGACACGTAGCGTGACAACGTCACTGATAACCAACCATAGTGTTAACACCGCATCCATGCATCTATTGTTATCGATATCGCTGTTTTGACTGCGATACTTAATTTAATTAATGGGCAGCAATTATACTTATTACCCGTTTAAATAACGGGAGCGATCCTTTTAAATAACGGGAGGAGCCGTTTAAAATATTACTGTTCCTAACCTAATTTATATTTCACACATTACTAATAGGTACTTTTGGTCCTAAGGAAAACTGATTAACTCTACAAGTATATAATAAAGTAATTAAAAGTTACGTTAATGCGAAGTTAGCACAACCTGTCCATGGATATGGCATTTTGATATGATGATCATATTGGTGACTACGAGTATACCTACCTATATTTTTAATATACTTCAAGGCCCAATGTAAAACAAAATAATTTTGAGCCGATTGATAGCTAATACATTCGCTATCAATCGGCTCACGGCTGGTTAGGTCGAAGCGGCCAAGAGATCCTGTGTACGAATCCTGATAGGGACAAATGTTTGTGATAAACACAGACATTTATTCTCGGGTCACGGGGGCCTACCGCCTAAGTCTATTGCTGATGATAGCTTTAAAGCTATGCAATGCTTACGGCCATAGCAGACATCCTGAATTTTTAGGCGGAACGGATTTTGTGCCGAATTCATACAAAATCATTCGGTGATCATTCGTTCAAAGCTATTGCTAATAGTTTAGGTAAATTTGGTGCGAAAAGACAGCATGACGTCATAAATTACAGCTTTTGCTTTAGCAATCTAGTTAGGCGGTAGGCCCCTTGGTTTTATATATTATGTTTATAATTGTAGTACGAATATTACAAATATTTAAATATGTATTATGTAGGTATTTAAGTTACGCTAAGCTTTAAGTGTTTAAGCTACGTTGGGTTACATGATAGTGTGTGTAAGAAATAATAGTATCATTTAAATCTGGATAATGAATCTTCATCCCCCACAAAAACTCGAGATAGACACCTACTTAAAATTTTTAGATATTGTCTACCTATTTGAGAATATATATGGATTTTTTCAGCCTGTTGGAGCATGCTTGTGCGTTTGTCTTGTCTTGATTATTGTCTCATGTCGATAGTTGAAGCAACGCGCATCACTACTTGCCGAACTGATGACACGTTCTATAGAAAATTTGAATCATTTCATCGTTAGCAAGCGCGCGCTCTACTCGAGATGGCCGCTAACACGATTACGGTAGGTGAACATTAATTAATCTAATCTATTTTTACGATTACAATACTCAATACAAATTACTGATTCATTTGACAATTGTTCGTCTCTATTGCGAATTAAATACCTACGTTTATAACTTTACTCATATTCTGGTGTGTTGCTAAGCGAGTGTTACACATTAATAAAATAATAACCAGGTAGTTAAGTAGGTTGGTGTACGTACCTACTTGGTTTTAGTTAATTACATTTTATAATTTAATAATTGACAGTCTTTTCAACGATATTCACACATAGGCTGGCATCTCTGTAGGTATTGATGTTGGCTTTATGCATTTTGTATGTATCTTATGTCCCTACTGTGTATACCCTCGGCGACAATTAAAGAATATAATTATGTGGGTAGAAATCATTGAGCTATAAAGTAAACTAATAGTAGTTCAATGGTAGAAATATGTATTTCTACCCACATTCACATGCGTACTACCGTCCTTACCCCGCCGAGTAAGAAATGCTTTCCCATTCCTTTCCAAACAAACACTGTCCGAATAACATTCGGGCTTAAAAACAATGTTCTACACAAGTTAATTAATATAATTATCTTGATTTCAAGTTCATTGACACGCCGTACCAACGTAACATATAGATATAAATCACGCCTATATCCCCTTAGGGACAAGCAGAGATGAATTAAACATGCACTTTTCGCCAATTAAGCTAGGTCCCATGTAATAGGTGGCGAGCCTATTGCCATCTATCGGGTACATAAATCGCAGTATAGGTACTTATTGCTAGCTGCTGCTCATTACACATCGCCGTGTTAACTTTAGTCGCCTTGTACGGCACTCACGGGAGATATTGGGGTGGTGAACGGCGGTACACGGTGGGGACCTCCGCGAGTGTCGTACCTACAAGGCGGCTAAGGGTAAAGACAGCGTTGACTAATGGGCAGCAGCGTTCCTCTCAAACACCTAGGATTACCTAGACTGAAATTTACGTGCCCTTTAGATGGAAATAGGCTCGCCCCCTACACATAATAATTGAGGTGAATCTGCTTACTAAATAGACGTGATTTAGGTAGTATGCCAGTTTAGTTTCTCAACCAAACAGTAACGTAAGCTATAGTCTGCACCAACTAACAACTTACTTCTCTTCCGTAATCAATCTGGGCACAACTTTTTTTAAAATCACCCATTTAAAAATAAAATATTAATAAAGTCAAAAATCTATTACAATTATTTGTTATTTTAACTTATTGAATCTAGTTAGTTATCAGTTCATTTTTAATGCTGCATTTTCAATAAAAACGTGTGCCAGTTAGATGGTACAATCTGATGATGATGATGAACTGTATTATTTGTTTACCAGTGGCTGCAATGGCTTGTGCACGTCAACGATTTCAAGCAGCTGTGGGTGGCCCAGCCTACCTACATCATCTCTCAAGCGGTGTTTTTGTTGGGCGGGCTCATTACCCTCATACACGGTATGTACTTACTTAAAGGGAGGTTTTTTTAGTTTTTTTTTCTCTCTTAATTTTTTATTGGGGGATTTTATATATTTTGATACGCCAGCCTCATTGTTTCTTCCCTTATTAAATTATAATATATAAAATAATCTCAATATTTATAGGGAGGTTACACGGGGTCAGTATTTCATCGATTTGAGCCGGCAGTCAAACAATGCCAAACTGATCGTTGTAATACAGTGACTGACAAAACACTGATCTGGAGTGATGAAATTTTTAATAATCATCATCATCATCAGCCCTTTAACGTCCCCACTACTGATGGGGCACAGGCCTTTCATATGGATGGAAAAATATAAGGAGAATGAGCCATTGCCTTAACCCACCCATTATCCCAGTGCGGATTTGTGGGTTTAATGACTGTAGATGCACCCAGGCTAACGTCTTACGTGCCTTCCAAATCAAGGAAGAAAGAACTAGGTACAAATAATAAATTCTTAGTTTCCGCAATCACAGGTCGTGCGCGTTTAGCCACTGCTTTATCGAGCTCCAGTTGAGAATTTTTTTAATAGTTTTAATCATTTTCGTCAGTCCGGTGGCGAAAATACTGATATTTTATGATTATTGGTCACAACTCACAGTTATGTAGGTAGGTAATTGTAGGTCGGTAAGAGCGGTGAACATAAAAGTCGTGGATTTCTATGATAATACAAATTAGGTCACTACTTATATTTCTTATGGTGCGTTATATGACACGTGAAATTCAATTTAGTCTTTATGTTTTATCGAGGAAGCAAAAATAGGTTTCCAAAATTATTTAACTTTTATAAATTGTAGATCAATCTAAATCTATGATGTCATTGGGGTTCTCAAATATCTATTTTGAAAGTTAACTAATTATTTTCGAAAAATTATATTCGCGACTTTTTAAATGCGGACGGGATATTTTCGCTGTATGTCTTGTGTCATGTATAAAGTAAACAATTAGTAATGGTGGGTACTTGTCTCTTTATTATTGACTATGAATAAAGTAGATTAAGTGGGTAGTGCTATATTTCCAAGGAGAATCATTCATTGACTAGCTCCCAAGCCTAATAAACAATTGTGATACATATTACGTGTTTTAGTGAATTACATGAACTTAATATCTTGAAAAGATAAATTCCGACAAACTAACTTAACGTTAGCCGTGTGGCGACGGCAGAGCAGAGCAGAATACAATTGTCACGATCCCTGTCTCTCCCGTGGTGTCGTACTAGACAACTAAGGGTAAATACAGCAATGAGTAATGGGCATCAGCAGCATTGCTCTCATTCCATCTAGCAATGTACTGCGGTTTATGTGCCCGATATAAGGCAATAGGTTCGCCACCTATTGCGGATGGTAGGTTCATCCGTAATAGGTGGCGAACCTATCCCCCCCGAATACAGAAACCCTACTCAAAGTTTAACTCCTGCTTAACATAAAATATTGTCAAAATTAACGTTTTTCCTTACAAATTCTGACACGTATTGTTCACTGAACTTTATTAGTAAAATTTGAAATTCAAAATGTCAAAATTTGAGTAGCGTTTCTGTTTTTGGGGGTAAGTCATTTGGCGAAAAGTGGATGTTATGCCACGTCTGCGTACCCCTTCGGAGATATAGTCGTGATTTATGTATGTAATATAACTTAAGGTTAAATTGCCCAATGCTGTTCAGCTTTCAGGAAAGGGGGCAGATGGCCATATTTCTGGCTGGGCACGGTGCTCCACGGGCTGTACGC
The DNA here is from genome assembly GCA_963931975.1 of Cataclysta lemnata. Taxonomy (NCBI): domain Eukaryota; kingdom Metazoa; phylum Arthropoda; class Insecta; order Lepidoptera; family Crambidae; genus Cataclysta; species Cataclysta lemnata. The sequence continues at coordinate 21,451,451 of OZ008338.1, forward strand.
CGACAACTTCTGGCACTTCGCCCTGCCTGAGTACGACAACTTCTGGCATTCACAGACACCCATCATCTTCCTGGGGTATAGGTTACCCCTGCACATCATATTCTTGTGTAAGTATACTTTGATTTTAAAAATGGTGTTTTTATAAAAAATGTGTACGTCTTCGGTCCACTTAACAGAATGTAACATCTAATATATTGTTGTGTGAGTATACAACAATGTATTTTAAAATTGTGTTTTGTAAAAGTTGTGTACGTCGGTCCACATAACAGAATGTAAACATCTAATTTAAAAAAATGTCGTGTCATAGTGTTTGTTATTGAAGTCATCCGAAACAACTATTTTTGACTTTTTTGTGTTTTTAATATAAATAAATAACTATTAAGTTCATCCATGCACGTACATAGTGTATCGGCACCGAATTCGAGTCGAGAATATTTTGGCGGTGCGGATACGCTACGCGTATGGCAGGTGACGCAACGGTCTACATGGCAGAGACTTAGTTTGGGCAAGAATTTAGATGATATGTGTGAGTGTAAGGGTCACCACAGACATGCGATTTCAAGTTGGACGACTAAATCGCAGATCGTACCAATAGCCATAGAAACGTATGGTAAACGTATGGCCCGCACATCTTTCCAACTAAATCGTACAACTAAAAAGTTGTCCACCTATCGGCCGATAAAGATTTTGGTGGTTAGAAAAAGAATTTCGAAAAACTATGGTCTTGAGGCGGGAATCGAACCCGCGTCCGCTGCTATCCGGGCAGGTGCCTGACCGCTCGGCCACCCAAGACACCAATTAACTTGCCGAAATTCTTCTAACCTTTACACTTTACGTTGTAAGCCAACGGGTACCCTCGCAATGTAGAAATAAATTTCCAAAGCAGATATTTTTACAAGTACCGTGCGTTCGGTTAAGCTTAGGTTTGCTTTATAAACTATTCGATTTTAATTTTAACATTATATAAATGTTAGAAAAATTAGTACAAAGATTTTGGTGGTTAGAATATTTATTTTTCTAACATTTATATAATGTTAAAATTCAAATCGAATATCTGCCGATAGCTAATTATAACGGGCTTCTATGCAAGTCCGCAGATTATGCAACTTATAGGTAGTTGTTCAACTTAATCGTGCAACTTATTAGCATGTATGCGGTGACCTAAGAAATGTTTTTTCGAATAATAGATGCAACTGTCATTTCACCCAGACCCGGTGTTCATCTACCAAGCGGCGTACGCAGTGTCCAAACTGAAGCTGCCCCGCTACGCGGAGCCGTTCGCCGTGGGCCTGGTGACAGTGCTCATCGACATCCCCTACGACATCGTCAGCGTGAAGTTCGTGCACTGGACCTGGCACGACACCGACCCGAACATCTTCGACCGTCACTACTGGGTGCCTTGGAACTCCTACTACTTCCACGCGACGTTCGCGGCCAGTTTCTTCTTCGTCTTCGATGCGACGAGACGCTGGTTCGCGCCGAAGGTCGCCCAGTGGGAGTCTGCGGGGTAGGGATGCGTTCTTGACTTTATTCCTCTATTCTTATTTATCTAGCTATTTAAGGAAATTTAAGGAAATACTTTAGCTTTGAAATAATTTAAGCCGCCTCGGAAACACTACGATTACGATTATATTACGCTAACCATTTTTAAAGCTATGGCTATTCAAGGCAGTTTGTTAAACCTATTTTTAGGAGTAAAGATATTTTACATTATGAGTATTTCTTTAGCACACATATCTAGTATAAAATAAGTAGGTATCGCACTTGAACATTCTTGATTGCTTGCCTTAGAAACACGACTATTACGATTTAGGCAATTTGATAATCCTATTTTGGAGAAAAGCTAACTTTTTTTACGGTTTTTCATAAATATAATTTACCTCCACTTTTGAGATATAAATTTTAATAACCGCTGTTACATGGTCGATTTGAACGTGGTAACCGCGATTATCTGTTCTAAAGTTATCTTTATTATAATTAATAGATATAGTATTTATTCGTAATCATTCATAATCATATCAGGAATAGTTATGGTAGCGTAAACTAAACACAATCAACAGGTACCTATCGCATTTCAAAAACCTATCCCGAAAACTACGGAAATATTTCATATTATATCTACACACGTGGCTGACGTTCTGAGAAATTATAAGCATTTTGGAATAAAGGTAGTTGCTACATAAAAATAGGGCTTCACTATGTAGGTACCTACCGCACCTTACTTGCACAACTTTGGAACCGTTGGGCGTTACGAAACAGTCTGTGTGATCATCATAAGTTTTATTAACTTTGCATAAAGGAAAAAGGTGAATCAATAGGTATAGGTTATGAAGGTGTATAATAATCTTCATTTACTCGTAATTTTAATCGCCCGTTATTTTTTATACAATTGTCATTGAATTGTATAATTAAATGTGCTGCTATCTAAGGCATTGCGGTATCTCGGTATGAAAAATGTGAATCAATAAAGGTTAATAATCTGTATAATAATTTTAATTTAATTTAAATTCAATCGCTTGTTTTTTTATACATTTGTCATTCAATTTAAACATTAAATGTGCTGTCACGTAAGGCATTGCGGTATCTCGGTAATAATTTCTACAACTTTCCTGCGTTTAGAAGGGAAACCAAAGTACTTTTTGGAACTTGATCGAACTTTTTTCAAATTACAGAAAGAAAGTCGAATGGAAGTCTCTCCTGCTTGCCACACTCCTGGGGATGCCTGGAGGAGTGCTGCTCTTCGTACCCATCTACCACCCGCTCCACGACGTCTACAGCGTCCATTCTGAAATCACATTCTTCTTTTTGCTCTCCATCTTCGCAATTTTCGTCGTCAACGGACTATTGAGTGAACGGGAGAAGCTGAAAGAGAGGTGAGTTCGTTGGGATGGCGAATGGATAAGCAAACGGAACGGTCCAACGGAAATGTTTTGTCTAATTTTCATTACAAGCCTTGTAGGTAGGTTATCTACTTGATTTAAATAGTGTGCTATGATAGTGTACTAGTAAACGAATGTTGCCCCTTTTAATGAAGGTTGCAGTTGTTCTTCTAAAAGTTATTGTGATGGCCGTTATATGACCAGTCATTGTGGTTCTAGTGAAAAGAAAAAAGAAGGACATTTAGCAACCTTTTTTAAATATTACATCAATCAACAAAGTTAAATCCAGTATCTATGTAGGTGTTTTATTAGATATTTAGCTACTTCAGGGCGGAATCAGATGTATCTAGGTGTTTTTATCAATTAGTACGATTGAAAATGGTGGCTGGTAAATACCAGCCACATACAGAGTCCTTAGAGACAGAACTTGGTTTGTGGTTCATTACTAAAATACAATTATTTTTAATTTATGTACACACAGGTGTTAAAGCGGACTTACCAAACAGAATTACATAAGCGATAGTGTCATCAGTTTCTGTATCACATGTGCTACTGTGTAAATACACATAGTAGGGTTAAAAACCGTAGTCTGCAGTAGCGACATTTTGTCCGCCAAATGAATAATTGAATTTAATATCTTATGATAAATATGGTATTGGCAGCGAAATTTTTTATTAATATACCTATAGCATAGGTCATCAATATCAAAGCGATTATTAGTAGAGTGCTATTTTTAAATATCGGACAAATACAGTTCAACTTACGTGTCGGAATCTATTGATGGTGGAGCTCGCTAGCGAAGTGGCAAAGCCCGCACGGCCTACGATTGCGTAAACTAAGGAATGTCCGCTAAGGCCGGTCATCGCATGGGTGACCAAACATATATTATTTCGAGTTCCTTCGTGCTTCGGAAGGCACGTTAAGCCGTTGGTCCCGGCTGCATCTGCAGTCGTTAATACCCACCAACCCGCACTGGGGCAGCGTGGTTTGGGCCCATTCTCCCTATATTCTTCCATCCATAGGGAAGGCCTGTGCCTCAGCAGTGGGAACAATAAAAGACTGGACGCTGCATGGATAAAATAGTGATGAGGAATGGGCAGCAGCATTCCTCTTATACCACCTAGTAAGGTACTGCGACTTTTGCGCCACATAACATTTGGCGAAACGTGGTGTCATTTTACGTCTGCCTACCCCTTCAAAGATAGTACCTATGTATGTATGTTCTTCCATCCATAGGGAAGGCCTTAAGGACATTAAAAGGCTGATGAGCATGATGATGATGATCGTAATCTATTATAATACGCTTATTCTGCGCATAGGTTATCCGCAATAGACTACGTGCTGATCTTGCAATTAGCGGTCCACTACATTGTCTTCTGGGCGTTCGTGGTGTTCTTCCACCCTGAGCGAGAGTGGTCTTTGGGATTGCACGAGCCTGTGGGCCCCTGCGACGAGGAGGCCTCGCTGACTACACCATTTGGCCAGGTATGTTTTCTAGGGATTGGTTTCATTGGAAACCGTTGAAGAGGGCTACCTAAGGACTTGTTGTACATAAAACTGCTTTTGGCGCGATGCGTATTCGCAACGCAGCAAACTACAACACAAATTGCTGCGATGCGATTTGGTGCGGCAAGGCGTTCGCCGCCTTGCCGCACCAAACAAAGACAAACAAAGAAAAATGAAAATTTAAAAAAAATGCGAATCATTTGGCAAATTCTGGGAACTCGTAGATTTTTACTGGATATTTTTAACGCAGTTTTGTGTACAATCTAGGGACGGAAATATTGTCAATGTTTTTTAAGTCACACCTGTTTAGGTTTAGGTTATTTGTATGACCAATATTTGGCGACTGTTGAAGGTACCAATCCATGGAATGCTAAATTGTCGTCTCTTTTATAAAAAATACTCTATGTATAGAACGCTTAGAAGAGCATTGTGAAGAAATTTTTGTATACAGGATGTAAGGGACCATATCTCTCAAACGAAAAATTTATAGCCCCCTGAAAGTGAAAGTAAATTATTGACAAAAGCAGTTTTTATTTGTTGTAAATATGATTTGTTTCTCCACAGACGTTGTACAAGCGCAAATACTTCTGCCCCACGGACTACGACGAGGGATACTTCGATTTCAGCTGCGTAGGGGGTCAGTTGCCAGCCAGCGGGTCTACCTGGTACGTCATCTGCGGCACACCGTTCGAGAATAGGCCGGAGTACATCGCCGTCCTATCCACCATACTAGTAGTAGCCACCGGAATCTTCTACGGCATTTACTTCAAAACCGCCCCATCGTCCCCAGCTGCAGCCCAGAAGAAACTTAAAACTAAATAGTTTCAGTAGATCTAATAATTTATTATTTTTCTTATTATTAATGTTTTTTTTTTCAAATCTGATCAGGTTTACAATCATTTGTTTTGTTTTTTTTTGGAGGCCGCTGTTGCACAATATGGACCAGCCAGCCGTAGAGCTATTTATTAGTTGCTAAATTAATAATATATTTTTGTATGTAGTAGGTACACAGTAAGTTACTTAAAAAATACTAAGATCGTAATCAGTAACAGTTACTATTTTTCAATCCAAAATGCAAATGAACTTTAAAAAGTCTACACTTTAAAAAGACTACCATCATCAACAACCTTCTGCCCTTATCCCATTTCTGTTGTAATTTTCTCGTTCACTCCATTTGCATTCATATCATTAGTCGTGCAATCAATCCCTCGACAGTCATGTTCATCACTATTTTAGTCACACATACAAATCTTTATTTTCTTATTATTATGTCCATGCCAAGCCAAACAATTCCTTTTTATGTTCTCCGTCAATGTGCTACATACATTCAAACTTCCTCTTTACACTTTATCCGTTCTTGTAACGCCTTAGATCCATCTCTTCTAAACTGTTCTGGATCTTGAGACTATTCTGCTCTACCAGACGTTATAGCGTCCATTACTTTAGTAATAAGAGGTACGGGCCTAAAACCGAACCTTGGTGCACGCCGACCTCATTGGAGTGGTAGTAATGGCAACAGTTGACCGGGTTTGGGTACTGCATCTGCTGTACTTAAATAACATAAATCAACTCCAAGTACTTCTTCACGCACACTTTTCTCCTTGAAGGCCCACCACAAAACCTTGCGAGGTACTCAGTCGAATGCCTTTCCTAGGTCATAACAAACCATGTGCAAGTTCTTATGCCCGTGACTGTACTTTCCGCATAGTTGATGTATTGCAAAATGACACATCAGCCTCTTGTTCGTTCTTTAACTTTTTCCTGCGCTTTCATCATACAATGTGAAATTGTTAGTATATTAAGGTGCTCATAATTTGTTATTGTTAATGAAATATATGATGTTACTGTAACCGTTACGCTTTTTATTAATTTGGTGCAGAGTCGTCTATTATTAAGGTACCTACGGTAGTGCGATTTTCTTTTTTGCTCTTTTTTTAAGTACCGAACATGCATTTCGGTGGCAGCATATTCAGGTTATGGAGCCACGGCCTGAAATTCGATAAATATCATTGCTGTAACATTGAAACAGAATTCCTGGGGGAAAAAATGGGAGTACGTGTACTTGAACTAATTTTGTCTCATTTTGAATGACACGTGAGTATTGAATTACGTCTCGAAGATTATCTGTATGAATGTGTTCAGTGTTCTTAAAATAAGAAAGGTTACAGACTAGCGTTTTTCCTATGCACTACATTTCGCGCTTCTAAAGCCGGACTCGCTTACACGGACTTATTCCGGTGTCTAAGCTCGAACTGATAGTGGGTAACAACTTGAATCTCTTGTAACTCGCGCTTGTAAAAGCTTATAAGCGCTTCAACGCTCGTACGAGTTGCGCCTGTGGAAAAATGCTATATGTACGTACACCCGCTTACAAAACGAGCACGCGTATAAAACGTTGGTCTGTAACCGCCCTAAGGCATGGTAAGACAAGGAACTTAAACTCTTTACGTTTGAAAGAAGAATTTAAAAACTAAGTGATTGTAGGTGGACAAAGTCATGTATATAAAGAAACCATGTTTTACTATACTATGTATAGGGTCATCAATGATTCGAAACCAATTTTGAATATAATATAATTTAATCACTAGAATGATATGTTCGTTTCAACATACAATCACAATAATATCTCTTACCACTATTACTTTTAGTGCCAAATGCGATAGGTACGTCGGTATAATACTAGATACTCGTTAACATCAATTAACATCGAACATACATTTGGGAACAACATCTAAATTCGCCATGTTTTACTGCTCATATAGTACGTAAAATACATAAGGATAAGCAGTTCCTTAATATAGTGCAATTAAGTGCTTAATATTGTAGAATAGGAGCACCGAAAGGTATAAAAAAATGTCTCCGTACAGACAATTATATATGAACAGGAATAACATTAATAATAACATAACAGGTAGTAATATTAGGTAGGTATATATTATACACATAAATACTTTATAACACTTACTCATACGTAAAACTCTTCAAAGGGGAAAATCAGTGCATTAGTATACGACTATTACCTACTACCTACTAATCTAACATCAACTCGACATAAATAGGTATTTGGGTAGGTATATTTAATTTAATTTTAAGGAAATTCAAAAAACTAATCATAGACAGCTATTTTCTCATCATTGACACATTTTAAAAACAATCGAACGGTATTACTAATTGAAAGAAACATTATGTCTTTAATTTTTTCGAATTAATAATTTATTTGCATTAAATATCACACAAGCGGCAGAAATATGTTTTATTGTAGGTTTTAATATCAATCCACCAAATTAATTCTTATATAAACGTATCATCCATTTATTACTTACCAATACAAAACACAGGTTACATTTTCAGAACTCGAAATAATAACGAAGTAAATATTGTAAAAATATACTTTAACAAATATACTGGCACTCATAATAGATATTCACGTAAAATTTAAATCACATTTACATTTTCAAGACATTAGAGACAAGACAATTATCAATTATCTATGATTTTACTTATATTTGGCTGAAATACAAGCATATACACTCTATATTTTATGACCAATTTCGAGTAGTGGTCAACGGCTTAGGTCAGATTAGATACAACAACTACATTTTTATGGCTTGTGCATTACAAATAAGTGCCACGATTACACATATATCAATTTTAAATCTAAATGGAAACTTTAAGTTTAAATTGAAAATAAAAGTAGCCCTCTGCCCACATAATTTTATAACATCAGTTCTTAAACTGTTCTAAATGGATGTGCGCATTACTGCTACGAATATAATTTAACCAACTAAACGTGGTTGTATCTAAAGGACACATTAAATATTTTTCACTAATTCTCTAGAATTACAACAATCAACCTTGGTATTCCATTGATTACTTGTGCTAGTAAACAATTCAAAAATATCTTTATGACACACTTCTGTTAAACATTAGCAGTTTAATATTAATATATTTTCATATTAAGATAAGCTAAAAAACACATTTGGTATAATTTAAATAAATAGCTAACATATTCAAATACTATTTTTCACATAGTGGAATGACATTGTACTTCTAATGATTTTTACGCGTCATGTGTACTTAGTACTTGGTTGTAAACTTGTCACAATAATATTTATTTAGGTAATTAACTAACAAGCTTTTTTCGCGCATACAGTGGGTCTTTGAAGTCATTATATGACAGTACCGTTTGGAACGAACTATACCTATTTCTTTATCATCGAATTATATACATACAGTGTAAATTTCTCAGATCGATAGCACAATAAAAACGAAGACTTACAGAGACCTCTCACAAGATATATAACCTACGGGGGCATAACCGATTATTAAGAAATTATTTCAACATCAATGCAATAAATATGCCGTGTGGTGACGGCAGAGTAGAATACAATTGTCACCACCCCAAATCTCTCCCGTGGGTGTCGTACAAGGCGACTAAGGATAAATCAGTGATGAGCCCTTATACCACCCAGCAATGTACTGCGACTTTTGTGCCCGATAAATGGCAACAGGCTCTCCACACCACATGAGACTCAATATTGGCGAAACGCGGGTGCTAGTTCACCTCTGCCTACCCCTTCGGGGATGTGGGCGTGATTTATGTATGTATGTATGTATGCAATAAAATACATTTAATTCGTCCATTATTATATATATAAATTAATTATTTCCACCAGATCGAGATCATCCAAATTAAATAATACGAAATTCATTCAGACCTAGTTGAATTTTTATTGGGCTAATATGTAATTGTCTACTTAAAATAGACTGCATTAATAAATATTTACAAAATAACAAAAAGCAAAAATTAAATTGAGTACGTGGAACATTGATAGTTTAATTATTGACTGATTCATCATCATCATCCTAGGATTTTTTTCTTCCCGAGCAAATCAAGTCCTCCTGAAGATGAAGGCCCTTCATCTTCCTTTAGCATGCTGATGTCCCAACAAGTCACTGTAAAAAGGTCGACAAAGAGGACATTCCGAAGACTATCCCCATGTGTGTACCTGGGACTATAATAAGTGTTAAAAATAGGAGGTGCCTACTTTGTAAATATAGTGCTGCTTCACAAAAGGAACAGTGAGGGGTCAAACTTAAAACAATCAAACGGATACATTCGTATTAGTTCTTGTACGTCCAACCAGGAGTAACAGACCAAACTAAAGTCGACGAAGAAGTAAAGTAAACCAATGTAAAGTTGTAAAGTTCACACGTAGGCACTGTAGTCATAAATTGCGCGTATAGGCAACGCTGGGGTGTTTAATACGTGATTATGTGAGAGCGTATTATATTTTACACATATCTTTGATTTAATCATTTTACAAATAGAAAGATTGGTTTTAAAAATAACTTGTGATATAGAATTACTCTGTGTAAATAAAGTTATACCTGCACATTTAAGATGTGTACACATATTAACAATAACTCCGGTAAGTAAACCTGTCATGCACACACTATTATATGGTGTGAACCTCTAATGAGATAACCGACTATATTTCCTATGGCTGACAATATAGGGAGAAAGGTATTTTTTTATATATGTTAGATAGGGAAGCTATTGCCCTTCATCTTACCTGCTGGTATAAGTGACGATAAGGAATGAAGATGGAATCGTGCTTCACCTGGAAACCTCAACCACAGATGGGGCTGACTATCTTATCACACATTGTCGGAACACAATAATGCTGTTAACATTATTATTATGGCGACAGACAACAAACGATCCATTTTCTCAGAGTCATTCTTCCACCCATGGTTGAAACTATCAACTGTAGCCAGATCCAAGTCACTAAAGGCAGATAATTTTGTTGATCACCCATCCAAATACCGGCCATGGCGAATGATGTTTAGTTTACGCGCTTTTGCAGACATTGGTATAGTAGGTACCTACGCAGTGTAGAGTAATTTACCGATTAGATTGAGAGTAATTTGTGATTGAGAAGGGCTAATGTACAGTCAACAGCAGATTTTGTGCTCTATTATTACCTCTTTAAAACCTTAAAGACACTTAAAGACAATCGATTAAAGAAATTCGACAGTTTTGGGTAGTCGAAAGTGCCGTTGACTGTACGTGACGTGAAAATATTAACTGAGTTCGTACTTAATCGTATTGCCGTTTTTAAGGCTTTCTTAATTGCAGGCTGGGGTTGTTATTATTTTACAGCTAGTTCTATATCTACAAAAAATGTCCTAATAAAGTGAAAGGGACTTGTTTATAAATCTAACCTAATTCCTATACGATTCCTAAAGGTATGTTTAAGTACCACAAACCCGTGTGTCCAAAGCAAGGCTGAGAATTGCATATAGGTATCACGCAATAAGGCTTATATGAGTCAGATATTCCATAAGAAAAAGTTTTTATAATTAATATTCTACCCGTAAAGCATCTCGTAGCCGAAGCCGAGTGTCACAAAGCGTGTGTGTAAATAAATTTAATTTAGAAAAAACAATTGCAAAAATCTGATCCTTTCTAAATCATGAATAAATACTCGTGATTTAGAAAACTGCTTAAATTTTAAAATAAGTCTGTCTGTATTGAATATAATCAAGATGTATCAATTTATGATGTTAATTAATAACTTGACACATCCGAATTATCTGCGAATTTAGATTTCCTTTTTCAAGTTCAATGTGGTTCTTACATAACCTTACTTTAATAATTAATTAGTCCGTGTTCCATAGATAGTTGGCTGCTCTACAATCACCGATAATTGCGCCTGACCGTTATTTAAGTGACGTTATCTCGTGTCACTCTTATTGATTATTTCAAGAGCATTATCAATATTATGCGAGGCATGTACTACCTACTTATATCTAAAATTATATTAAAACAGATGTTACTGAGATACCATTAAAAGGATATTAAATTTAAATGCCAACAAAAAACTTATCTTCCCTACCTAAGTCCTTATTTTATTAGTTTGTATCACATTTATAGCCTTAAATCGTACCTACGTAGCCTACGACTTCATTAAAATTATGCTATTTTCTAAAAGCTACTGTAAGATAGGTACTTATAAGCTAAAGTTAGATCATTGTGTGACATTCTTATCCGAGATATATTTATATAACAGTAGATCTCTTTCTAATTTCTACAGATTCGCTCTACTATTTACATAGAAGGTTACTTTTACCTATATTTTATAGGAACGAATGATTTAAGACGGTTATAATAATACGAAACAATCATTTATTCCCTATTAATTTTCATTCATACTGAACTATTTATTAACACTGACCTTACCTAATCGCAGAATAAGCAAGGCAAATGAATAGTTTTGTAGTTTCATAATTTTTTAGGGTTTAAATATGAAATTGCTGTTTTTTTCTGTCACGCTTTAACCTCATCTAACTTTTTTAACACAGCTCCTATTATATATCAGTCATTACTAACGGTTGACGTTTTGCATTAGTCAGCAACGTAGGCTAAAAATTGTCTCATTCTATTGCCAAATGCATTCTATTGCCAAAATGTATGAATTATATATTTATTACTTGCTCCACCTAATAAAACTTTGTTAATTATTACCATAGCAGCACTAAGCTATACGTTAATCGAAATAATAGATTTGTATGAAATGTCTTGTATTTTTTTTAGATCCTCCTCTATTATCTATAAAACGGCAATATCATATTTTGTCCAATACTATCACATATGTGACTAATGAAGATATGAAGAACATGATCTACAAATAAAAGTCAATGGAAATAGATCCCGAGAGACGAGACAATGAATAACAAACAAAGGATTTCACATTAAAAAGTGTGAATCACACTTTTGCATTGCATGCTTACGCGTGTTCTATTTACATTATAATACTTAGGACCTGTTTCACAATAGACGAGTAAGTTCTAAGTAGCTTACTTCCCAGATCAATTGACAGTTGTAATATGAAATATATTCCAATTGAACTTCGAACTTACTTGTCGTTTGTGAAACAGGCCATTAGTCTAGTTGAAAAATTCTACATTTTAATACAGGTTTTGCATATTAATGGCACACCTTTTATTTGTATCTTAAATGTATACACGTAAAATAGTTCTACGAATATTGCTATAAGATCACCTACCTAGCTAAAGTGTTTTGTGGCATTACAAAAAATACTTACATCGATTTTTCTACGTACCTAACCTACATAAAGTTTTTGCCCATTAATTTATTATATTTTTTTGTCTTTTTTAATTTTTTTTTAATGCTTATCTATTCATAGAAAATTAACGTTTTTCTCAAACAATGACCTGCCGCACTCAGACACGTCAAATAACGTTAATGAGTACATAATGTCAAAAACTGAGAATTCAAAACTCGTCGCTATTCTTTCCGGGTCTATGGTCTCGATTTCAATGAATTTTTTTGACACTTAGTACTCATTAATGTTAATTGACATCTCTGAGTGCGGCAGTTAATGTTTTTCCTTTTAAACCAAACGAAACTATCCTAAGTTGCTGCTGGACTACTTTTATTACGCTTATACTAGGTCCGACGTTATAAGGCCATAGGTCCACTTTCCAAAAAGTATAAATATAAAAGCAGCGGCTAGGTTCGAGCCGAGAAACAAAATTTACACTACACTATTCTATTTTTATTTTATTTTATATGTAATTTTTTACTATATCAATGGCGAGGCATCATTATTTTATTAAGTTAAGTTATCTAACTTAAATTGAGCATTTTGAAACGATAGATGGTATGATGCTTTTCTTTTTAAAACTAACTCATAAAACTTTAAGCAAACGTCAATTTTGCAAAAATCCGAATATTGTTCGTGATTGCAGTTTTGTATTTATAATCTGAAATGGCATTTCAGATTATAAATAGGTACAAAACATTTTCCAGTACCATTTATTATGGTCCTGGAAAATGCGATAAAATATTGTTTAATATTCTAATAAAACCAGTGATATGTGTCACTGCCTATAATAAATATTTTTTTATTTGGTATACAACACCGATTTTTTACTTTTTTTTAACATCTTAGTACTAAGAACAGCTAACGATGACGACGCCTATAATAATCAAATGTTTAAGCACTATCCACTTTATTCTTTCTTGGTTAGAATTGTAAAAATATCTATGCTATTTTTAGGATATTTTAGTTAAGTTTTTAATCCGGGTCTAATAGGACTATTTTATAATCTGGTAGCGGAAAAGAGAGGGAAAACTCACTGAAAATGGTCATTAAAGTTTGAGAGAGATAGCCACTGAGCTGGTTCGTAGTCGTAGTATTTTAAATGATATATGAAGTCATTTAAAATACCTTTTACGACTACGAAGCAACACTTGGTCATGAAATACATTCCCGAAAGAATTAAATTTTCTTCAGAAACTTGAGTAAAAGTTGTTAAAGACCTTACATGCAAGGCTCAAGTTCACCAATACATAAAACAAGCGAATATAAGTTAATCGTATTAGATAGTTATAGTTTTTGACAGTTCTTCCATACGATAATAACACCCGTATTCATAAACATTCACATTCACGCACAGGGTCCCAAAAACCTATTCATAGATAATACTTGAGTGACAAAACGCATTGAGAAATGTCTTACTTCGCACAGTGTTGCTTCTTTACATAAACAAGTATTGTTTGTGAATACGGGTGTAAGTATGTCAAATACTGAGGGTTAAATAATAATCGCCTGTTTATGTGTTGTTAAACACCAGCCAGGCCCGAGTTCACCAACGCGTAAAACAAGCAATTAAAAGATAACCGTCAGTTTTTGACAGTTCTTCCATACGGTAATATGTCAAAAAGAGTCGGTTAAATAATAATCGCTTAAAACGCTTTATTACCGGTGAGATAGGGGTGAATCAGTTTTAATATACAGTCAAAGAGAACCGGCGCGGCGGGTTGCTTAAACCAAACCAAAAAAAACACGCCAAATTCAATCAAAAGTAAATAATGTTGACTTAGCGGAATTATGCATTCCGCATTCTTACTAGAATAACAGACGGCAGCTAATAGTACAGTTTATACCAAGGGCGATAAAACAAAGAATGCCCCAGATCGCAAATAACTGATAAATATGCCTGAGGAGAGGAGATATATCTGAGGCCTTAGTTTTTATCGCCCGAGGCAAGACATAGTTTTGTCACCTCCAGACCAGGAAGTGGGATTTTCCGTTCGCGTAGCGGGCGGAGAAGTCCACTTTATGGTCAGGTGTTACATAAATAATATAATTTGAGGGCATCATGCAGCGTTTGAGAGAGCAAATTAATTTGAGTACACACGCCGCCGGTATCTACTAATATTTTTTTTTTGTTTTTATTTTTTATATTATTATCTAATTACTAATAAATGTAGCGCTAACTAGAATTGTTAAGTAGACTAGTTATAGATAAAAGTCACCGTTGATTGACGATGAGAAAATATGTTCAACAGAAGTTTTAAAATAATTGATCCATTCAACTGTAATCATGTTTTACACTTTAAGAAACAAATTAGAGATTTGTTGTACCCGCCTTAAAATTATGATCATAATGCTATTAATTTTATTGTTTTAAATCTATTTTATTTTAATGATCCAAATTTTTTGACAAATAATTTTATTTGATTTTGTACTTTATTTTTATTCTCCCTTTTTTATTATTATAAATGTTAATTAGTATTTTTTAATTTATTTCAATTCCATTTTTTCTTTTGACATTGTTTAATTTTATGCAGTATATAAAAGTTAATGGTTTTTTAATTGTATGTACCCTTATTGTTATTCACAATTTTTTTTGAAATATTTATTAATTGAATCGTTTGATTTATATCATAATTATCTGAGGAAACTTTGCTGATTTCTGTATTATTTTTTTAAATTCTAATTTTATGTATTATTTAATTGTTTGTTTCCTAAATAAATACATTTAAAAAAAATATAAATGTCATCATCAGTGATGAGATGACTGTCAGTTAATTAGGAAAATGTTCAAAATGTATAGTGCTCGTGCAAATATACGAGAACATTAGGAAAATGTTCATTAAAATTATTAAGGATGTGGGTGGAAATGGTCTATGAGTGGAAGATCAAGATATCGATTATGCAAAAGACGTTATGTTTAAGAAAGAAGTCGAAACTGTATGTATATAATAAAGTGGATTATCGTGATGACACTAGTATATTGAGTAATAACAGCAGGAGAAGATATTTTTTAGCATCAAAAAGTACAATAATTTCTTTAAAGGTTTAGGTGTTTTATTTACTACATGCTCAAGATCTTTAAAATCAGAATTTACCTAATTCTGATTTTAAAGATATTAGAGGGATAGATTATTATATAATTATTATTAATAAAGTTATTAGTACAGTTTTAACTACGGCCATCATGGCCGGCCCGTGCGAAATGTTTTTTTACAAACTATGTTTCAATTTTCGCGCAGTTTACAGAAGAGCCCGTAAGTGTGTTAGAGGAGTTTGTAATTAATACTTATGACAATTTTAAAACTTATTAAGTATTGCATAAGCCTGAGGTATTTACAGACACCTCCATAACTATGCTGGTGTGTCGTGAGTCCTGCTGTTCATATCCCATCGCGGGTAGAAGATTATGCGTGATAAATATGAAATTACATTATTTAAATGTTCACGGGCTTGTCCGTAACACCTTGAAGTAATTGGCAATTATAGTAGCGAGAGTGGTAGAAGGATAGTGCCCTGGGGGACTTCAGTTCGCATTGGGTTCGTGGGGTGTATTTCCTCGACGCGGTATCGAGATCGGCGATTTGGAGTGACTGCTCGTTACATGATCGTAAGCAAACGTTGATAAGACGCGTTGAGGTCGAATAACTTTGACTTTTAAATCAAGTAATTGTGCTATACATTTTCGAATGCTATCGTCGCGTCAAATTTAAATCCACCCATACTCGTAAGGTATGAGTAAAGCTCTCAGAAGCCGTCCCGATTTTTAACAAGACGAGCAGTAATTAAACCCGAGTCGTAGCATGGTCATGTCGTTCTTATTGCAATACTTCTGAAATGGCGAGACACGCGCCTTTTTGTTTTTAAATATTTTATTTACATTTGTGCTCTGCTCTTTATATTGAAAATATTGCATTTTATTTGAAAGTGATCTAAGATTTTATTATTTTATATTTTTGTACAAAGGGGGCGCCACATAAGGAAGATGGGTCTAACAATTTCGCCAGGGCCGGCTCTGATATCTGGCAATATAATAATTTCATAAAAATACTTTTAGCAAGTTATTACAATACATTATGTCGCTCACTATATTGGGTATTTATTTTATTATTTGTACATTTCATCTTACAATTGTAATTACTTAAGTTTGCTATCACGATTATCTATTCGTGTTACAATCTTTATAACTTGTTAGGTACCTAAGTAGCTTTCTAATAAAATCTTCAGCATCAAGAATGACTAGAAGCTTGGCCAATGAATGGAGTTGTTATTTTGATTAAAATAATTATTTCAATTTGAATGGAAGTTAAAAATACGTTTCAGACGTATCGGTGAAATATCAGATATTTATGAGATTTTTCCATGCACATAATATTGGATTAATACATTTTATCCTTTTCAAATGTATTTTTTCTTACATCATGCTAACGAATCCGTGACTTTTCAAGGTTTTAAATGATATAGACAACTTTTTGCAGAGTTTTAATGAAATCACCACCTCTCCCAACTACAGTCTGTAACACCATTCATTAGCGAAACCCTGCATTCTAAAGAATTGCTACATCATTTTATTAGTGTTTTAATGTGATGGAGTGCCGCGCAACCTTACTTAACTGAGCGTATGTACACTAAATTGCAAATTATATTTACATCAGTAACCATACCTAATTTGTACTTCTTCCATTAACGGTTATAGAGCGGTTACATTGGAGCCGCTGACCGCAGGTGCATGCTTCAAAAAGAAAATAAGCTGTGCCAGGAAAACCCTTACAAACAACAAACAAAAAACATGGAACTAATGACATTTCTTTGTGATTGTTAAAAAAGAACACACTGTCGCCACCTTAAATATTGTCACCCTATCCAAATAACATGTCCCTCATTTAATACAAGCGAAAAGCAACTAAAAAAATATAATATTGTGAGTTCTAATTACTTCTAATCTTATGATAATAAGACTTACTGTTGTTGGAATGCAATTTTAAGTTGCATCTCTCTTGTATTCGATGGACGCGACGAGATAAAGATTTTGATTTTATATTACAGCTAATCGACGTCGATTCCTCTTTGAATATAGCGCTGAAATGTGTTATCTTCTTGACTTACAGTAGAATTTTTACGTTTAAATTGAAAGAACAGATGAATAAGTTAGATTTTGAGACAATTTTCAAAATTCAACTGCAGCTCAAGAACATCATTCAAGAAATACACGTCATTGTAACATTGTGTCGACGTTGTGTAGGGTAGTCGATATGGATGTAGAATTATCGACGTCATGTTGGTACTAATAGTTTAGACAGGATAGATGGATAAGCACTCCCGGCCTTAGTCGAAGTAACCCGAATGGCTGTAGTTGAGTGTTCGGTAATGCTATCCGGAGTCTATATTAAAAGGTTGTGCAAACCCTGTCCTTTCCACTAAAACATTTCCACCGAGTGTTCTAGAATTTGATTAGTTGAACAAAACATAAAAGCATCGGAGAAACTGACATAAGAGTAGAGTATCTGTGGCTCAGTGTTGTAACTTTTCATTTGGATCAGACAGGGCTTTCCCCGCGGAGACCCATAGCCTTGTTGGCTTTTTTGGGTACGCCTGGCTTACAGCAAACTTAATATAAGTGAAGCCCTTTACGGGCAAGTCAAACCCAAATCAAAGATAGCTTTATTTACCATATACTATCTGTAATCGATGTAAGTACAGACGTTGCATGTTTGCCGAACCGTTTACAGGTCACTTCGTAGATACTATTTGTAAGACTACATGGATGATTTATTAACTGATTGATTGACAATCAACTATGGTATGAGCATATCGGACTCAAGGAAGCTAATATGTGCTCAGAATATTATACCAATTAGTTAAGTAAGTCTACCCACAGCAGATTGCGAATGAAGTGTCCGAGAGTGGCCTTTGGCGACTTCAGGTGATGTCTGAGCTGAAGAAGGGCGGCTATAATTTTGCTTATTGACATTTAGGTATAATGCTATTATGTTCTATTACAATATCCCATCTATTGAATTAAAGATATCGAAGCTGGAAACTAGTCAGCAGGCAGTTTAATGCGTCTCGAATTAGTAATTTTATCAACATGATAGTCCTTCAAAGCCGGACCGCATTATGTCATCAAGCAGTTGTAAGGCCTTTTGGCGTATCTATCTGCTAACTTTGATTCTGTTACATATAAACCAATCACATGTAAGCTGAAGTTGCTTTCCATGATATTTCCGATAAAACCTTTTTCTGTCACATATTTCTATAACAAGCATTGTGACGGGATCTATGCGCGTACATTATACCTAATGACAATTATATTTGTTTTGCGAACTTGTCATGCCGTCTAGCTAGAGACCGTAGTATCTCAGTAACACGAAGAATTTATACCAATCTTACTTAGCTAATAAGTTTATTGCCAAACATAATTTTTGTAAGTAGACTTGCATTCATTGAGAGGTTAGCCTTTGAATTTTGATGCAATTCTATTAAAATTCGCACTCAAGAAAATATTTGTTTCTCTAGCATTCTTTAAAAATAAAAATTGTATTGAAATGATGTTTCTTATCATGATTGCTAAAAATGTTTACAATGATTTGCTATCGTCCTTTTAATTCAAATATAACATCAAACGTTTTTAAGTTTGCCGAGTCAGCTAGTAGGTATAGGTAACTAACGTTGTCTATTTTGCCCACACTCTCAACCAATATTAGCCAACTTACAACTAAGTGCTTTACAGGTGAATGCCTAGAAATTACTTAATTATACTTATTGTAAGTGAGAATATACCTCTTCAGGTAGTAGGTAGTCTTACTTAAGTACTTGCGACTCATCGTTCTTACCTAAGCTTCCTAACTAAGGTATTCCTTAAAATAAATGAATAGAGTAATTACATTCATCCCTTAACAAGTTTTACATCACACATACAATAATATTTTATGGTATTACGTACCATAATTTCGAAATAAATCTATATATTAAATAATGATACTAAAAATTTGTTTGTAGAGCTTCGTCTTAAAAAGTCCTGTAAATTGTACGTCTTAGATGCCAGTGATAAGTCGCATGTACTAATTATAACTGAATGTATTTCTATGTTTCTTTCTTTTCTTTTTTTGTATTTTTTTATATTTATAGCTTTAATTATGCTTAATTTAAAACTAAAGTATACGACCTAAATCTGCTTAAAGATACATAGGTATCTGATTAAGTCTTATTTAGTGACATTCTACAACCCCGGCTTCTGCATAGGTTAAGTTGAGATCACCCTTTCCAATTTCAGATTTTTCCGTTTCAATGCCATCATCCCTTACACATTCGCTAGTGTCGGGTAGGTCTGACTTGACTTTTCTATAAAGTGATTTCCGTTTGTTTGACAAACATTCGCCTTCTCGTTATTTTTTCCGTTCACTTCCGTGTTCTGTGTTGGAGGATATGTGCAAAGGTGTTTCCCACCTAAAGCAAAAATCCCCCCGAGCCCTTCTATAATTCGTCTTCCGCGTCTTCTTCATCTCGCGTCGTCGTCTCAAAACTTCACACTACAAAAACTCACCATAAAACTCGTATCCGTAACTAGATTACGATATTATATTTATAACTGTTAAGTGAATTGTATTTGAAATAGATGGCAATATTTATTTTCGATTTTGCGGTTAAAGTTAATTTTATATAATAATATAGCCTTTTATTCAGATCCACATGAAAAAATACATAGGAAACTTAATTGTTATTGTAAACCTTAATCTAGTCTGTTAATGAATTTTATTTATTTTCTGTAGATCTGTTTGCCAGTCGGCAAAGGCCTCCTCCAATCTTTTCCACTCATGTCTGTCTTGAGCCACTCTGTTCCACGTGACGCCTGCCACTTGTCTTATGTCGTCGTCCCATCTTTTATGCGGTCTACCTCTTTTCCTTATACCTTCTCTAGGATACCACCGTGTCACAATTTTGCTCCATTTGTCTTTTCCTCTTATCATATGGCCTGCCCATCGCCATTTAAGCCTTCTAATTTTGCACGTTATATCTATAACCTTTGTTTTGCTTCTTATTACACGGTTTCTCAGGCGGTCTGACTTTTTCACATTCATCATACTCCTTTCCATTGCGTATTGGCATGTTGCAAGATTGCTAATCATGTTTTGTGATAAGGTCCATGTTTGGCTGCCATACATTAGAACTGGTAGAACGCAAGTAATAAATAGTTTGCTTTTTATATTCATATGAAGGTAATGTAAGGTTCATAACCTCTTTCAAACTCCAGTACCTTCTCCAGCCATTGGTTATTCTTCTATCAACTTCTTTGCGCATCGGATTATCATCTGTTATTAGCTGTCCCAGATATGTATATTCATCCGTATAATCAATTTCGTTGTTTCCTAAATTTATAGTAATTTTCTCTCCGTGTGTCATTACTCTAGTTTTCTCCGGGTTTAGTTTTAACCCTACTTTCCCGCTTTCCGTTGCTAGCTCGTTTATCATTTTTGTTATATCTTCCGGGGATTTTGCAAACAACACAATATCATCTGCGAATCTCAAGTGGGTTAACGAGACACCGTCTAGATTGATACCCAGATTTTTCCAGTTAAGACCTCTGAATATTGACTCTAGTACCGCCGAGAATATTTTTGGTGACAGAGGATCTCCCTGTCGTGTCGACAGGGAGAAAGTTAATTTTAGTCGGGTTCATATGCACGAAGTACGCCATCAGTCGACGATTCGACTTTAATTCTTTGTTGGTGTGATGCTACGCTATAAGTTTACGACATTTTTAAACTCTTATTTCATGTAGTTAGATATAAGTGTTATTGATATTTTTATCTCATCCTGCTAATATATTTGCAATTGTCAAAAAATAACCAGGGTTCATGTTTTTGGAAACATACCTAATGCTTGCTCTACACTGCGTATAATGGCGTCTTATTTCAGTAATCCTATGGTCGGCAGGCTCTCTAAAAGTTAATCGCATAAGTAGTATTTTAATTCTCGGGATTGGATGGGTTTGAGTTATTACAAGTTAATAGAAGTGATTTAAAGGCAGTAGAATCTGATGACTCCCCTGAAAATCAAGAAATCAAGAAATCTTAGCAAAAGAAACCGAAATAAAATAAAATTATACCTGCTTAGGCATAACCCAGAAAAGGACGAGTCTAAAAATATTACAGATACCTACGTTAATCGTACAAGAACTAAACGAATGTTCAATATAAATCAAAAAGCTTAACCTGTTGGCTTCATGACGTAGTTTGTGCTTGATTACCTTTGTGTTTCGCAAAAATATAAGGAAACACCCCAGGCCCTAGTCGTGTCAACAGAATATACTTGACAATTAACTAGTGAAGTTGAGCTGTGGAAGAGTTAACACAAATTATGCGACGGGGTTGTTACTGGGGACGGATTGCGCGGATGCTGAAAATGGAACATTGACACACAGAAACTTCTAAATGCCGAATCAATAAGCAATATCGCTATCCACGAACAGCTTGCCAATTGTAATTTAGGGTCGGTTCTTGAATAGCTCCTCTACGACACCGGGGTCGGCGAGGGTCGATATATCTCCGATGTCCTTGTCTCCAAGGGCGATCTTCCTGAGTATTCTGCGCATTATCTTACCAGACCTTGTCTTCGGCAGCCCCGGGGCGTACTGTATGACGTCTGGAGCGGCGAACGCGCCAATTCTCTGCCTCACGAGTTTCTTCAGAGCGTTGACGAGTTCTGGTTGGAATTTGGCCCCCTCGTTGAGCGTGATGAAGCAGTAGAGGGACTCGCCTTTGATCGGATGCGGCTTAGACACAACCGCCGCCTCGGAAACCCTCGGTTCCTCCGTGAGCACACCTTCCACTTCTGACGTGGACATCAAATGGCCAGAGACGTTGAGCATGTCATCAATACGACCAGTTACCCAAAGGAATCCATCCTCATCTCTACGGGCACCTGGAACAAAAGTCGAAATTAGAAGCAAATTTGAGGTTATGTTTCCTATTTATCTATTTACGTTTATGTAACATTACACCAATATAATTCATATTATTTACCTTGAAATGAACAAGAAATACTTTCATAATACCTGTTACGAAAATTTTATTAAACGTTTCGCAAACCTTAAGTAGTTAGGTACGTTTTCATGATGGGAGAGAGACTAAGTAGCGTTATCGCACTTATCAGACCCATTAAAAGAAGTAGGTGAGAAGTAAATACAAATCTTGACGAAACAAACCAAGGTAATAAATTCTAGCAATTAGTAGGTGAGTTCGATAGCACAGTGGCTTAGTGCGCTTGGCCTTTGATCGCTTAAACTAAGCAATGTTCGCTAGTGCCGGTCATTGTTTGGGGGACCAAAAGTGTATCATATCGAGTTCTTCCGTTCTCTGCAATGGGCCAGCGTGGTGGGTTATGACCTATTCTCCTTATATATCCAGGCATAAGGAAGGCCTGTTTAAATTAAGTATTTTGTAGATATTGGAATTTTATGATAATAATAATAATTTATTTGTCTTAACTACACATATTAGGTAACAAGTGCGTGAAGGCATTGCTGTTTTTAGTAACGATTGATGAGATTTGCGCGATGAAAATTCAAGTAGAGCCAGCTTGAAAGTACAAACCGCTGAAAACTTCTGGATCGATTCAACTTTTACGGATATAGATAGATGGCCACACTGTAATCATGTCAATAAAGTGTGATTCAAAGGCTTCATGGCGCCGGTTGTCCGAGAGTTTTTTTTAATCAATACAGTTTTCTTCGGGTTACGTCATGCATTTGATATAATACAGACCATAGTCTAGGTATTGGTAAAGGTTTTAAGATATAGGCTTATGATAATACTAAATATCAGAAAACTGCGAGTATCCCATTTGTGAAGTCCTGTAATTTGTGATGAACCAAACGCATAAATTAGTTTATTTCGTCTAAAACCATTTTTTCATGCGTGGTCTATTTTATTACAAAAAAATTATATTCCATACTGTTAGTTAGTTCTGTGACTGAGCCTCTGTACATAAATAAAATTAACGCTTATCTCCTAGACTCGTTGGTAGCAAAATCAATCAATATATCCGTTTCCTGACGTTATTTTATACCTTTATTATATGGAATTATATTAACAGACAAGTGTGGGATGTTGTTCTAACAACGAATCAGACCAGCAAAGAAGATTAACCAATTAGCAATAAGTGAAAATGATCACGTATACAAAATTGTTACTTGAACACCACTCACCGTCACCAGTGCAGTAATATCCTGGAAACTTCGAAAAGTAGACGCTCTGATAGCGGCTGTGGTCCCCGTAGAGAGTCCTCATTATGCCAGGCCAGGGTCGGGAGAACACAAGGTAGCCTTCTCCCGGACCTTCGATCAGCTGACCGTTCTCATCCAGCAGACTCGGCTCCACACCAAAGAATGGGAAACCCTGCAGTAGGTACATAAAACTCAGCAATAACCAACTTAAAAGAAAACGGTACATGTAAGTTTGAAGTTTCACCCCAAAAAGTAACCTTAAAATAATAGCTAAACAACAGAATAATTGTATAAGATTCACGTTGCAAAAAAAAATCCTATTTCGTGCATCATGTAAAAAGCTGATCTAATTATGCACCAAACTTATTTTATATTCTCGTGTTTCTTAGTCTAATTTAATATAAAAGTCTCGTGTCACAGCAGTGTTTGTTAAAAAAACTCCTCTGAAACGGACGGGTTCATATGCACGAAGTACGCCATCAGTCGACAATTCGACTACTACGCTATAAGTTTACGACATTTTTAAACTCTTATTTCATGTAGTTAAATATAAGTGTTATTGATATTTTTATCTCATCCTGCTAATATATTTGCAATTGTCAAAAAATAACCAGTGTTCATGTTTTTGGAAACATACCTAATGCTTGCTCTACACTGCGTATAATGGCGTCTCATTTCAGTAATCCTATGGTCGGAAGGCTCTCTAAAAGTTAATCGCATAAGTAGTATTTTAATTCTCGGGATTGGATGGGTTTGTCGTGTCACAGCAGTGTTTGTTAAAAAAACTCCTCTGAAACGGACCGAAAATGATTTTTTTTGTGTATACTTGGTAGGTCT
The DNA here is from genome assembly GCA_963931975.1 of Cataclysta lemnata. Lineage (NCBI taxonomy): Eukaryota > Metazoa > Arthropoda > Insecta > Lepidoptera > Crambidae > Cataclysta > Cataclysta lemnata. The sequence continues at coordinate 21,476,026 of OZ008338.1, forward strand.
GACCCGACCCTACTTAGAGTAGGATAAGGGCAAGGAAGAAGACTTGGTAGGTCTGAGAATATATCGTAGGCTATTTTGTATACTCCCTAGGAGTAATAAGGGTGAAACAACATTTGCCGGATCAGCTAGTAAGTTTTATAATTTTTGAATGAAGACAAAGAAAAAAATATTTTACTCACAGCAGATCCCGGCTTCATTGGAGTGGCACCTGGCAAACTGGTGATCACATGCCCACCAGTCTCAGTCTGCCAGAAGGTGTCAGCGATGGAACACCTGCCGCTACCAACGAGGTTGTAGTACCATAGCCAGGCCTCGGGGTTGATCGGTTCCCCGACGCTTCCCAATACTCGGAGAGTGCCCAAGTTGTGTCTGACAAAAGGATAATTAATAGAAATAATATCAAGGGCAGTTTTGTTGACTATGTTCTGGTTCAAATCAAATTTCCAGTTAGATTTCCTTGATAATTTTTTTGTTATGCTTATTTTGTAATATTAGTATATTAAGTGGAGCTAATGTTAATGAAACAAAATAAAAAAGTAAATTACAACATTTTATGAGAATAAAAGTAGACAGACTAAATTCCAATAATAAGACCATTGTATATTTGGAAATTTCGAACTAAACACATAAAGTTGCTGTTAAAGTCGTTATTCATATTCATCACCCAAACAAGTGCAATGATGGAAGTATAATCAGAAAGAAAAATATCCGGTGTGTCCTTAATCGTGTAAATTGCAACAAGTGCATCAAGGCCAGTGCATCGGCACGTGTGATTTGCACCATTAGCACCTTCAAAGTACGTGGCCGTAAGTGGATATGAATTGGCTTGGCTCTATAGATACTGCAATATGTCAATTTGCGCACGGCAATTGAAAATGGACTTTGTTATAGGTCATTATGGCCTAGCTAGGTTGTTAATAAAATTTGACGTATCGATGCAGATTGGGCTCAATTGGGGTTCAGACTTCCAATTGATTTTGCATAATTTCGATCGGCTTCTAGAGCAATAGTGCGATTATTAAGGATTCGTGGCCTGTCGTGAAGCCATTTAAAATTAGGCGACACTTATTGTCGAAGAAAACGTGCCAACCAAAAATAAAATAATAAGTACTCAAAATATTAAAATCTTGTTCACTGAGGACATGTTTTGGGACTTGCGTTGCGTAACCTCATACGCGTACAACACGTTGCATACAACGGATAAAATCTTTAAGAAAAATTAAAATCAAATAAAATTTTCGTGTCCGGATTACGAATACATTTTATTATCTTTTTTCGATGTTTAGATATGTCATAACAAAGAACCACTCCTGTGCTAACGCAAGCATTAAAAAAAGTTACAAGTGTCGCATGTCAGGCCAAAAGTGCTTACTTATTCAGCGAAGTACTCGTTTTGAAAAGAATTCACCAATTGCGAAAAGAAAATATATGCGAAGGCCACTTTATGCGCCAAATCCATTGTTTCTAATTTATAATAACTAGGTATGATCAACCGTAGATCGGATAAAAATAGAATACAGTATTTTTTTTTCATTTAAACTGTTCTGAATGACGCTCCATCGACGGTAACAACGAAAGCCGTTACAGCCCGTAGCACTGGATGTGGAGTAAATCCCCTCGGGGAAAAGAAAACAATTTTCCTCTCGCTCTAACTCCCACTAAATCCCGAGACAAAACACTGTCAAGTGGAGAGAGTAGTGGGGAAAGAATTTGTCCACGTCCCGTGCTAGACCTACAGGTACTCACTTTTTGACGTATTCATCCCCGAACTTGATGAGAGCTCTGATGGCTGTAGGGGCCGTGTAGAATTGAGTCACCTTGTACTTATTCACCAGTGCCCAATACCGGTCGTTGTCCGGGTAGAAAGGAGTACCTTCAAACTGAAATCACGGAGCTATTACAAACGGTGACAAAAAAATCACCGACATACTTATAGTCAAATATTTTTGATTCCACTACGAACATGTGTAGCTCGTCTTACGGAAGGCACGTTAAGTCGTTCGTCCGGGCTGTATTTATCAATAATACTCACCAATTATTATAGCCCACTCTTGCAAAAGCTGGTGATGACAAAATACAATTAAAAATATAATCTTCCTAACTTATTTTGCAGATTTGTAGAAGATTTTTTTGATTGGCCTCTGTTTGCCGATTAAAATATAGTTTATGTTATATTATTGGGTAACGTCGCCTAATTTATTATCAACATACATACAATAACGTCGAGAATTAAGAAACTGAACCCGTCGTGCAATCATAATTGGGTTACAGCACTCGGTAATGCGTATTTGGAAGTAGGTCTTAATATAGTCGTAACCGTTATGAAATGGCTATCGACTTAAAATAGCAGTAACACCACTGGTTGGTTCACACAGTGGTACTTAGATATTGAACTCTATTGCAATTAAACGTTTATAATAGTTTGCTAATAAATATCTTTTTAATTTCTCTTGTACAAAGTGTCCGCCATTAAATTATAGAATAGCATTATTGCGCTTTAGAAGAAAAAGGGTTTTTCGTTATTACATTGACTGTTTACCATCACGCCTACAAAAATAAAAATGTATTCATCATAATGAGTAAAATAATCATGAATAAGAACTCAACTTTTTACTGTCACAAAAAGAAAATAAAACCAAACGGCTGCATCCTTTGCCGCTACAGAAGAAATACAAAAAGACATTGTCGCGAAATGTTTACAATTTTTTTCTGATTAAAAATTGAAATAGTGAACATACTTTACTTTACAGTGAATCAGAAAGCATTTATCTAACATAAAACGAAAAGTTTATGAAGTGAAGAACAAAAATCGAGTGGAACATACGGAAGGGGTTGTTTGGTAACAAAATTCGTTTATTCATACGCGAGTTCGATTCCCGCATCAGGATAATAATTTATCAAAAAAATATTGACATATTTTTTGGAAGTAGGTACTTTTGACGATCAATGCTATAGTGATACTCACCATGACGGAGGTGGCAGCGTTAGCTAAGGGTGCGTACACAACGTACGTATGGCCAGTGATCCAACCGACGTCGGCTGTGCACCAGTAGATGTCTTTGTCCCGGTAGTCGAACACATAGCGCATAGTAGCAGCGGCGTACATCAAGTAACCAGCGGTGGTGTGTAGGACCCCTTTGGGCTTGCCCGTCGACCCGCTAGCAGACCAAAGCAACGAATTAATTTAATTGAAATTGGAATACGGAAACCAGTAACTTTATTTAATTTGAAATTTTAAACTAAGAACATAGTTTATAGGTAACGGTATATCCTATACGATAAGATTAATGCAGTTTATCAAAATTGAACCATTAAAATATAATGCTACATTAAGTTTACAGTCATAATTGTAACCGCAATTTTATTTCAAGATTTCAACCCAAGCATTTAAATTACATTTTTCCACCTTAAATACATATTTTCAATTTAAAATCTTCGGACTGTTATTTTAAACACAGCAACCCTAGATTTTCTGGTCATGTTACACAATTTTAAGGACCCCGCGAGAGATATGGGAATGGTGACAGTTGTTTTATTGTTCTGTTCTGACGACACGGCCTATTTTACCATAATTATTACCGTGTCCTAATAAAATTAGGACTCGGTTCTATACTAATTCCGTCCGTAAAAGCTAGTGTCATACATTGTGTCAAATCAATTGAATAAGTATTTAACAAATTACAAACCTTGTGTAAAGCATGAACAGTGGATCTTCAGCCTGCATCCATTCGGGGGGGCATATGCTGGACTGCTTCTCCACGAGCTCGTGCCACCACACGTCCCGTTCATCATTCCACTTATACTAAAAACAGTATGACAATTTTAGCATGCTACAAATTTCTAGTCACGACCTGAGAAGCTTTAAGCAATGTTTAAATCACTAAAAACAATAGGCGGTTTTGAAATCCTGTAGAATATCAAACAAACAGAAAAATCATCATCATCAGAATCACAGTTATTATGTTGTATATTATTTGAATTATATCTCCGGTACCTATTCTCCCATTCATAAGAAAGGCCTGAGCCCCAGCAATGAGAGAACATTACTACGAGGCTGATGATGGTAATATCTACAGAAAACTTTTATCATTTATTGAAAGTTAATTAGTTGAACAATACTGTCTCATAAAACTAGGTTAGAAGTGTATTATTAGTATTATTGATCCTAAATGAAGTAAATAAATATTAATTTTAGGGTAAAAACTAAAACCAATTACCAAAGAGCGAATGTCGCTTGGCAATTCCCCGCAAGCAGTGACCCTGTCCAAATGCGAGACAACGATGCACAGAGAAACGTCGTGCTTGTGCTTGGTCTTGGCCTTCTCCAGGGCCTCGTCGCAGATGGACTTCAGCACCAGGAGCTTCTCCCCGCGCCAGCCCCCGTCCGATGTCACCAGGACCTTGGCTTTGCAGTCGGACATCCGCTCCGCTAGGGAGTCGGACGAGAAGCCCGCGAACTGAATGGGATTAAGCGTCGGTTATTTAACGTTGGAAAAGTAATAATTATTTAAGGCTCGAGTTCACCAACACGTAAAACAAGCGATTAAAAGATAACCGTCCATTTTTGACAGTTGTTACGAAAAAATGTCAAAAACAGACGGTTTAATTAAAATCGTCTGTTTAAATATTGGTGAACTCCAGTCTTAGGGCTTGTTTCACAATCGACAAGTAAGTTCTGAGTAGCTTACTTGGTAGATCATTTGACAGTTGTAATATGAGATATATATGTCAATTGAACTGCCAAGTAAGCTTCTCAGAACTTACTTGTCGATAGTGAATCACCTTAATGTTGGTAAAGTAATAATTATTAAGGCTCGAGTTCACCAACACGTAAAACATTCACCAACACGTAAAACAAGTGATTAAAAGATAACTGCCAATTTTTGACAGTCCTTTTTTGACCTCTTTTACGTGTTGGTAAACTCGGGCCTTACTGTCAAAAACTGACGGTTATTCTTTTAATCATTTGTTTTACGGTTTGGTAAACTGCAGCCTAAGTATATTCTGTCAGTATGTCGATAAGTGATTGAAAACAAACAGTCCACTCACCACCACAGAGTGGACGGCGCCTATTCTCGCGCAGGCCAGCATACAGACGACAGTCTCCAAGATCATGGGCATGTAGATGGAGACGCGGTCGCCCTTGCCCACGCCGCAGTCGCGCAGCCCGTTCGCGAACTGGCACACGAGGTCCAGCAGTTTCCTGTATGTCACCCGGCTGTAGTCGTCCGGGTGATTGCCTTCCCTGTTAACGAAATGGTCAATTACATAGATACACACATACATAAATCACGCCCGTATGCCCGAAGGGGTAGGCAGAGGTGAACTAGCACCCACGTTTCGCCAATTATGTTAGGTCCCATGTAATAGGTGGCGAGCCCATTTATCGGGCACAAAAGGCGCAGTATATTGCTATTGCTAGGTGCTATAAGAGGAACGCTGCTTCCTTATAATTGATTTATCCTTAGTCGCCTTGTACGACACCCACGCGAAAGATTTGGGGTGGTGACAATTGTATTCTACTCTGCCGTCACCACACGGCCAAAAATGGTCAATTAACACCTCGAATTATATTATAGCGTTCATTGGCTGTCCCAGACTGTCAAATTTCTTCAATCGTTAGTCAACTTAAACTTGTGTTAAAATTAAACTTTTTGTGTACTTTTATTATTTTAACTTTTATGTTAGGTTTTTTCCTAGAAAACAATTTATGGCAAATTGTAGGGTTACTAAATCTTAAGTACGTACTACTAACAAAACATGTAGGCTAACAAGTTTAATTGTACACTTGCCGTAACTTTCGTGAGATATTTCTAAAGCGACGTTTATGATAGGTACACACAAGGTATCCTGTATATCACATACACATATACACTCATACACGAATTGTAGAATCGCCAGAAAGAAAAGCGAATTTTTGTATATTTTGTGAATCATTCATGTATAAAATATAATTGGACAGGAAAAAATTAGGTCAATGTTATTTTCAGGGGTCTTCTAATGTAGTATAAAAATACCTTATTTGTGTATTGTAAGGCTGCGAGAACCCTTCGTTATAGCATTGTTTTGAGCACAGACCAGTCTTTGACCGAGGTACCAACAAAATGGTTCCCCTTCCACAGTTGACCTAGTTGGCGGTTCATATTGACACCCTCATGTATTTAAATTTCATACTAGGAGGTCGTGTTTGCTATATAGAAAAAAAACTGACTCAATTCTTCACAAACCACGACCGCAGCTGAGGCTATCTAGTTAGGACGAACGAAAGAACTTAAAATCATCATTTTAGAATATCATAGAGTAAGAACAAGTCTTTGAAGTATTGTCGTGTTGTGCGATTTGTACCTAGCACATGGATTTGCAATAGACGTGTAGAGTTTTAGTGCCTGCAGTCAACCTCAGTGCCAACTACCAATATTCACAGCGACGTCTGATAAGCACATAATTAACAGCATTAATTGGTACTTCTACTTTGTCGGGCTTAAGTATTCAAACGTCGTAACGGAGAATACAGTAATTTGTGAATATCTCTCAACTAACTTGAAGTATTTTAGACAAACAACCGTCATTTTATCTATAATAATTGTTACAAACGGAAGATGTAGTAAGTTCAGTTACTGCATTTTTCATTAAGTAGTAAGTACGCATGACTATTCTGGCGTACTCATTTAACAATTGACGTAGGTCTGGATCATAGAAAAGACATTACTCTCAGCTTTGGACATTTTCAAATCGCGCTCGTTGCATGTAAGTAAGTGGTAAGTTTCAAGTTCAGTAGCAAATTGCTTGTCGTTAACTTGACAACTGCGAGGTCAGCACAGCACGCCTTCCTTATCTCGGTAATCGAGAGCTGCTTGACCTCCGGGCCGTTTGCAATGTTAACTCGCAAAAAATTATTTAACAATTTATTAAGATAGCGTTCGGGCTTCCGCCATCCCCACTTTCTTTGCTTATTATAGATACTGTTACACGAATTTAAGTCCCAAGTAATAATACAATTTGTAGTTGAATGACGTCACAATATGTTGCTGTTTCCATTCAATTAATATGCTTGTTAAAAAGTGAAGCTTTTGGGTTAGAGATACTTTGTACCCGACAAACGATAAAATGTAATATTTTGATGTTTCACAAAGTGTAATAAATAACTAAGTAGATACATTTATAATAAAGTTTGCATCATTGTTATCAAAAATGGTTGAGCAGAGAGATGAGTTAATGTATTGAAGGTAAACGCTGATGACATTTGGTCTGTGTAATGTACTGTTGGCGCTTAGGTAGAGCTAGATTAGTTCCACATTTTAACATTATAACATTAGAGATACTCAAGAAAATATTTGAAAAAACTATCTCCGCACACAATCAGTCGAAAATTTGCGACCTATTTGTGTAATTTTGGTTGTATTTTGAACCATAGAATACATTTACTTTTGACCTGAGTCAATGTCCACGTAATGCGTGATTCACGAGTACTTAAGTAATTAGTTATAATCTGAAATTTTTGCCGTTTGGTGACGGCAGAGTAAAATACAATTGTCACCTCCCCAAAATCTCTCCCGTGGGTGTCGTACAAGGCGACTAAGGATAAATCAGTGATGCGGAATGGGCAGCAGCGTTCCTCTTATACCTACCAACTAGCAATGTACTGCGACTTTTGTGCCCGATAAATGGCAATAGGCTCGCACACTGTTACATGGGACCTAACTAATTGGCGAAACGGGGTGCTAATTCACCTCTGCCCACCCCTTCGGGGATATAGGCGCGATTTATGTATGAAATTTTTCGCGAAGCAATTTATATGTGTAGCTGTTACATAAGCCTATTACGGTAATTAATGTGACTAAGGCTGAAGGCTTTCAGTGGAAACAATACAAAAGAAAACAAACAGGTCTTATCATTATCAAACGTAATTTATCTTTTAGGTTTTTTTTATAGCATAACGTAAATAGGTAATGTTACTATGAAAATCAGTTCAGTCATAGATAATATGTTAGCACTCATAGATTGAAAGAACTTTAATTCTCTATATGATAGATAAACTTAATTTTCATGACTTGTGGTAGTCATGAAAATTTTGTAAAAAACTAAGCCAATTTAGCTTGTCGTCAAGTCAAATGTGATATTTGGACACGGACCAAATAAACAGTTTAACAGAGCCACATTTATCATTTCAGGTCCTGTCATATTTACATTTGTTAAAACGCTTTTACTTTTAACCATTGTACCAAATTTTTGTTAGTGACTCTACTGCCATTTATCTTTATTACTCCATTTGTATTTTTTGGTAAACCATCACAATGTCTTTTTAGGGAAACACGTAAATTCACAGCAAACAGAAGTTACAAGTTCTAGTCTTATCTGAATATCTAAAGTATTTCAGAAATAATATGACTTTTCAATAAAAAGCTGATCCAACATATATATAGAGCGAATAACAAAATTCAGACTAATCAAATGCGTGAGAAATTATAAGATATCTGAAATTTGTACATATAATTATAACGCATTTGTTAAGTAGAAAAAACAACTAAAACTATTTTACATTTGATAAGAGTTAACTTTTTGACCGCGAATAACCATCGCAACGTTGCATGCAAAACCGACCTCCATTTACCGAGTCCCATCTTTTATCTTTAGAGATGACATTCAATGCCATAAAAGATAATCACTATCACGACTTGAATGAAGTTATAAATGTTGGAAACGCTACGATTACGAACGGCAAAGACTTTATTAGTTGGTACTTGGCCTCAAATAGCTTTGAAAAATCTTTAGATGATAACACAGGGAATTAGGTTAAAACAGATCACAATAATTATGTTTCGCGTCAGGACTTTGTCGAATGTATTGTACACATCAATTTGTTTTTAACGATTGTTCTATAAAACAAACCTAATTGTTATACGTTTAGAGAACTAATCAATGGCAAACAATTTTCGCTCGAACGAAATTTCGGTCTGTCTGATAAAGAATTATAGTTGACAACGTGCGAAATTTCGACCGTAGTTTCGATTTTCGTTGAATTATAGTAGGTTCAAGGACCGTTTTTACAATTCGTTAATGTTACTCGGGTTTGTTTTATTTGCAACCCAGTGTACGTTTGCATTGGCTTTTTTTACAATCGCAAGCGGCGAGCTATGTTTAGCATTTTGTTTTCTATCACGCGAAGGACCCAGTCCCGAACCTCGTCGAGTCGTCACTAATTTGTTGAGAGCCACAACCAGAGGTTGTGTAAAATTTCATTTGTCGCTAGCAACTTTCTGGTGTTCTAGAATTAAAAGGGAATGGAAGGCTCGATGAAGTTTGTCCTTTAAAGTATAAAAGAACATGACACTTACTACCCCCATCCCGTTACTTGGTAACTTGTCAGGAATGTATGATGATAAGTGATAAAAACGGACACTATGGTGGTCGAAAGCCTGTGATTGAAATAATAGTAGGCAGTTTTAACAAAAAGGCATAAGTTATTCCTCCATGTATATTGATAATCGCTTTCGTATACGTTCCCAGAAAGAAGTCTTTAAAAATTTAAGGCCGACACTATTGTAATGATTTGTAAGCGTCAAAGCAAATCAAAATGAGGCCGACTGCCTAATATTTATCGGTCCAATCTCAAGATGCATATTTACGATTACGAGGGTGTTTTACAGTCGAAAATATCCTTTGTTGTCCACGTCACCTTGAATCGGTGACAAATTATGCACGTTGGTACCTAAGCCGTATTGAACAGCGTACAGTTTTGGCATCATTTATTATTATGGGACTCAGGAATCCTCCCATCATTACAAATTCAGTCTTAAATAAAACAGTCAAGTGAAAAACCGCAATATTGGACATTCATTATAATATAATTTGCGATATGTGCATTATTTTGGGCAATTGTATTAAGTCCCTTGATAAAAAACAGCTTCGACATTCACTGACCCGGTTTCTTTGCAAATTAGTGTATTGTTGTGTGTCCGCTTAGAGCAGTGAGTGCGTTTGGTTTTAGTCCCCGAGTATTACATTCACATAGCCTTGAATAAAACAAGAAAGGCAATTACAGTGCCTGAAGGTATAAAATATGGGTAGCGCTAAGTAGAGTTTTGCCTTCGTAGCCTGAAGGTTTTGTATCACCGTCACAATTATGTTTTAATTTGAACTAAGTACTAATAATATTATCTCGAATTCCTCTGTGCTTTGGAAAGCACGTTAAGTCGTTGGTCCCGGCTGCATATGCTGTCGTTAATACCTACTGGTTAATGCACACCATTATGGCTACCCACCGCCGCGCCGGTTATAGCCATTACTCCCTATCCTTTTCCTCTTCATTCCTTTATCCGTAGGGAAGGCCTTTACGCCAGCAGTGGGACATTAAATAACTGGTGATGATGATGAACTATGTCTTTATGATGTTGATTTAATATAAATTCTTAAGAATTAAAATGTCGATCTATAATTAATTCTTTGCAGTTTGTGCTTTCTCGATAAAATTACTTGGGGGACACCCTACATACAACGATGACCACAGAACAGAGAAAGCAGTACCTCTTTTACTGTTCTGTGACGATGACAGACATAGGAGAGGTAGGTACTCTATAGTAGAGTAGCTTGCGAACATTTTACAATATTCGCACACCAACCCTAATTGACCGTAATGGTTTTAAATAAAACTTGTTAAAACACTGTAAAACAAAATAATACCAAATAAGTTTACTACATATTAGTTTCTTAATTAACAGATCAAACTTGCATTCCTCGGTAAATGTTTTCAGTTATGAAGCACGAAATTTAGTGATCTTGTGTAAATAAAACTGACTGCAATCCGTGAGTTTTTTTTAAGAATTCACTGTTATTCCAATGGTTAGTGGTTACTAATGGCTAATGATTACTCATAATCACGTATTCGATATTTGCGTACTAACATTTTATATACATACATACATAAATCACGCCTATATCCCCGAAGGGGTAGCAGAGGTGAACTAGCACCCACGTCTCGCCAATTATGCTAGGTCCCATGTAATAGGTGGCGAGCCTATTGCCATTTATCGGGCACAAAAGTCGCAGTACATTGCAAGGTGGTATAAGAGGAACGCTGCTGCCCATTCCTCATCACTGATTTATCCTTAGTCGCCTTGTACGACACCCACGGGAGAGATTTGGGGTGGTGACAATTGTATTCTACTCTGCCGTCACCACACGGCTGTACTAACATTTTAATTTGACTATTTACCGCTGTTGGTTCTACATTGTTAAGTAGGCACCTATTAAATGATTGAACGCTATTGTCATAATACGGCTAGGGGAGGCTTATAATACAATCACAGTATACCCAGAACAGTAGGTAGTTTATCTGCGTCCTGTCCGCGAGTTATTGGCCTACTCTTGCGTTGGTTTGGAACTAAAGCGGCGGTTGCGAGCGGGAATGTGCCGAACGGGAACGAGCAGCGAGCGAACGTGCAATCCAACCTTGTACGTGACACGCGCGATCACACCGAACGCCCCCGTATTTAATGTCAATGTGTGCGTCACAGTGCGTGCGAATACGAAAGCACACATTCTAATAGGCAGCGGCCCGTTTGTGTGAAGACGTATTACTGTTCTTGGTATACTGTGGTACAACTGTCTGTTGCCAACGGATGCCAGAGAACGCTTTATTAGATCAAGAGTTACTTGTTCCAATATCAATTTCCGTCTGCTCGCCGCCCATTACGGACTCCTTTGCGAAAATTGTTCTCCGAGGAAACGTCAATAAGCAGACATTGTGCATGTGCATAAAATATATATTACAGTACCAACACACTGTGGCTGGCACTGTCGGGTACACTGTTTCTGTGCCTGCACTGCAATGCCAGATAATTGACATATACCGGGTGGAATAAAAAGGGCACTGGAGGGGAAGGTACCTGAAATCTTTAAAATAGCTCAATTTACTGATAGCAAAACCTTTATTTTTGAAAAGAACATAACTGCATTCACAGAATTCTCATAAAGGTTACCCACAACAAATCGAACCAACGAAAAAATAAAAATAAGATAACCTGCGCCATTTAATTTCTAATCGATTCTATTTGTTTGTTAATCGAATTGCTCTTGATACGCATTATTTTAATAATTGATATAGCACAAAATACTTATTATAAAATGGTGGCAAAACAACAAAAACAAAAACAACTTTCCCCCTAGGGCCCTTATTTCCATTCTGCATATTACGCCTGTCTCCCGTGAGGTGTTTTAACACCCGCGTATAAGTATTAACCGTTCTGCCCCCCTAGCCAAGTGGCCAATCTATCGAAAACATACTGCCGCACTCAGAGACGCCAATTAACTTTAATGAGTATTTAATGACAAAAATTTTCATTCAAATCTAGACCATAGACCCGGCAAGAATAGCGACTAGTTTTGAATTGTAATTTTTTTTGACGTTAAGTACTCATTAACGTTATTTGACGTCTCTGAGTGCGGCAGTAAGAATATAAAATGTATGAAACTGACTTATAACAAAGAAAAAAATACGTCAGTTTCATACTTTTGATTCTATGCGTTCGCAAAGATAAGCCACTTGGCTAGGATCTCTGTTGTATTGACAATAACCCTCAGAGTAAATAGGATTTTTGACAGTCAAATATACATAAAATGTGAAAAACCGACGGATAATTAATAATCGCCTGTTTTACTGCCGCACTCAGAGACGTCAGATAACGATAATGAGTACTTAATGTCAAAAAATGACAACTCAAAACTAGACGCTATTATTGCTGGGTCTATGGTCTACATTTTACCGATTTTTTTTGACATCAAGTACTCAGTACTCATTAAAGTTTATTGACGTCTCTGAGTGTTGGGCCTAAAGCATTTAATTGTCATCGGCATAATTAATTTACCATCGACTTAAACGGCCCACCGGGAACATTCCTACGATATAATAATGGCGAATTCCGGCGCCGTGGATTCCAACGCGGAATCGTTTATCGCATTTTATGGCGCGAATGGTGAATTTCAGGCCGTTTGTCATATTTCGAGACCTTTAAATGTATTCATGTCATTATACTATGGGAGCTTTTTGTAACCCACTAAAATGCCACATATTAAATATGGGATATTGAATTATGAAATCGGAAAAACAAGCTCTAAAACTTTCGAATAGGGACAATTAAAATTTCAATATACTCCTAGTCCAATTTTCACGTCAATAGCTAGCTTAGTTCCGGAGATACGAATAAGAAGTTGTAAAAAGGTATATAACGAGTTTATCGTCCGCGCGGCAGCATTGTATGTACGTGTAAGATGAACTTTACAATATTCGCCGTCTATTTCCCTCTGAAGACCGAGAGGTTAAACAATAGAGTGAATTGAATAATCTCCCCCCGAAGCTCTACCATTATGTAATCAGATCCAATTGGAGATCACAGATTTGCCCACTTCTTAGTTCGTTGCATTGTTTAAAGCGAAAATTTTAATGACAACCACATCTAACATCAACTACATATAAAAATCACCCACAGCCACAGTGTTTGTTAAAGAACTCCTCCATAGTTCCTAGAAATGTATGTTGTCTAATTATTGAGATCGCTGTGCCTATGGTGGATTATACTAGCCCGGACCCTTGGTCTTTTACAGTACGTACCGGGTTTTTGAGGAAAACCTTAATGGTCCTTCCTCGAATCGTGTATTGAACACTCCCTGCAAGGGTTTCTGAAGGCCAGATACCTCTGAGGTGTACCGTGTGGTGACGGCAGAGTAGAATACAATTGTCACCACCCCAAATCTTTCCCGTGGGTGTCGTACAAGGCGATTAAGGATAAATCAATGATGAGAAAGCAGCGTTCCTCTTATAGCACCTGGCAATAGCAATGTACTGCGACTTTTGTGCCCGATAAATGGCAATAGGCTCGCCACCATTACATGGGACCTAACATAATTGGCGAAACGTGGGTGCTGGTTCGCCTCTGCCTACCCCTTCGGGGATATAGGCGTGATTTATGTATGTATGTATGTAACTTAATTGGCCATAAAACGTTTTTCTTTCTTTCTTTCTAATTAAAGATGTGGCTTTTGATATTTGATATAAAGATGTGGCTTTTGATATGGATTAGCCGCGTAGCAAGAGTAGCTAATGCTACGAGCCCGCGCATTTGATGGCATCGCACCAACGTTTTCTGAAAATGTTTATGTTATTCCTTGACCTTCCTACATTTAAGGCCCCATGATAAATTTTCTACAGGCCCCGCGCAAGCTTAATCTGGCACTGTAAATAAATGTGATTTATGTAGGTAGGTATTTGCGTGTAAAGTCCTAAATTAAAGAGAGATACCTAATATTCGATTTTGATCTTTATTTTGTAGACAATTCAAAACTATCGGGAGAAATGTAACCATTTTTCATTGTCCGGTATTTGTGCATTACATTGCATAAGGCACCGTAGTGAATCAATAAATTCGCGCCGCGCCAGTCACGTTGCAGTGTCGTACAGTGTACAGTGCAAAGCAGTTAGCAGTACAGTGCAATTTTGTATTTAGATTTGTGTTTCGATATTTTTCTATTTTGTACTTCTATTTTCTGATATTTTTAAACAGCTCCACCCGTCATTGTGAATATGGACTATCACATCTTTAAGGTTATAAATCTATCCTTATGATAAATAAGTACAATTACATACATAAATCACCCATATTTATCCCCAAAGGAGTAGGCAGAGGCGAATGAACGACAACTACTATGTTACTAGTGCGCTGAAATAGGGGGCGAGCCAATTGCCGTCCATCGGGCACGTAAATCGGTGGTTTATGAGGAATGCTGCTGCCCATTGCCTACTATCGCTTTCTTTACCCTTAGGCGCCTTGTACGACACCCGCGGGAGAGATGCGGTTTGGTGACAGTTTGTATTCTGCTCTGCCGTTACGACACCATGTATCATGGCTAATATACTATTCATGAATCATTACAATAAAGAACCACCGACCAATACTACATTGTTAGCACTACTTGAGAAGAACAAAGAAAACATTGTAGGATTTATATACTGGATATTCCTTCCTTCATCAGACTATATTTAAATAACTTCGCAACTGCCGCACCAACCCCGTTACATTATTTCAGTGTATTTGCATATGTCATTGGTCATTGGTTCAATTACCAAACTAGGGCGCATGAAGCGAGTAGGCAAGTACCCAACATAATTAACAATTAATATATGGTTTCTTCCAACTTATAGGTATAAGACAAGATTGTTACCTTCTTACCAACTCTACGCTAGAAAAAAAACAAAGGACCGAAAAAGAAAGAATTCTCCTAAAATACTTGTCGAAAAGAAAGTAGGTGTTAATTTATAAAGAGAAATAAGATCACATAATAAAATTTTATGATAGGTATAGCGGAATATCAATATTTATTTGTTCAAATAGTTTGTTTACATGGGTTTTTTTCCAATTAGTATATCGCCCGCGTTACTGTTTAACGTTGTTATTCTAAATACCGTTCATAAATTAACAAAACATGTAACACAGAAAGCAAACAACGAAGATTCGCAAAGCAAACAATAAGAAGGCGCAGTGTGTGTACTGTTTTGAGTCACTCGTGCTCAATCTAAATGATCGGGGACAAAGACAAAATTACATAATGCTAAGGGCTTTACTCTCGGCGTGAACTAGGCCAATGTTAAGTGCTGGCGGAAAATCAATAAGATCGCGCGCCGTCTCCGTGTTGCATCGCACAGCTGACTATTGATTCTACAGGAGGAGAGGAAAACTCTTACCAGTAGTACGCTATCTTCTCCCCGTGCCCATTCCTCACGTTCCTGTCCAGCAGGTTGAAGCATACGTTGGTGACGGAGCCCTCCAACCATTTGACGAAAATGTCACCCTTGCTGATGTCGAAGTTGTACGAGACGAAATTGCCGGGCTCCGGCGGCGTCTGCCAATGAAACTCGTTCGCTATTTGCGACCAAAACGCTTCCGGGTCGTCGAGTGATTTTTTGTACATTTCTTTGTATTTGCCGAAGGATGGTATGCGCGATTTCTCGACCACATGGTTGGAGGGTTGGTAGACGCGCGACATCGTGACTGCGGCCGCTCTGAGGCCGTTCGCGACAGCGGGGACGATGTATCCACACGGTGGTCCCGCGCCCACTGAGCAGAGCAATGTAACTTGCCACTGAAGATCGAGTACCGACTGAGTGAACGTCGCCAGCTCCGAGCGATTCGTTGTTCGCCAAGCGGGTGACGCACGCGTGCTGTGCGCATGCGTACTCAATTTGGCGGGAAAGGGCAGCAACTTATTGGGTTTTTCAAAAGCTACGATAATCGTAACATTAGATCCCGCATGACTCTATCTGTCCCCGAAGTTCTAAGCAGTGCCCGTAGCACTGGAAGAGGAGAAAATCTCCTCGGGGAAAAGAAAGTACTACTCCCACTAAAACCCAAGACATTATAATCAAGTGGTGGACAGAGATTTTCCTGTAACATCCCGTGCTAGGCCTACTACAGAGGTGCACCAATCACCCACAATTCGCCAACTATGATTAAGTCGCATGCAATTGGGCGCGACACTATTGCCATTCATCATGTGCACGTCGATCGCAATAGAATATTGCTATTGCATCTGCTGAAATTGTAGAATTGTAGCGTAACGGAGATACAGTTTCTTTCCCGTAGAAAACTTTACGATGCATACAATAAGATACGCTATGATTGTTATGAAAGTTTTCTAATATCGCGTAGTGTGACGAGACGAGAAAATGGATAACCGGGAATGGAAATTGCTATAGAAATTTCGGGACGATCCACTTGTTACAACACGTAGTATTGTATTCTTTTTGGTTACAACTAGAGATATATAACCATCATTTACATGAGTTGTAGTTATCGCTAATTATTATTGATAGTGGTTAATATTTCAATTTACTGCATTGTTCATTAGAACGGCAGTACTGTCATACTGGCTAGGCATTTAAGGCCGACGACTTGACGCTAACCTTCGTAGGGAACCCTATTACCGGTACATTCGTTACCGCTCGAAGGACTAGTACCTATGCAAAAATCACGTCAAGAAAAGTAAATAGATAATTATTAATTAAACTCTCACTCATCAGCAGTAGGTAGTTATGTGTTACTGAGTGGCGAACAAATGGTAAGGGGCCTTTTACAGCATCTACGGGGTTTTTTAGGGAAAGCGAGAACTTTGAATGGCCCTCGTCCTTGCCGTCGAGCCCTGCAATTGACAACATTACATTTTTTCAACATACTTTTATTATGATGTTATATAAAAATAGACAGAAAATGAAGACACCTATGTTTTTAATTTTTTCCGAATTCCGTCGTTTTCATACAAAAAATCATGATTAAAATTTCGATCATTCTAAACGGACGTAAGCGCCAAATGACGTCATAGTAACGAAAAAATGGCGAAATGAGAATCTGGCGTTTCCGGTGGCAAAAAAAAACATATGATTTGAAATGTTTGAAATAAATTTTCAAGTAAAATACGTTTTAAATAAGTTAAAATTAAATGCTCGGAAAAAATATAAATTTATTAATGATATTATCAACGATGACAATTAACGACAGACATGATTTTGATTAACTTCGTGACTGTGACGTCATCGCATGGTTATTACATTTTATTTTTTTCTCTGTAATTAAGTATTAAAAAATAAAAAATTTCGAAGTCAGGATTGAAAAATAAAGAAATGGTATTTCTATTTTGGGGGGTTATAATTTTTGAAATGTTGTCAATTGAGCACTCCCTGAGAGGGTTTCTCTACGGCAGACATCTCCCAAGGGAGCCGCTGTGCCGTAGAGCTTCACAGGGCGCTACGAATCGCAGCGTAATGTACCTACATACATACGTCACATCTATCTCCCACGGGGTAGGCAGAGATCACTTCTTTCCACTTGCTACGATCCTTACATACTCCTTTCGCTTCATCCTATCTCATTAATGTAAGTGTAATGTCTCAGCTGATTAAAGTCTGTTCGCGGAGAGGTGAAAGGTATTATGATAACGTGTCGCAATAGCGATTGTCGCTCTGCTGTCGCAAATTGTACGAAGAGCGTCACTCTTGACCGCGCACTTTGAGTTTCAGGGTACTAGGCACGCAGCTGTAGTCAAGCTCAAGGCTGGGCTGTTTTGATCTTGACAAAAACTTGATCTAGCGGCCGCAGGGTGAACATTAACACAGTATAAACAGTAATATGTCTTCATACAACCTAGCCGCTGCCCATTAGAATGTGTGCTTTCGTACTCGGCGCCGTGTAGGCACGCACTGTAACGCACACATTGACATAAAATACGGGGGAATACGGGCCTATTGGTTTGGTGTGATCGCGCGTGTACAAGGTGATTGCACTTTCGCTCGCTCTCGTTGCCGCCCAGCAGTTTCGCGCTCGCTTACTTTTTAGTTACAACCCTAGCGTCAACACAGAGTAGGCTAATAGCTTGCCGACAGGCCGCAGATATACTACTGGTTCTATACTGTGACACTAATGAGTTTAGAAGCACTGATTTTATTATTTAAGAACCCTACATGAACAGTGTTCAGGCTGATATAAACAATTAAGGCAAATAAAATTACATCGCTTTTTAAATACAACTCAAAATTCCATTCCTGCAACAGTAGGCAAGTTTATTTTCATGTATAGTGTTTTTACGCATTTACTCTGTAAGAATTTTAGTTTGTGGTGCAATTTTAGTTCCTCTGACTAATTTGTAACCCGATGCGCTACAAAATCTGTTGGTGGAGTCACCAAGTACCTATAAAATATGCTCATTTTGTTAACGATACATTTATAGTAAACATGTTTTGAATGATGATTTACGTATAAACGATTTTAGGAAAAGAAATGGGGTAGGTCCTGTGCGCTAGCGAGACATTCAGACAGTCGAACTATGTGTGCGGCGAAACACACACAAATAGAACAGCTTTTTGAGTTCGGCTTGCTACGGAGCTACGAGACGATGTAGAGTCTGTTGAATAGGAATTATGTTTATATTTTGGACAGAAAACATTACAAGACGTGTTTTTAATATTTTTTTTCTGGATCCTGTTTTTACCAACACATAAACAGACGATTTTTATTTAACCGTCAGTTTAGTGTCAATTTTCCGTATGGTAGAATTGTCAAAAACTGCCGGTTATATTTCAATTGTTTGATTTACGTGTTGGTGAACTCGGGCCTTAATGCTACGGTATTTAATCCCTGGCGATGTCCTTTAAAAAATATTTTGAGTTGTTCATTGTTCTATTTACTTATTTTTATACATACATACATACATAAATCACGCCTATATCCCCGAAGGGGTAGGCAGAGGTGAACTAGCACCCACGTTTCGCCAGTTATGTTAGGTCCCATGTAATAGGTGGCGGGCCTATTGCCATTTATCGGGCACAAAAGTCGCAGTAGGTACATAGCTAGATGGTATAAGAGGAACGCTGCTGCCCATTCCTCATCACTGATTTATCCTTAGTCGCCTTGTACGACACCCACGGGAGAGATTTGGGGTGGTGACAATTGTATTCGACTCTGCCGTCACCACACGGCTGATCTTTATAATCTTAATGAATTAATGATTTTTATAATCTTCAGAAAAAAAATATTCTCAAGAAAACTGTTTTGTTATACTTACCTAGTTGCGTAAAATGGTTGTTTATTAAGTCAACATGTTAGGTGCGGTTGGATGGAGACGACTATTTTTGTTTGTTCTAGGTCTCTTCATATGACGACTGCACATACCTACCTACCGACATATCAAGTGGTGTGGGGCTATTTGTCACGTTCGCGTCATCCGCTTCGAAACCAATCATGCAATCGGCCTTGCAACTACCAGTTGACCCTATCCCAATCATAGGTCACAATTATATTATTTATATGTCGTCGTGCGTGGCCACTTCATCATTTTTTCAAATGATTAAACTACTGTTAAGTGTTACTTCTGTACAAAAGGGTAAAAAAGCAACAATATATTACGACATTGAATATCTTTATTTAATAATTGAAATATAATAAATATAAGTTACACAATTATTTATCCATTGTTGAAATTTCATTATAATAGTAAAAGTGGTACATATTTTTGCTTTCAGCTTCGAATAAAAAATCATATTCCAGTAACCTAAACAATAAAATTATAAAACTGATAATGCCAAGTTTGACACTGAAATCATTTGTGCTATTAAAAGAATGTGTTACCTATTCACTGTATATCGGGAAACGTGTGCCAAATTAAATATTATTTAAAAAGACAATCGACAAAAGTAATTTGACCACAAGGTCACCAGTCACCAGCGTTTTACTTGAAGTATTTGTGGTTGTTACCTATACAATCAAAGGGTACTTTTTAGGTAAATTTCTCAACTGTAGACATGTACTATTTTTTTTAGCTTTGTATCGAACGGCTTTGTCAACACATTAGTTGACAAATCAATGGTTTCATAAACACATACTATTGGTTTGACCTTATAGACGTTCTATGCAGATAACATGTCCTAACATGCATACACACACTGAAATCTGTATTTAGAAACAATTTGAATGAAAATAATAAGATCTAAATCAATTTTAATATATCACTAACTTTATATTGCACGGTTTTTCAGCCTTTAAGTATAAACTTAAAATTAACAACAATAGTAAAATCAATTAGAATAGTCACAAAAACTGCAAGGTAAAATGAAAATCTGTTGTAATATATACTCTTTTATAATCTAATTTAGTGTCAATTTTTGAAATACTTAAGTTACAATTCTTTTTGGCTATCATACTTACTTCAAAATAAATACCGACAGTAAACAGACGTTTTCTTTAATTTTACGCTTTTCAACAATTATTTTACAACAATCGTTATCAGCACGAAGCTCTAAAGTGGATTAAAGTAAACATTAATATCTGGAAATTGTGTGGTGATATTTCTTGAAGTCGGTGGTAATTTTTTCGTTGTACCAAATGTCACGAGGCGACTATATGGTAAGAGAAAATCATTCCACAAATTTGCCTTCTATAATTTTACGCAATAGAGATGACTACAGTAGATGGAAGTTTAGAATGCGTAATTATTTATTACATGAGGACTTATGGGAAGCAGTCGACGGTTATCCTACTGGAGATACCACACCCGATCCTCTTAAAACAAGAAAAGATAGGAAGGCACTTACTTCAATTTGCATGACGGTAGATGATTCTGCTATCATACATGTAACCAATGCCAAGACAGCATCAGAAGCTTGGTTGGCTTTACAAAAGGCTTATGAAGATAGAGGAATGGGACGCAAGTTAGCTTTAGAGCGCAGGCTATATAGACTATGTCTTGATGATTATGATGATATTGAGAAATATATTCATTCGGTTATGAGTACTGCTCAAAGTTTAGCTGACATAGGGAAAATAATTGAAGATTCATCGTTAGCTGCAATCTTATTAGGAGGCTTAACCCCAAAATTTGATCCTCTTGTTATGGCCTTGGAAAATAGTAATGTCGAAATTACTACAGATTTGGTGAAGGAAAAACTTCTAAATGAAATGTCAAAAGGTCAGCTTTCAAAAACTGATGGAACCGCTTTACGGTCTGATGTAAGCCGTCGTGATAAACCGAGAAAGAAAAAACCAATAGTATGTTATGATTGTAAAGAGCCAGGACATAAAAGGCCAGATTGTCCGTTGAGAAATTTGAAAAAACCAAAGGAGTCAACGTCACAGCAAGCACTTGGCGTAGATGATGGCAATTCCGTGGACCACTGGATTATTGACTCTGGCGCTTCACAACATATGACTTTTAGGAAGGACTGGTTTACGACCTATAAACCGAAAGACTCTGTAAGTGTTACTGTTGCTAACGGAGAAAGAGTTAGTTGTGTTGGTTTCGGTGACATTTCTATAGCTGCTTCATCAAATGTAAATCGTATTAATAATGTTATATATATTCCTAAGTTAAAAACTAATCTTTTATCTGTACATAAATGTGTCGAGAAAGGATTCTCTATTTTGTTTGATAAGAATGGTTGTAATCTTTTTAGAAGTGATACCTTTTCCTTTACAGGAGAATCTGTTTTGAGTGGTTCAGTTAGCAGAGGGCTGTACAAATTAAACTGTACTGTAAATTCCCCTTGCAACACTGTATTCGATTCGTGTGCGGTTGAAACTATATCCGAATATGAATTGTGGCACAAGCGCTTAGGACACCTATGCAGAATTGGTATGGATATATTAAAAAATAGTAATGTAGGTATTGATTATAAGACTGTAGATAGAAATAATTGTATAGCTTGTGTGGAAGGTAAACAATCGCGAAAACCTTTCAAAAAGATTGTGTATGATAAGGCATCTTCTTTACTAGAGCTGATACACTGCGATTTATTTGGACCGACGAATACAACTTCGTTCCAAGGCAGTAAATATTGCTTAGTTTTAATTGATGATTTTTCGCGTAAAATATTTGTTTATTTCTTGTCATCGAAAGGAGATGTGAAAGAAAAGTTTAAACTCTTTCATTTATTAGTCGAACGTCAGACTGGGGCAAAATTAAAAAATGTGAGGACTGACAATGGAACAGAGTTTGTTAATCAGGAACTAACAAATTATTTCTCTTCCCATGGTATAGTACATCAAACGACCGTACCTTATTCTCCGCAGTCAAATGGAGTAGCCGAACGTACTATACGCTCTATTGTGGAAAAGTCGCGTTCCATGTTAGCAAGCAGTGCACTGCCTTTTTCTTATTGGCAAGATGCTGTTGAGACTGCTGTATATTTAAAAAACAAGTCACCTCACCGTGCTTTAGGTCGTTCGCTAACACCTTTCGAAAAATGGTATGGCACTAAGCCTAATCTAACACATTTAAAAGTATTCGGATGTCGAGCTTTAGTGCATACACCTTCGTGTCATAGGACAAAGTTTGACGTGAAAGCACAAGAATGTATATTTGTAGGTTATTGTCAAGATGTAAATAGTTATTATTTTAGAGATGCTAGGTACCCCAAGAAATTAGTTAAGGCTAGAGATGTCACTTTCTTTGAGGATTGCTTCACTCCTTTGAAGTCTAGTGAAGGACATGAAAATAATATTCACCTCGGACCTACTTTGCAATTGTCAAGGGATGAACAACTTCCGATTGTTTCTGAAGACCCTGACATTGTTAATAGGGAAGTGAGTAGTCCTTTGCCTGGGACTTCAACCGATCTTGAAGCTCCAGACAACAGTGATCCATTTACGGTATGTCCACTAAGGGGGGAAGATGTTGTAAATACTCCACTTAATTTACCATTATCAGAAGAAGGGCAAAGGTATCCTTCAAGAGTTCGAAAACCACCCGATTACTTTTCTTACAATATCTTAGACACAGAATACTCGGAACCTACAAGCTATTTTGAGGCGATGAACTCTGATGATTCTTCTAAATGGCAGGTTGCGATGCAAAGTGAGTATCAGTCTCTGATGAAATTGAAAACATGGAGGTTAGTAGACAAACCTGATAAGAAGGTAATACATAGTAAATGGGTGTATAAGGTGAAGATGGATGCACATGGGAATGTAGTCAAATACAAAGCACGACTTGTAATAAAAGGCTATAGTCAGGTCGAAGGAATCGACTACAAAGACACGTTTGCACCTGTTGTTCGACATTCATCTTTACGAACACTTATGGCACTTGCGACAAATCTTGGTCTCAAGATGAGACACTTGGATGTGGAGACTGCATTCCTCAATGGAGATCTATCCGAGGAAGTATACATGCATCAGCCACAAGGATTTGCAGTAAAAGGGCAAGAAAACAAAGTTTGTTTGTTGCAAAAGTCTCTCTATGGACTTAAGCAGGCACCTAGGTGTTGGTATAATAAGCTAAGTGAAACGTTAATTAAAATAGGTTTCACTAAAATACCATCGGAGCCTTGTGTGTTCATAAAACTTTTTGGTTCAGACCTTGTCATCTTGGCTTTCTACGTAGATGACATAATAGCATTTTATAGAAAAGATATTCATTTTGACATTGTCAAAAATTACTTACAAAAATATTTCACAATAAAAGATTTAGGAAATTTAAGTTATTATTTGGGCATTAATGTTTTTCAAAATGAAGATGAAATAAGAATAAACCAAAAAACGTACATTTTGAATCTACTGAAAAAGTTCAATATGGAACAATGTAAAGGATTTAGTACACCTTTGTCAAATAATAAATTAGAAGATGAAGACAAAGACGGTAAGCATTCCAATGAAATGTATCCTTACCAGAGTTTGATTGGTTGTTTATTGTTCTTGGCTGTAAATACTAGGCCAGACATTGCCTTTGCGACTAGCTACCTGAGTCAATTTAATACCTGTTACACTAAGACTCATTGGATCGCCGCAAAGCGAGTTCTTCAATATCTGAAGGAAACTATAGATTATTCTATTACTTATAGGAAGTCTGATAAGCCACTTGTTGGATATACAGATGCCGATTGGGCAAACTGTATAATGGACCGACGTTCATATACGGGATATCACTTCCAATTAGGAAATGGACCAGTATCCTGGGCTTCTAAAAAACAGCCGACTGTTGCACTGTCGTCAACAGAAGCAGAATACATGGCTCTCACTGACGCTGCTAAGGAAGCTGTATATTTAAGGCGCTTTATATCTGAGGTATGTGGTCATAAACCTAACTGTATAACTATATATACTGATAGTCAAAGTGCTCAAAGTATAGCGAGCAATCCTGTTTATCATAACAGAACAAAACATATTGATACTAAGTACCATTTTATAAGAGAAAAAATATCAGAAAATATTATAGGTTTAAAGTTTATTAAGAGTACAGAAATGCCTGCGGATGTAATGACGAAACCATTAGGGCGTATAGCTCATAATAAATGTGTAACTTGCATGGGTATAACTTGATATTTGTAGTTACTTGACCTATATATTTTATAGATATTTATAATGTTGGCTACTTATTGTTTATGTTTTTATGGGATAGTTATGTGACTAATGTGTTTGTTTTTGTAACTTAAGTTTGTACCTAAATTTAGATTAAGGGGGGATGTTGTAATATATACTCTTTTATAATCTAATTTAGTGTCAATTTTTGAAATACTTAAGTTACAATTCTTTTTGGCTATCATACTTACTTCAAAATAAATACCGACAGTAAACAGACGTTTTCTTTAATTTTACGCTTTTCAACAATTATTTTACAACAATATAAATATCGACAGTAAACAGACGTTTTCTTTAATTTTACGCTTTTCAACAATTATTTTACAACAAAATCACCACCAAAAAAGTATGTACGGTAGATATTAGTTCCCTTTCTGTTGTTTTCTATTGATTGACAGAGGATGGTCAAAGAGTAAACAATGTACAGATTTGTATTCCAAACTTAGCGTTTGATACAATTTTAGTATGCTACTTTATCAATATGACATGTAATATCGTAAAAAATAATAATAAATGGTCTATAGAACGTTTAAAATCACTGATACACCATTTTTACAGAGACACTTCATTATATTCCCAGAAATTCAACAGTACTTCAGTTGATTTATAGATTGAAAATTTTGGCTCAATTCGATGGCAGGCACACCTTTATATATTAACATTTATGTAAAGTAATTTTACCTTAACCCCTTGTATGCCTGACTGGCTGTGGTTTAGTCGCCAAATAAAAAAAAAATCACAAAGCATTATCAATTTTACATGCCCATAAATAATTGACATTTCGATGGAAAATTATACTACATGAACAAAATAATAATCGCTAAATTAAATAACATAATTACCTATGACCATAAACAACAGCACATTGGGTAATTTCTAAAGTTACGAATAATTTTCAAAAAGCGACCAAAAGTTTATTAATCAGTGTTTTAGTTTTTGTTTTTTTTTGTGATGTATGTATCTGGTCAAAGAGAATGTCTTAGTTTAGAACAGGAATTTTATTTATTGGACTTGTTTTTTTAAATTGATATTATAAACATTAATTATGTTCATGGTACTCTATGCATTACGCCTGTGTGGTCAGAATGAATCTTAACAATTATAACGTAAAGACCAAAATCGACTGAGATAAATGTAACCTTATTGTACCCCCAAATGCTGTTGTCTGTAATAACGGTAACATAATATTATGAACAAACAAACAAAGTTATTATCCTTTTTTAAGCGTCTATTGTGATAAACTGATATACCGATTGAATTACTATCCTAGCGTTTATATTCACTAAGAAGTTTAACTGCCGCACTCAGAGACGCCATTAACTTTAATGAGTATTTAATGTCAAAAATTTTCATTCAAATCAAGACCATAGACCCGGCAAGAATAGCGACTAGTTTTGAATTGTCATTTTTTGACGTTAAGTACTCATTAACGTTATTTGGCGTCTCTGAGTGCGGCAGTAAGAGAAAAAGAATAATGATCACACGAACGACAGAAAGCGGCTGCCGTCACGTGCAGGCAATGGGTGAATGCCTATTTAAAATTAGTTGCTTACTCACTAATTGGTTACTAAACACTAATACAAAATACATTGTGATTCGATAAATAGACACGAATTTGTAAAGGAAGGGAGCTTAAGTGTGGCTATTGTGTGGTTATTACAATTTTCATACTCCCATTCTACCTCTGGTCGTCTTAGATGGTACAATATGTCCCACCTGACCCTTAGAGAAATATGGGAATCAGTAAAAATATTTTTTTACACAAGAATGCTCGCTTTAGGCATTTTTCCAGCATTAAGATCCCATAAACTATTATAATCCTTAAAACAAAGACACGTAAACAAAAATGTTTTGTACAATAATCGTTAAAGACTCTCGATCGATATCAACCCTTTGACTGCTTCCTTCAGAGAAAATGTGAAATTTAAAATTCCTATCTGTCTCCTTGACTTTATGGAGCCCGTTTGGGACTCCATTCCCTAAGTGTTAAGAGACGCAGTTGAACCACGATCGTTGTCAGATTACAACCAAAGATACAATCTAAATACGTAACGAGCGCTTATAATTTAATCGTTATGAAAAAATTGTGACGTCAGCCCTCTCGACCAATCAGTGCAGAGAACGAATAAGTTCTGCGCTATAATTGGTCCGGAGCGCTAATGCAAACCACAGCTCTCTATTTTCTCACCGCGGCTAAACTACAGCTACAAATGATAAAAACTCATTTATATTAAAATAATATTTCTTATAATCTATCTCCTAGGCCTACGAGACAGTATTTTGGCATTATGTCACTATAAAGTAAGTTTATTATAATTATAAAGTGTATAAAGGGTATAGAAACCCTGCCTAAGTACGTAAGTGTATATTATTTATTAAAAATATTCAAAGAAAATTTTACGTGATGTAGATATGTTGCTTTTTGTGTTTTACTATGTGCAAAGCGTCACAAAATAATACTCCAATTTTGACGTTAATTGACAATGTACAGTCGAGACCAAAGTAGTCAAACACAGTCTGATGAATTTATTAAAAAAAAAGTTTATAAGCGTTTCGACCGAGATACTATATCAATCGTGGTCTATTATTTTGTGAAGACAGGCGTAATAAATAACATAATTAATATTAAATCATATAAAATAATGAGCGGTGCGTGTATCAAAAAATTTGTACTTTCGACAGCACGCCACACCAGCACAAAACAACAAGATATCTGCAGTTAGTTTTCAACCTTAATCTATTGGACATAACACGCGAAAACAATTGGTTATTCCTAAAATTTTGTGGTGTCTTAGCGTGCTATCGTTTTTACATATGCTGCATAAAATATGATAAACATCAGACAAGACTAAAACCATTTATGTTAAGTACAGTCATGATACTCGTTCCACTAGTATTGTCTCCTAATACACTTACACACACGCCAACCACATCGCACATAGAAGGAAAAAGGTATATTATGAGCTATGCTAAGAAATTGTATGTTCATACCACAACAAATTTATTATTACAACTTCGTCAGTTTTTTGTAACTAAATCGACAACAAACCAAATTTACTGCTTAGTATTCTATTCCTAGTAGGTTTTCAAGGTAACACATACATTACATAACACAGCTCACATTATGTGCCGTTGTTGTCTACATACCAATTTCAAGCCGCACCATAGTTGGGTACTCTATAAAAGAGTCTTTCATAAGCACCTTTTAATTTCACACATTCGATTTCAACATTGATCCACTAAACAATACAAAGCTTTAATAACATTATGCAACACTTTTTAATAAATTATATAGGTACACCTTAGAGCGTCCATTCAGTTGAGTTACCCCATTTTAGCTAGCTTTATTTCTTTCTAAAATGTTTATTATATCCAAAAATCTCTGTAGTTGTAAATTCAATGCCGCAAATTGCAAAATTTTACTTTTTTATTGCAATTTTAACAGCTTTATTGATCATTATTTTTCAGAACTGTAAAATCAGGAGAATACACTTCAGATATAATTTAAAAAATCGTAAATTACGGTTAAATTTTTTATTCTATCTACACCAATAGAAGTTTTAAAATGTCAGGTTTATGGATTGCTACTGTAGATCTATTGCATTTGTAAAGAATATACGACAACAGATAAAACGAGGACAACACTAGGCTGTATGCGTGCCTATTCTTAATAAATAAATATTATTATTTCACAAATCTCAAAAGGTATTCACTTTTTTAGCGAATACATAATAATAATTCCAAATATTCTCTTTGAAATCCACATAATATAATACATTTTATTATGTCTGTAATTTTATAAATTTACATTCCATACGCAAACTACTATTGGTACGTAGTTAACGTACCAATAGTAGATTGCAACATACTAGTAAAATATAATTAATAAGATATTTATATATTGTTGCCTACGTGTCAATTAACAACAACAACAATTTAATTGAATAATCACAATATGAAATTCATAGATTTCCTGACCATGTATATAGTTTAGTGATCCCACTGCACATATAAGTTTACATCAGAATCAACTGTCCATTGTATCTATTACTTATATTCAAGATTATCTTTAAACCTATATAATAAATGTGACAAATACACATAAAATTACTAATAAATAAATACTTGTTAGTAATTATTAGTCTGATGAATTGCTAAGTAGATAAAATTGGCTGAATATGAATAGAGTAATAACAGTTTTACTGGTGTATTTTCAGATACCTACTATTATGATAATATTTACAAACAAAACTCAGGCAAAATTAATAACTTAAAGACCAAAATCAATTGGGAAAATTTGCAAGGTGGTGATAACCAAAAATCCTGTTTGTTGGTGTGTCCAATGAATATAAAAGTGAATATTTTTAGCGCCTTTTTATCACACAAAATTAACAACAACGAAAACAAAAGACAAACATCAGCAACCTGAACAAACAAAATATATTCAAAATAATAAATGGAATGTAGCACGAAAATGTGGAATTCTTCAGACATATAATAATGAATAATAAAATATTTTTCATAACAAATCTTTTAATTTGCAATTTGGTAGAGTTTATTTTTAAAAATTAAAGATGTATACAAAACAGGCTCGGGGTATCAAACGTAATTTACGTGAAACTATCATACGGTTTCTTTGGTAAAAAATAAATATATTTCTTTAACCTCGTAAAGCCCAACGACCTGATTTAAGGCCCTACGTAAAAAAATATTTGTATCGAAGTGGCGGCGCTTGTAGCACGAAGTTGATTGAGATAGCTGTATTGTTCCGCACGGCCTCGAAAGCGAGACAGCGCAGCGTACCCTACTCAATAAATTTGACGTAAGCACCTAATCAAACTTCAATTAACTGTGACTATATTAACAGTTTTTATTCAAATTATCTCCGAGCAGTCCCTAGGATATTATATACACTTTACATTGATACAAGTCTCACCTTTCAATGTATAGCCGTTTAACTGTAATATTGAAAAATTTAAATAATCAGAGGTTACTTTGAATTATTTTTTTCTATCAAGGAAATGTTTTATAATCGGGTAACGGACTGTTCCAGACCCTTTCATATATGTCCAATTTACACAATTCTGAGTATCAAATACCTGCTTATAATAAAATAATAGATTACGAGATAATGCGTTTGAAAAACCTTTATTCTTTTACCGTTGGGTTTTAATGACAAAAATATTTTGTCACTCCGGCCCAAGATAGTTTTTGAAATCATGAAATTACAGCCCAACTACCTAAAATTAGGACATAATATTTAAACGTATTGTCCAGTTTTTAAAAACCCGCCAATTTAAGTCTACCATCAAAACATTATAAACCTTGAACGTTAAATAGTTAACTTCAAGACATTGGAATTGACCCTTAAAATAATTTAGCCAACTGAATTCCAGTTAAACACTTTTTTACTAAAACAAAGTTCTGGGCCGCAACTAATTGCACCTATTTTTAGAACATTGGGTCGTAATGTATATCGACCTAAATTTAGGTTGGGCCTTACGAGGTTTAAACTTATGACAAAGAGCCACAACTCATAGTTATTCGTTAACCGAATTATCTGATGAATGTTATGTCTCTAAATACATTGTTATTACTATTAATCTTGATATACTTCCAAGATGCCTACATCGCCACACGAGACGAATTATGACTTACCTAATACTCCGTAAGCTGTGCCGTTTATAAATAAATAAATAAAAAACAGACGTCCTACATGACCAACACAATCGAAACTAAAACTAATTCACTAACTAAACTAACCCATATAAAAATAATATAATAAATTAATTGTTGATTATTGCATTATTGGCCTTGCGAAAAATAATTTGCTAAAATAATTAAAAATTACCATAATGCGTACATTACAAAACAAATGAATAATTTATTTTACGTAATCAATCAAGTGTATACAATTACCGAACTTCGCCAAACAAACACAAGTGTCGCCACGTTACACCTCTCAAACAATGCATATAATTTAGATCTGCTTGGATAAAGACCTCGAAAGCGCTTTACTGTTATTGTTGCGCAGATATTAAGGCTGTTTCCACCAGTAATGAACGAGGGAGTATGCGGTGCGAGTGGTGTGTTTAAGGACAACCTATAGAATCACCCCACCAAAGCTAAGCTGGCGAGCCTAGAAAAATGAATTGTGGGATCACACATCAGTAGCAAATTTCTGGTGGTAACGCAGCCTTCCGTTTGTCTCCAACGTTAGTGTTAAGGGGCCATCCATAAATTACGTCACACCTTAAAAGGGGGGACCCCCGTCAACGAAGTGTGATTTTGTGTGACAAATTGGGTCTGAAATTTCGTGATGTCATAATTTCTAAATGTCAAATTGCTAAATATGTGACGTCATACTAGGGATTGGGGGCGGTCTCACAAATGTGACCAATATGAGACAAGGACGAAGACAAAAACAAGTAATTCTTAACACAACAATCTCTTAAAATCTGTAGGTAACAATTTAATTTAAATAACAATTCAAGTAATACTCTTATTTTCATCGTAGAGCATTATTAATTACTAGTTGTAAATAGGCTTTATTGTTTTAATTAAGTACCGGGTATTGTACAATCATGTCAGTCTTGCGTACTCAGGACTGGTATATTACATCATATACATAAGATATACAGCAGAAGCATTTTCTTTAGGATATAGGTCAAGCTTCATTTAAAGTATCTAGGAATATTGAGATGTTTTGCAAAATTAATGTACCGATTTAAAATAAAATAGTATAAATTTGCAAATAAATCACTTAACATGATTCTAGCTGTTTTTGCAATGAAACAGTACATGTGCGTGTATATTTATTAATTGTTTTAACCGAAAAATAACATGTCAAAAGCCAAAATTGCACCATATTTTTCTACTACGAATGACATCTGTCAATAAAATCTACGAAGTTCCATTGACAGATGTCAATAGTTCAGTACTAGTGACATATAAGTCACCTGCGAAAAGAATCACAAATTATCGGTTCTACTCACCGATTTTATAATATTCTTTGAGTCACGTCACTGTTAAAAAAAAACAATGTCTACAAGTGATATGTTGTATGACGCGTTTGTGAATTAATTGTGATGTTTTCGAATAATTGTGTATTTATCAAATTATAATTGACTACCCTAATAACATTGAGTAATTTTCTATATCTTTATGTAACATGCACATTCTCAGAAAAATTGTCAAACGGGACTTTGTAATTGGAATAGAGTGTAGAAACGTTTGTCGTTTCAATCACAACTGGGTTGTATTAGAACCTAACCCACAAAAGTAATATGTTAACTTGTATTTTAATGAAAAATAGCGTGTATTCAACAATATGACAAATGGCTAGGCTAACTTGTTGATTTCAACGCGAAATCCTCCATTTCTTAATACTAATATTAAATATCGGAGACCGTTTTTCTTTAACACACACGTTTCCAGTGTATAGCGTTATTTATTTGACGATTCATGAGTGTGTGTGTAATTATACCTTATACGAATAAACCATATTTTCATTTCTCTTGTGATGTCACATTACTATTTCCACTTACAACACTAGGAACAATCCCGCAGCGGGTTGAGCACCAATATCTTCTTGGATCGCAGCAACAGCACCAGGCAATACTGCCGCAGGGCCGCCTCGGACATGTCCCTTACACTGAGCGCCTGACCCTGACTCTCGGCACTTTTAGACCGTTGCCCGTCCGGCCTTATCCTTCGCTAGGTGGCTAAGGCCATGAGCCTTCTACGGCGGAGTTTCCTGCCACACTGCTGCCACAGCATCGTGACGCAGTAGATGACCATGGCGATGGTCAGCAGTGTGACTATTCGGTTCATGAGGGACGAGGGCGGTTGCTCGAAGCCGCCGTGGTAGCGCGAGGGGGCTGCGCCGGCGCCCCTCCAAGCGCGAGGCGCGGGCTCCGTGCCCTCTATTTCTGGGGCGCCTGGAAGCAATGTTAAATCATCATCAACATACACACAGTGCGAGCCACAAGTCATGAAATGCACAGACGCCGATAAATAGGTGTCAGTTTAGGTTGACTGGTGAATTGTCTCGCGGCGAACCCCAGACTCTCTCCATTCAAAGGGCTAGGGAACACCGGAGTGGTTTAGTGGCGTATATATTCGGGCGAGTCCCACACACGTCAGTCGCCTAGCTAACGGCTGGTATTGTGCGTAAATGCATTCCACTCCGTCAAAAAAAAGGTGTCAGTTGAGGTGGTACGGTTTAAATTTTATTTTTTAATAGTCATCTAACTGGCAACAAGAGTCCAAGACGTACGTTGTGTATTGAAAACTTAATACGGCGGCGGCGCCGAACACGTCTACAAGCTTCCATAGTGATCCATACAACACTGACGACCGCTCCTACAACACACCGCGAATCAACAGCAGATTTTGACGGCGAAAACCGTGTGTGTACAAGAGGCCTTAGTCGCCATGTACAACGACAACCACGGGAGTGATGAGGGTGGTGACAATTGTATTGTTCTCTGCCGTCACAACTCTTAACTTATAACAGTTAAGTTAGATCTAGAGCTTCTCTATAGTGCTTTTAGGGAGAGCATTCTCCATGTGGGAGAGCATTTCTCTATGAGGGAGAGCATTTCTACATGAGGAAGAGCATTTATCCATGATAGGGAGCATTTCTCCATGATGGAGGGCATTTCTCCACGAGGGAGAGCATTTCTCCACGAGGGAGAGCATTTCTCCACGAAGGAGTTAATCTACTCACCAATGGTTTTGGGATCGGTGGGCTGGTGGCGCGGCGCCAGTGTCCTGGCGGCGGGGGGCGCGTGCACCGGCAGCGGCGGCGAGGGCGCCGGCCGCTCGCACCGGGGCACCGCCCTCGGGCCTCCGCCCTCCGCGGACAGCACGCGCGAGTATAGATGTAAGCGGCCGCCCTCAGCGCGGCGGGGCAGCTCTAGGAACGCGGTTATAGGCAAGGATTAGAACGTAAGTATGTAAACGGAATAGGTATGATGACTAATTTTGAAAAACTACACAATGTTTTTCTTACGTGTCTTCTTTACCCAAAATAAGCTATATTTTTGTAAAAACTTTCGATTTTGATAGAAAAAAAAACATACATACATACATGAATCACGCCTATATCCCCGAAGGGGTAAGCAGAGGTGAACTAGCACCCACGCGTTTCGCCAATTATGTTAGGTCCCATGTAATAGGTGGCGAGCCTATTGCCATTTATCAGGCACAAAAGTCGCAGTACATTGCTATTGCTAGGTGGTATAAGAGGAACGCTGCTGCCCATTCCTCATCGCTAATTTATCCTTAGTCGCCTTGTACTACACCCACGGGAGAGATTTGGGGAGGTGACAATTGTATTCTACTCTGCCGTCTCCACACGGCTAAAAAAACATGTTTTGAATAATGCAATTCAAATTTTCCCCTAAAACGCCAAAATAACCGGAGCAATGGCGTCTTTGTGACGTCACTATTCCGTAAAAATACCAGTTTCTATATTAAACTAGTGAATTTGATTGGCAAATAAAATGTCAAAATGCAGTTAACTAAATAATGACGTCACGCGGCGTTTTATCAAATATGGCGGATTGCTAAGTTTTGTACTTTAATTTTTATAAAATAAACATCAATCACAAGTATAATCTGATTAACAAGTGACTATTAACGAATCTCCTTATCCTAAATTATTATTATAAATCATTATATCAGTGATACTTTGTTAGTGTCATCATCCCTATTATAAATACGCTGGACTGAATACTTCTACTAAAATGATAAATGTTTCTTGTGGCGATTTGAAGCGCCCTATCGAGCGGCATGGGTACTAGATTTGACGTTTGTTGCTTGTATTTGACATTATAGTGCGTTTCATCTTATAGTTCCTATGCCGTGATAGTGGCTACAATGTCTGTCATCAACATCAGCACGTAAGTCATATTTGCAGATTTACCAGTATCAGTTTTATTAAGTGTTTGATAAAGAAATTAAATATATTTATTTTAGTATTATAACTGTAAATAAATAGTACTAATAACGAATTAACGACTGACAAGAGTGAGGACATGCCAAATGTAGACATGTTAGATGATCACAATTATTGTTAATCATAATAAATATAATATTTTATTATAATTTAACCTTTTTTCACTTTATGAGTCTATCCTTCTTACGTCACTACAATTTATATATCTAATTTTTATCACATTTTTAATATCATGAACTAACTATGCTCGCAAATTTTCACGAGCTTTGGCTTATGACTTTCATAAAAAAAAACTAATATGTAACTACTACTTAGTACAGCTAGTAGTTATAAGTAACAAAATAAGATAGATACATAATTGTTTATATAGTTAATTGAAAAAAAAGTCCCTGAATTAAAGGTAGTACAATAAAGTTGACATGGTATCATTTTCTTGCAATACTACCAACTTTACGGCATAGGAACTATGAGATGAAACGTACTATACAAATGCATCTCTAATATTTGTTCCGTGGACGTTCACCTTCGCACACCAGTGTTATCAGCGTAAAGATAGCGATAATCAAATGGAATCATTTTTCAGATGAAAACCTACAGTCCAGCGTACTAGTATATAAACATGTCTGTCATCTCGTATCCATAACACATGTGCTTAAGCTACTTACTTTGGGGTAAAAGGTAGGTGTGAATGTAAAAATATTTATTTATTTATTTATATTCATATCATTAAAGTTATTTGACGTCTCTGAGAACAGCTGTAGATAGTATCACCGGAATTTCTAATTGAAAAATGTCATATTTTGACAGCTCTCTTACATTTAACAAGACCGTCGCCATGTTATTTTCCCAGTAATACATCATTTTCATACATTTGTATTCTATTCGTTCGAATAGACTGCAGTGGCGTGGCGTGAAAAAACAAGTCAGGCAAGCCACAACTATATGAAGCCTCTTATGGTTTAAGCATTAACTTTTAACACCGCCTGCTAGGACACGGCTACAACTGTTCAACGCCATCTAGTGACGAAGCGGAGAACTACGTTGCCACTTTTGCGTGCTGTGCTTTGTTTTATACAGCCAGAAAGAGAGATCATTATACAAACAAAAGCCGTGTTAATAAGGGAAGGACGATTCAACCCGGTCCGGAGCGGCTTGCAGGAGCGGCGCACGACCGCGATATTGAGTGCAGTTCACAAAAGAAATTCCGCTTTTATGGCTATTGCAATAAGATCTAAAATATTTACTTTTGACGGAACTTGTTTTCGTGGGAGTTTATTACTAATGTTTGCGTGTGTCGTAGTGTATCGATGCATAAGCGCGTAGGCTGCCGAAATGCCGGCTTGTAGGCAAACTTTAGGTACTATTTCGCGTTGCGTGCGCCTGACAAGACTACGCTTGTCTGTGTGCGTGCAGGCGCTGTATAGCAGGCGTCCATAACTCGATATTTAGCGAGTTAGTTGAAGGAATCTAGAGAGCGGGAGCGAATTGTATGTACCTGTGTTGCATATTGTTTCGCGCGCGTTTAATACTGTTATGATAAGATTATATTGATGGATTTTTTTTATTTGCTTATAAAATGGTATTGTACTTGAATTATGGTAATGATTTTTTTATGCTCGCTCGTTTGGTACGGCTGTTGGGAATCGGGTTATATGGACGCTCCGCCAATTAGACTGGCCACTTATCTAGAGAGGATTATTTGCGTTTGATATTTTTGTTTCTTGTGTGTGTTGTCCCAGTGGACGTTGTTTCTTTCTTCATACTCTTTATTACAATACAAATTACATACATAGTTCGCCAGGGCGGACTTATTTCTACACGAGATCTCTTCCAGTTTAAAAAAAATTAAAAAAAAAACTCACCTGAGGGTATGATGTGTACGTCGCGGCGGCGGTGCGGAGGCGTGGCGGCCTCCTTGAGCGCGGCAGGCAGGTGGCCGGCCAGGGCGTACTGCAGGGCGGCCAGCAGCAGCCAGTGACAGGCACGGGCAGCGCCCCCCTCCAGGCACGAGGAGTCGCCGTACACGACGAGACGGCCGGCCTGATCCGTAATATACATACATACATACATAAATCACGCCTATATCCCCGAAGGGGTAGGCAGAGGTGAACTAGCACCCACGTTTCGCCAATTATGTTAGGTCCCGTGTAATAGGTGGCCTGCCATTTATCGGGCACAAAAGTCGCAGTATTGCTAGGTGGTATAAGAGGAACGCTGCTGCCCATTCCTGATCACCGATTTATCCTTAGTCGCCTTGTACGACACCCACGGGAGAGATTTGGGGTGGTGACAATTGTATTCTACTCTGCCGTCACCACACGGCCAATCAAGCAAATCCATAATATATACATACATAATTGTAAAAAAAAAATGTTAGGCAGAGGTGATTGACCACCCCACGTTTCCACATTTATTTTTCGATAGCGATTTCGAGCCCGCTTTACTTTAATAAGCTATATAATTGAAATATCACTCAAGAGGTTATAATTTTTTAAATGTTCTCAATTGCAGGGCGGTCAGTAGCAGCCAGTGACAGGCACGGGCCGCACCCCCCTCCAGGCAAGACGAATACACGACGAGACGGCCAGCCTGATGCATGTTCCATGTTACATACATACATAAGTCGTACCTATTGATCCCCGAAAGGGTAGGCAGATGTGATTGATCACTCACGTTTTGCCAATTATTTTAGGCGTGGCAAACCCATTGCCATCTAAAGGCCACATTAATTCGTAAAAATTACGTATACATTACGTACAGTATATATTACTTATAACTTTTAACGTCTGCATAAAGATAAAAATTGTACTGTAGTTTAGTTTTTTTTTCATCATCACCAGGCCCCGGCTGCGTCTGCAGTCGTTAATACCCACCAACCCGCACTAGGTCAGCGTGGTGGGTTATGGCCCAATCTCCCTATATTCTTACAGCCATAGGGCAGCCCTGTGCGCTAGCAGTGGGGCATTAAAAGTCTGGTGATGTTGATCGGAATCTATTCTGCCGCGCTTATGAAAAACGCATTATCTACCTTTTTGAAGCTTCTGAGATAACGCTTTTAAGTGTTTTTTTCTTAATATACTTGGATGCCAGGGGCGATGATACCTTGGGAATGCTGTCCAGGGTGTCGTTGGCATAGTCCCTGGTCTCGCCGTCCGTCTGCAGGAGGCCCAGTATGGGCACGTCGACGGTGGGCCCCGCACCGCTGGTACCGCCGCCCGTACTGGACTTCTCGCCCGTCATTATCTGAACAAAGGCAGAATGGATTCTGTTAAGTCTGCAGCGAAAAGTAACTACATTACCTTAAGCTCTTGTCGTACGTATGAGTGTCGTACAAGGCGATTGGGGTTTACAGGGCGGGTACACATTGGGCTCGGCGACCTCTGTATAAATCTTAATATACAAAAATCTCATGTAAGTGTTTGTTAAGGAAGTCTACGATTCGAACAATTTCTATTTTTTTTTTTGTGTCTAAAAGTATTATGTAATTATTATACATGACTGGAGTAAAGCTGAGCGATCGATTGTACAATATGTGATAGTAATAATGTGATCATGAAAAGATTGGGTTTTAAAATAGATATCGTGGCAAGAATTGAGAATATCCATTCTCGAATAGCTCGCATGGTTTGGTAGAGTAAATAAAACGATTTGAACCATAATGAGATTGGATGAAGCGAAAGAAGTAGATATGTAATGATCGTAGCAAGTAGAAATAAGTTATCTCTGCCTACCCCTGTGTGGGTCGTGACATAATATATATAGTATATATTCATGTATGTATATGTGTATAATATTACCTGATGCCCTTGGTCGCTCAGTTGCGCGGTGATCAAAACGCCGTGGTCAGGGAAACTGTGTATGTGCGTGCCGCTCGCGTAGTACATCGGGTGTCCGCCCAGCTTGAATGAGCCTTCGAAAACCCGATCGCCGAGAGCGACCTGAAACATTCTCTCCATTGAAGGCTATTTGGACAGTCAAAGCCGGTTCCAGACGAGTGTAACGTTAAATATATTCTAACGTGTAATGTAACACGAATTCTACGTTAGGCGTTAAAGTAACTCATATGGACGCAGAATTCGTGTTACGATTCACGTTAGATTACATTACACGTTACACTCGTCTGGATCCGGCTTAAATGTGGAGGCAATCCAGCAAAATATAGATAGATAAAAGCGCACAAAGTTGGTACCCTTTTTCTCTTTAGAAAGAAAACAATATTTACGGATTGGGGTAAGATGGGGTAGCGAAATAAGGTGGGGACGCACAAAACTGATAAAACATTGTAGATAGACATGTTAATGGAATACAGCACTATAGCATTAGCATTAAATGCTAATGGCATTAACATTTTGCTAAATACTGTCAGATGGTATTACAGAAACATTTCTATTTCGCATTCTAATCACGACTAACAAACGCCATATGGGTAGTGTGCGGCAGAGACAACTCTCTTCGAAGGCGAAATCAACCAATTATCTCTTTCCTAAAGTCGATGTGCAATATTTTTATAACTCACCTGATACATGCTCAACAAATCATTTAACGCTGGAACATTTGAACCGCCTGTCTCTGGTATCCACCTATAAAGGAACGCTGGAGTTAATTATTATAGAGGACATCACTAATACAAGCCAAGTAAGCTCAGGTAATTTTAGTACCACATTCACAGTACACGTTTAACAATATAATCTGTTCCAATCAAATTGAGCAGAAAAGTGAGCAATTTAGCTGGGTCTAATTTTTTTTTCATTCTCTCTTTTTAAGGAAAGCAAAGGGATATAGCTCATATTTAGTAGTTATTTTACCTATTTTTCTTCAAAAAACGTTCTTTGAAAAATATTGTTCAACTCACGGACAAATTGTATCGGAACCGACTTAACGTCGAAATTGGCAAATATCACTCACCATTGTCTAGTGTTTTCGTCATAAAACTTCACGTGGCGGAGCAACGAAGCATTGTACCAATCGGCGAAGACCACCAAAGACATGCCCGAGTCAACCGCCTTCTTCAGAGCTGCCATCTCTTCGGGGAAATACTCGTCTTCAGGATCCACCAAAAGCAGAGCGCCGTATAACGAGGTATCTATGCATGTGAGAGGAATACCTGTGACCAGAAACAAATTGGATTAACAATTTTTAGGGTTCTTACACAAAGGGTGAAACGGGACCCAATTACTGCGACTCC
The DNA here is from genome assembly GCA_963931975.1 of Cataclysta lemnata. NCBI lineage: Eukaryota > Metazoa > Arthropoda > Insecta > Lepidoptera > Crambidae > Cataclysta > Cataclysta lemnata. Next base: position 21,516,062 of record OZ008338.1, read on the forward strand.
GCTGTCCGTATGTTACCAGGCTGATCTCATGAATCGTGATAGTTAATTGACGTGATAGTTGATAGTTACGTGACAATTGAAATTTCCACAGATGACGTATTTCTGTTGCCACTATAACAACAATTACTAATAAACAAAATAAAAAAAACGTGATTTTCTTGCCGTTTGTTTAATAGATAATTGTACGGAACATTTCGTGGGCGAGTTCGACTCGTACTTTGCCGGTTTTTTATTTATTCAGCTCACCACAAACAACATTACAAGAAGAAAGGTTCTACTGTTCACAAGAATTAATGTCACTCGTGGGTGTCTAGTTCCTATATAGGTCCGTAAACCCACCAATTAACTCGCACTGGGCTGTGGTGGGTTATAAAAGATATTTTTTAAATAATGTTTTCGGTGTCTCTAGATCTAAACTCTCTAGTCTACTCACCCATGACCTCGAGATAGAACCCGTGCTCGCGCAGACGGCGGTACATATCGCGGAAGTTGGTGTGCACGTGATCGGCGTGCCAGTCCAAAGGGTCGTGCTTCGCCCGCAAATCGTCCCGCGGGAAGTAGCCGCCGGGGTAGCGCAGGCTGTGGAACTGGTCCCAGAGGAGGCGGCGGGAGCGGACCGGGACTGGGATGACTCGGGCCCTTAAATAGTGGTGTAAACATATTCCAAGAGCGATAATAGTAGATTATATACCGAGGGCAATAATAGTAGATTATATACCTAGGGCGATAATACTACATTATATACCGAGGTCGATAATGGTAAATTATATACCAAAGACAATAATAGTAGATTATATACCAAGGGCGATAAAACAAAGAATACCTCAGATCGCAAATAGCTCGGGCGTCACCGAGCTGAAGGCGAGGGCGTTTTAAATGCTATGTGAGGCTAATTTTATGCTGACCAGGAAGTGGAATTTTTGGTACACGTAGCGAGCGGAAAAGGCCACTTTATGTTCAGGTGTCACATAAAAACTAATAATGTCTCAGATCGCAAGTATTTGATTATAAATAAATATACGATCTGAGGCTTTCTTTTTTTAAATATAGATTTATGTCACCCCCTTACCAGGATTTTCAGAAAGTGCACTTTAATGTTCAGGTGACAAAATATGCAACAATCATTACACATTTGCATAATTTATATTCACCTTATTGGCAACATAAGTGTCGTGTTGCGCATTGTCTGCTCGCCCATTTCTCCGTGACTTTCAATAGTCACATTCACGTGGCCCTTGAAAAAGAAAATGAATGTTATTTCATTGGATAGCGGGGAATTCACTAGACGAGCATGCCCGCGAGGATCTCGTTTGTATAGGCCAGACTAACTGTGAGGACCGCCTACACTAAGCAAACATCGCACAGAACTATAGAAGCGAGGTCCGGTGGGTATGTCCGTGTAGTGAATTCCCCGCTTAACACGTTTTTAAAGCGAGTCATTTAGAATAATTCCATTTGCTTTTTAAATGAAATCGCCTAATGCAAATCTTAATGGAGATAAGTGAAGACCTAGATCTTTGGACGAGTGAATACATACATATATTTAAACCAAGCTCCTCCATTTCATTTTCATTTTCAGAAGAAGACTTCAACAGAAAAGTATTTACATGGTATATTATTATGTTTGGAACCGGAAATAATACTGCTTATTATTTTTCGAAGTTTTATACACACATAACCTAGTGAGGTGCGTTAAGGATTACGAAACAGTGTGTAATGTGTCCATAGGAAATCATATTGTAACAATGCCATATTAAATTACCTCTACCACTCCTTCGAAGTCTGCCCCCTTCTCTAAGACACTGAAGCTGAGGGCCAACCAGCCGGACCAGGGCCACAGATACTCGCTGTACTCCACCGCCACGGACAGAATCACTCCGTGCGGCAAGTGGGGATGCCAAGCTACTTCTTTCTGTAGATAAATAATTATTTTTTATTAGTTCTTAACGGCTCTGGTTTATACACTTTGAAGTCTCGTTGTATGAATTTATATATTTTTTAAAGATTTTATTGCTACCAAGATATATTTTTATAAACACATTATCATGGAATTTTGCTTAAATATTATAAATGTTAGGACCCATATTAAAACAAATAAGAAAGAAGATTCACATATTATTTTTCGAATAATTATGTTCTGATGAGGGGCATAACTTAAAATACAATTTATTTTACACACATACGTAGGTACTCTAAGGGGTAAGCAGAGGTGTATCAGCACCCACGTTACGCCAGTTAATTTCAAAGTCACATGTAGTAGGGGGCGAGATTGTTACTTTGTTATTCACCGGGACTTTAATTGCAGTAATTTGCTAGAAGTTGGACCAGGAACGCTGCTGCCCATTCCTCGTTAATCGTTATCATAGACCTAGTTATTTTACATTGACATAGTAACAGGTCACATGTAATAGGGGGCGAGCTTGTTACTTTGTTATTCACCGGCCCCCGTACCCATCTCTCTCACTCATTAAGAATAATAGCAAAGTGTAAGAGTGACGGGTAGACCAAAGCAACTGAAATTGGCTTACATTATACGGGGTCGGGACTTTAACTGGAGTTATTTGCTACAAGTTGGACCTGGTGTGTTACTGCCTATTCCTAGTTAATTATCATTTTAGACCTTATCATGTTACACTAAAATAGTAATTTACATTAATTAATTTACACATTCTTCCAAGTTCCTTACCACTTGACCAGACACGCCGAGTCCGTTAATGACAGTGACGTTAGCGATGGTGGGTTGGGCGCTGAAGTACAACGGCTGAGTGCAATATGGCCACATATATTGGCACTCAGTCAAGTCAATGTAGGAAGGGCTTAGGCTGGCTTGAGGTTCGTATTCCCTGAGAAACTGCGAACAGAAAAATAACGGGTTGTTTTTAATTGATTACCAGATTAACATATATAATGGGTTGTATCAAATTGATCACCAGATTATTACTTACCAACGATAAAAACTAAAAAGCGCATCAAAAAATATTATATGCGCAACAAATCGCTGCTTTGGTGAACATTTAGAAGTAATTTAGTGTGCTAAAACAGTTTATTTTGATGAGCATAATATTATTTGCCAAAAATAATAATCTAGTTAAGTTTTTATGAAAAAGGGGGTATATTCCTAAAATTTTAGGAATTCCTCAATAATATGTTTCTTCTTCTTCTTCCAGCCCTGTTTTCAGTTTATCATGGCAATATGTTTCCTCTTTCATTCTTATCGGTCAGACGTCATGAAGCCATTCACGCCCTTTTAATGCATATAATCCATCACACCGAAAAGGTGCTATTCATAAATGAATGTATAAAAAAAAGATGGAAAGGACCATGTCCAGAGACCGATTAACGAAGAGAGTGATTGGGTTGGCAACATTCCAATCCATGCTGCTCAAGGTTTTGGCTGAGGTTTTACAGCCGGCCCCCTGCCTGAGACCAACTCTCTTTGGGTATACTGTCGTTAGTGGTTTATTGCCCTCCACCATTTGGGTAACCGAAGGTGCTTAATGGTCTACACCGAGCAATCTCTCTTACTGCCGCACTCAGAGACGTCAAATAACGTTAATAAGTACTTAACGTCAAAAAATGACAATTGAAAACTAGTCGCTATTCTTGCCGGGTCTCCTGGTCTTGATTTGAATGAACATTTTTGACATTAAATACTCATTAAAGTAATTTGACGTCTCTGAGTGCGGCAGATAGTCGACTTTTGCCACACCTCAGCCCCTATAACACGGGGACAAAATCTCCTCGAGGAAAAGAAAATATTTTCCTCTCGCTCTAACGCCCACTAAATCCCGGGACAGAACACTATCAAGTGGTGGAGAAAGATTTTGTCCACGTCGCGCGCTACAGGGGCTGAAGTGTGGTAAAAGTCAGCCAATAGTGATTGCCCGGTGTAGACCAATATGCACCTCCAGTCACCCAAATAGTGGAGTGCAAACCACTAACGACAGCTTATCCAAAGAGGGTTGGTATCTATCATGTAGGCGGCCGGCTGTAAAACCTAAACCAAAACCTTGAGCAATTGAGCATATTGCCAACCCAATCACTTTCTTCGTTAATCGGTCTCTCGACATGGTCCTTTCCATCTCTTTTCGATATTTCCATTCATCACAATCACCTTTCCGGTGTGATGGCTGATATGCCTAGAGGGGTGTTTGTCATGTCTTTTATAAATTCCTACGTACACAGTGGTATCACTCCCACATCTATCTCCCTAAAAGCTCACCTGGTAAGCGCTGATAAGATCCAATTTCCCGTGGCCCTGCTCGAACATGTTGGGGCCGGCTAGCCGCCGTGCCGTGATACACAGGGCCTGTTTCACGGCCGCCGGGCTAAGGTTCTGTCGCGGAACGCCGCTAGCCAGCAACGCTATAGCCCCGGCGACCACAGGGGATGCCACGGAGGTACCTGAATATCGGACACACACACATAACATCACGCCTATATCCCCAAAGGGGTAGGCAGTGGTGAATCAAACACCCACTTTTCGCCAATTATGTCAGGTCCCAAGTAATATGTGGCGAGTCTGTTGCCATTTCTTCTTCTCCCTGCCCTGTTCCCAGTCTATCTGGGGTCGGCGCAGTATGTTTCCTCTTCCATTCATATCGGTCAGACGTCATCAAACCATCCACTCCCTTTTGATTCATATCATCCATCACACCGTAAAGGTGCTAGTGATGAATGAATGTATAGAAAAGAGACGGAACGGACCATGTCGAAAGACCGATGAACGGAGAGAGTGATTGGAATGACAACATTCCAATCCATGCTGCTCAAAGTTTTGGCTTAGGTTTTACAGCCGGCCGCCTGCCTGACACCAACCCTCTTTGGGTAAAAGTCTATTGCCATTTATCGGGCACAAAAGTCGCAGTACAATGCAAGGTGATATAAGAGGAACGCTGCTGCCCATTCCTCATCCTCATCACTGATTTATCCTTGAATATTAGAACAGCGAGGTTATTACGTAAGCTGATTGCTATTGCTTTAGTGTACGCGTCACTCTAACTCATTGAAATTAATAGCAAAGTGCGAAAGAGACAGGTAGACTCAATCAATAGCAATCGGTTTACATAATAGAATCGCAGGTGTCTTACTGCCGCACTCACGTCAGCAACGTTAATGAGAACTTAATTTCAAAAATGACAATTCAAATGTAGTCACCATTCTTGCCAGGTCTGTGGTATAGATATAAATGAAATTTTTTGACATTAAGTACTCGTTAAAGTTATAAAGTCTCTGAGTGCGGCAGTTAGAGCATGTTAGCCATATTCGGATAACGACAGTAATGTACTACCAACCAGCAGTTATATGTAAAGGCAGTAGTGTAAAGACTGACCGCTTAATGATCTGCACCCCCCTGTCACACTGGAACCTCGGACGCCGCTGCCATACGTCACTATGTCCGGTTTCATGCGACCATAGCCCTAAGAAGAAAAATATTTTTTTACTACACAAGAAAATTTAAGAGAATTCTACTTTGCCTTTAACCTATTAAAATGTATGGAAAAAGTTTTCTTTGATTTGTGGGTGTCCTAGTACTCTAACCTCAGTTGGTCTTAAAGAGTGTTTTAATCCTTTATGGGAATGGGATCGATTGACATTAAGAAAAATTACTCCATACAGGACAAAACCTCAATGATAACAAACCCAACATTACGGCTACTGCATTCTCACGATTTTCTCGCTGACTGTACATTTTTATCAAAAATCTGTGAATGTCTATAGTCATCACTCAAAAAGTTAGGAAAGGTCTCCCAAGATCATTTTCACGTGGCAGCGAGGGATCTGCTAGCTGCCCTTAATGCCCCATCTCAACGTTCCACCCTGCATAAGCCTTTTTTTTCGGAGTGGAATGCATTTACACACCATATCAGCCGCCAGCTAGGCGACTGGCGTGTGTGGGACTCGCCCAGCGCACGAAGCGCCAGCAATACCCACTAAACCACTCCGGTGTTCCTCCTAGCCCTTTAGGCGGGGAATGTCTGGGATCTGCCTCACGGCAATTCACCAGTCACCCTGTATAAGCCTATTTATATTATACTTTTACATATCAATAGCTGATGTGTCTGTATACTGGGTAAGTGCCATGTTTAACTCACACTGGGCAATTCCCAAGTGGTCATCCCCCGGGAGGAGAACCTGGCGATCCTGTCATCAAACCCGATGCCACCCACGCCGATGACGTCCATCTGGTCAGCGGGGTTGTTCAGCGTGCCGTACAGCGGTCCGTCGTTGCCGATGGCCGAAACGATGATGACCTTTCAAATAAGAGAGAATTATCTAATGGATGAAGTTTTTAAACACGGTACTTTGATGCTTTAATTGGCAAACCAGTATTGTTTTTTGTTCGGATTGAGTTCAATATAGATTCGGCGCGATTTGCAAAAATTACGACAAAATATTTTACCATAACATCTACCAACTGTATTTCCGATTTTTTTATGAGTTGTATACAAATTTCAAGTGTCCCCTGACAAATTTGCCCATATGTGATATGGAGTTACCTGGTTTGCCAATTAAAGCATCGATTTATGGTTTATTTCAGTACGGTATAAATAATATAATATATAACGCAGTGATTCACCACTTTATACACAAAACTAGAGGTTCAGGACTCGAGTACTGGTAGAGGAATAATGTGAACAATAAATAGGATCCTTTTATTATATTATATTCTTTCATAATTTTAACTGATTTACTGCCGCACTCAGATATGTCAATTAACGTTAATGAGTGCTTAATTAAAAAAAATACAATTCTAAACTAGTCGCTATTCTTTGGTCTAGATTTAAATGATTTTTTTTTTTACATTAAGTACCGATTAAAGCTACTTGACGTCTTTGAGTGCGGCAGTTAATTATTTACGATCATTCGATAGTTTTCGTAATTTTCGATTACTAGCAAAGAAAATCAAAAGCGGTACTTAACGTACCGTAGGTTTACCAACATTAAGCTGCCAAAAAAATAAAATCATCTTTTGTCTTTGGACTATCCCTAGCTGGATTCCTTACTATTAAAAAACTAGAGTAGGTCATGTTCTATATGGTATCGCAGCTAAACGATTTTATTTTATGACTAATATCGGACTTTTCCCGGAACTAGATAAAATGATGGTCCACAATTATGCATTACCACATAACAATGTTTTCTTTAAAGAAACCGATACTAACTTAACTCTTTGCCGATTATAAGAGATCATTAACCCTTATTATCGTCCGACAACTTCGTGCGCGACCCTCCTACGGTAGGAGAGACGTTAGGGGGGCTGAGGCAGCACGCCATTGTGACGTCATGCTAGCGGACGGCTACACACGTAGAGAAGAGTAACAGAGATATCTTGAGATAAGTTGTAAATATTTTTAATATAAAGGTAAGAATAAATAAAAACAATTTCGGTAAAAGTTTATTCCAGTTGGCAATAAACAAAAAAAATATACAAAAAATATATTAAGACAAATTATTATCATTCCTTCCTGGCGGTACTTTTTAATATCCCATATGTAATGCCAGGCGTATTATATCGTGACGTTCGATGAGCAATTTTCTTTTAGACTGGCATGACAAAAATTTGAACCCCAGTCTAAGCAGCGTTTGTCTCAAATACTCACGTGAACAATTGAAAATGTTATCGTCTTTTATCTCCGCATTAATCTTTTTCATTTAAGGATCACATTTTTTACAGTATACCACTGATTAATTTTTCTTCGTATTACTCCTTCAGTGAAACCGTCAATTGTATTTTTTTTAGGAGCAAGAGTTTTTCCGCAGTGAATTAAAAGTCGCTTCAGAAACTGTTTTCGTTAAATTTATGTCGTTTATATTGAAGGCTACTTTCCTACATTTCTTTAGTTTATTTTTAATCATTACTTATAATATAAAACTATTTATTATTATATCTATATTACACATAAAATACATTTTATAATATTTACTCATGATGAAAATCGGTTTTATCTATATGCACACCTTGGAGTACATAAGCCTAAGGATATTGACTAACATAGATCAAATAGAATCATGTAGACCTCGTTTTACTAAACCAAATATTAACCCTTACTTCCATTTACATCCTAGAGTCGTGTAAATTTGCTAAAAAACACCCAAATCTATATTGCCCGGTAAAAGGTATAAGGAGAAACAAAAGAAATTTTGAATAAGTACAAAGTGCCCTATTCCAGATTAAAATTAGTCTCATCTAGCTCTTCAGCCATGGTTATTAAAATATATAAACACGTGCCAAATTATATAAAAAACATTGAAAAGGCTACGGTTTTTAGTAAATCTTTAAAGACATTTCTTATAAACAAATGTTACTACATTCATGATTTTTTTAATGATTCAATGATGAACGACTGAATGCTTTGACATCTTGTGCTTTTCTTATTGGGTAATTTATGTGTTTAATTTTGTTATATTGAGTGTTTAATAATAATTTAATATAAAATTTAATGTATTTAATATAAAACTTAGCAGGGCGTCACATGTTTACTTTGACTGCTAATGTATCATCTTTGTCGTATTTTAGCATGCAATAAAGAGATTTGTATTTGTAAGCCCATGTGTATAACAGACGCGCCGCACCGCACGAAATCAACACTGTCGAAATATTTTTTTTTTTCGAAATTACACCACGACGCGAAGAGCACGTTGCTTTCTCATAAATAATAACTTTCTAATGTAAAATTGTGTATTGTGTGTGAATGTGTTGTCCATCCACTGAAAAAATTATATAAACTTTGAACCTTACTGTGAGTTGGATTATTCATTTATTTATTTCACACACCAAATACCAAAATATTTCGAACGAAGAACGGTAATTTTGACGTGCTGCAAAATATTTGTATACTTTTTATACTACATCTTTAGTCTGTGCACCGAACGTACAGAGTGACAGGTATTGCCACTTTGACTTATAGCCCGCATGAGCCGCCCCCGCTAGCATCTAGCATCATGTCTCTTACCCCGCAAGAGGGTCGGGCACGGACTTGTCAGACTATAGTAGGCTACCCCCCGAATACAGAAACGCTTCTCAAATTTTAAGCACTGCTTATAAAGTTAAGTGGGCATTACCTGTCAGAATTTATATGGAAAAACGTCAATTTTGACAATATTTAAATGTTAAGCAAGACTCAAACTTTGATTAGCGTTTCTGTATTCGGGGGTAATTCTCCCTCCTCAAATTAAACAAAAAATTTCTTAAAAATCAGCCAAGCCGTTTCGTAGGAGTTCGATAACAAACACTGTGACACGAGATTTTTATATAGCACTAAATTACAGCAATGTCGATTCTTTGTGTACAAAATGATGACCTAAGATTATTGTGTGAATAATTTCTAGTTTCGATATTTTCTACGGCGGGTCCCAATATTCCATCTTCTGATCATTAGCAACTTGTGTTATTTATCATAATAAAACAAAAAATGCCAGGCAACAAAACTTTAGTAAGCTTACTTTTAACTTTAGATGGAATATTGGGATCCGCCGTTAGTATACTATTCGGTCATGATCTCAAATTGTATATTTTATTATCATCATCAGTATTTATTTGTAACACATTATCAGTGCGCTTGTTTACCCGGAACAATTTTCGATAACAGAATCTTAAAAACCAATACTTCAGTCTCATTTACCTTATCACTAAATTAACTTATTGATTACAGAACAAATTGTTAATGACATTTGTAAATAATAATTATTCATAGAATATAAATTTAGTAACGATAAATCAGTGATGAGGAATGGGCAGCAGCGTTCCTCTTATACCTACCACCTAGCACATGGGACATGGGACCTAACTAATTGGCGAAACGTGGGTGCTAATTCACATCTGCCTACCCCTTCGGGGATATAGGCGTGATTTATGTATGTATGTATAAATTTAGTATTGAAATTACAGAATAGGGCTTTCCCTATTGTGTACTACATGTACCTTAATGTTTTATTGCATATTTGTTAATAATGTATTCATATTATTAGGTTACTTTATAATATTTTGCTACTTATCCAATTTTACTATTTATTTGGAACCAAGAACTTATATTTGCTCTAAAACATTGATGAATTGAAGTTTCCTCACATTAAAAACTCACAAAAAAATCCCTTTCGAGTCCCGAATCTCTGAATTTATTAAAATCTGCTATCACAATGACAATATAACACAGTTTTGAAAGTAAAGAAACTAACAGGAGATTTGTGATACCTTAATGAATAAAAAAAATCTAATGAGCAGCAATTCGCTAGTACGTTGCGTCACTTATAAATTATCCGCTTTTATATTTTATCAAGATTCAAGACATATTCAAATAATAACATGCCGGTGCTTCGTCAAGAGATTGCAATAATCGCTTAGAATTTATAGCGGCATGGCTAGCAGAAACAAACAATCCATTTATAAATTATTGTATCATGGTATTTTAACAGACAATCGATGTTGATAAAATATATTATTGGCACCAAGCAGCAAAAGTTTTGATCGTTTACAAACATACTTTATTTCGCTTCGGGAGCACTGCCTTTATGCAAATTATATTAACATAAATATAAAAAAATTGCTTGACTGTCTCACAAATACAATATAAAACGGTACGCACAGCAAATTCAAAAGGATAATTGTCTTCGTTTGAAACACATGAATATTTTGCGCATGTGATAGTGTAACATACATAGGAAAAGTAATAACGCATAAAGCAGCAGTGAATTTTGTCCACAATACCTTGTTGGCACTGAGCTCCCATACTTTGTCGACAAAGGGATGGTCCATGAAGTCAGGCCCACCGATACTCAGGTTGAGGACATCTATTTTCCGCATGATAGCATAGTTGAACGCGTCCAGAAACCATGACGTGTACGACACCTGTAATAAAGACATATAGGTAAAGAAATCAGTTGCCCATACTAAATCAGAACCAGCTGACATCAGTTTGTACGGGGGAGTTTTTATTTTTCTTAAATTTCGATTTTGGTCCCTTAGCGAAAGTTGTTCAGTTTGATGGCCTGAATAACCACTTTAAATATGACAACACCTCTCTGTTACACCTTGTATAAAGCAGCAATAGTTAAAAATTAAGACGTAGGTGCTTATTTAAAAAACACTTCTTCTTCCTGCCCTTATCCCGTTCTAGGCGGAGTCGGCACAACTTATCTTCTTCTTCCACTCCTTTCGATCCTTCACCATTTTCTCATCCACTCTTCTCGCTATCATGTCCTACTTAACACAATCTATCCTTCTCTTCTTTGGTCTTCCTCTCCTTCTACGTCCTTCCACATTCATACCTAACATTCTTCTGCCAACATAGCTTTCATCTCTTCGCATAACATGACCAAACCATCCAAGTCTATTACTCCACAGTCTCTCTGTCACTGGCGCTACTTTCAAACTTCCCATGATATTGATATTACCCGTGCCAATTTAAAAAACACTGTTTAGGTATAATTATTAAATTTTTATAATGTTGGTACATCCTTTGTGACTGACCTGATTATCGGTGAAGACACGAAAGATATGCAGATCCGCGTCCGGTGCGAAGCCGAGGCAATCGGCCCGGGAGGCGATGACCCCGGCGACGAAGGTGCCATGCCCGAGCGCGTCGTCCAAAGTACTCTCGCCTGTCCAGTCGGTGCGTTCCCGCACTCGCCCGAAGTGCGGGTGGTTCCGTGCTAGGCCCGTGTCGAATACCGCTACCCTTATGCCCTCTCCTGTAGAATAACACCGGTTAATTATTACATATTCTGTTTCTATACCCAATCACTAGGGCTTGAGACAAAATGTAAACAATCTTGATATGTCTCTTTATCTAGGTTATGCTCTCAAAAACCAGAAAGTGTATTCGATAATACATCATCAATTACAGACAAATAAAACTGTTAGCAGCTGTGAAATATTGGTGTTACATTACATTTTTATTTTTGTATTTTATATTAAAAGATACACCAAGTTTGTTAACATTTTGTCTCAAGCCCAAGTGAATGGGGTATAGAGCTGTATGTCTATAATTGAGTAAACAATCTAGAACACCTATGAACAAGAGTTGACTGGAACATGGTGATTTATAAACTATAGAAATAAATTATTTTTGATTTTTATTTGAACATTACAAAGAAAAATTATTACAAAGAAGATGATGTCAGAGAATCTCAAAAATTATTGTAACCAGGATGTTAACTAATTACTTACATAGTTTGTTTAGCTAAATGAAAAGTACTACAGGTAATAAAAGATTTTGCTTATTCCATGAAACCTACCGGTCACCCCAAGGGACCACAGCAAGTCAGCCTTTAATACTGAAGTGATTTGTCGTGGCACTGTCCGCAACAACTTCCTGGATGAGTAACCATTCTGGAAAAAAAACCAACAATGTATTATTTTCTTGCTTTTGAAGTTGTATTATTTAGTTACATAATAAGTTTACTCTTATCACTAAAAACTGATCTAATTATCTGATAAGACTAAATCTACTGCTCTTAGCTCAGCACTTATTACATAAGGAAAGAACAAACACAGCTGTTGTAAACTACAATGGGCTACTCATGTATAAATAAGAAAACTACAATCAGTTATTTTTGCTAAATAATCTAAATAAACAACTTTCAACAATCCAACAACACTTAACTATCCCTTGTAACGAGTTACAAGGCAAATGAAAGCATTATAATGTAGAAGATTAAATTAGTAAGACACTTCATACCTCACGTAAGCGTCGGAGAGAGTTAAGATCACGAGCGCGATGGTTGCGCCACCCAGTGTATAAACAGCCATTTGGTCCGCATTCATCCTTAGCACAAATATTAGATTAATTACAATATTCCCCTAGAAAGATAATACTAAACAGAGTCAATCAGATTTCAATATTACCATGAACATATATTTTTTTAAATTAACACAAGGTCATGCTGTTTTCTTATGTCCTTTCGTGATCCCAGTTTATATGGGGTTGGTGCAGTATGTTTCCACATCCATTAATATCGGTCAGATGTCTCAAAGCCCTCAACTCCCTTTCGATTCATATGACACCAGAAAGGTGCTAGGGATGAATGAAATGAAATGATTGCTAAACAGCAAAGAGACAGAATGGACCATGTCAAAAGACTAATGAACGGAGAGTGATTGGGATGACAACATTCCAATCCTTACTGTTCAAGGTTTTGTCTAAGGTTTTTACAACCGGCCACCTGCCTGACACCATTTCTCTTATAAATTAGAAACAAACTTTGTAATTTGGTTGGTAAATATCGGTAGTTGATTTTTGTTATACAGTGGCATTTCATGAATTACCTCTGGCACATATTTTATTGTACGTTGAACTTGTCTCTGTACTGTCACTCGTCGTACAGCTGGGTGGTCCCTTAATGCCTCCAAAGCTTTCCTCTTCTCATCTTCCAAGACAATAACATCGAAGTCACTTGGGTATTCTTTAGCGGGATTGTTGCGTAGTACAATAGTCCAGTTTGATATCTATTGACAAAATTGTGGATATGTAAGACAATGCTGTGTTAATTAAAATAATAGATATGTAAAATATCTTACCCCCGCATTTTTTAAAGCAGCTCTAATATAATTTTCTCTGGTAGATCTCGCAAAGTAACCCTTGTAAGTTATTATATGTTCACTATTTACAATATCAGTACTGTAGTCATAATGAACACGATCGGATGAGGCAGTCGTGTTACATGATGGACTATGCTTAATATCTTCATTGCTGGCATAAACGTTAAATGTTCTAATAAGGACTATTGAAAGAATATAATGGGTCAGACCCATATTTCAGAATAAAATCTAACTATTTTACATGTTCCGACAAACAGTATTACTGAAGTAAGCAAGAAAAACAATGGTGCATGTAAATAATAAAATTATTGAAGTTTACTCTAATCATCTTTTTATCATCAATGAAAGATAAACACGTAAATCGTGAGAAAGAAAACTGAAACAGTCAAAATTTGGATCAATCAAATAAATACAAAGAAAGCTACTGTCAAAGAGAATACAATACTAGCTACTGTCATTGACTCGAAATCATTACATCTGAAATATCGGATGAAATGAATACTCGAATCGGAAATCGGAATCGGAAAACGGAGTCGGAATTTGGTCGGAATTTTCTGTACTCTTTGGTCGGAATTAGTGATGCAAGACTCGAGGCGTCGAGTCATAGAGGACAATAATACTACGGATACGTCGAGTCCTATTTTAGAAGCCTCGAGGCGAAATGGCAACAAGACTCAGTGAGCTCTGTAAGCTCGGAGTTCCAAACCTAAGAGGCTTTAAAAGAGTTCGAGCCTTCAAAAGGAGATCGAGCCGTAAAAAGAACTCGAGTCTTAAAATAAACCCAAGCCTCCAATAAAAGGTCAAGTTAAGTTTATGACTTTAATATCTCCGTAAGTAATAAATTAATATAGTTAAGTGGTGTTCAAAACTCAATATGGAACTAACAGAGCCCTGCCAATCAGACTTGAGTCTCCAAAATGAGAACTCAGAAAGATGAATGTATTATGTCATAAAGTCTACCGTAAATGCTAAAATTTATTGTGGTTTACCTCTACTTATTTTCATTCATCACCATTCAATAAAAGTAGAGCACCAAAAAAGACTAGTGCGCTAAAAATGGCTCGAATCTAAAAATGCCATTTATCGGGCACAAAAGTCGCAGTACATGGCTATTGATAGGTGGTAATAAGAGGAATGCTGCTGCCCATTCCTCATAATTGATTTATCCTTAGTCCCCTTGTACGACACCCACGAGAGAGATTTGGGGGGATGTAATGTAATATTATTAATAAAATACAATTCTCAGCTAAAAGCAGTGTGCTATATTTAGGGCATATACAAAACATCGTAATCGGTTCAACTCTTTTCCAGGCCTTAAGACGCTGGGATTAGTCAATTTTATCACAATGGCTTGCTGTATCTAATAACGCAATTGATTTATTTAGTAATAGGGCCTCTTGTTCTTCGTAACTCATATTAGTTGATTCTAAACGTGGTTTCCATTTGAGTTTAGGTTTCTGTTTTATCCTATCCTTCAATATTTGGTTATGAGTCTTCAAAATATTATCAATGCCACCATCAATTATATAATTATTGGGTGAGGGATTAGTATCCTTATTTTGCGAAAAACGATTTGATCTTGAAACAGGTCCACTGGTGACAGCTGGATAACACTTAGGTTTCTCTGGATCATAATAGCACGGCCCTGGTGTTTCAACTTGCCCAAAAACTGGCATCCAATCTTTCCATGGCCTGAACCGACCTTCCGAAGATAAGAAGGGTGCTTTAGATTGCAGGTACTGAGATCGATCAACTTTCAGTGAACTCTGTGGCAAGTCGGCTGGACTTGGTGCATTGAAATTCTTTAACAAAGGTTTTATTCGAACAGTTTTTGATTTATATTGCCAAGAGGGAAGTTGACAAAATGATACATTTTCTTTTTCTGTGCACAGTTGCGCATTTTCAGATACTTCGGAATCACCTTGTTCAATGGGACACTCCTTAAATCGTTGGGAAGACGAACCAAAAGCTGCTGTGGGGCAGTGTAAGAAGTTGCAAGTATTAAAAATAGGTTTATATGTTGCAGGACTTGGGCCTTCTTCCTTTTGAGGCTTAAACCGTAAAGCTTTCACACCAAAAAACGAAGGTAATGGTAATTTAACTTGACACTGTTTATTTGGAGGTTCTAGGGGGTCAAATATGCGTTTTATAAAGTGATCAGCTGGACCAGGCTGACGTTCAATTGTAGAAATAAGAAATCTCTTCGATTTTGCACCGCTAAATTTCATCTTGTATCCCTCTGGTAAATTCGGATTATAAGTTGCCGGTCCAGGTCTCCCCTCTAATAGGTCTCGTTGTTGAACCATTTCGATGAAACGCATTTGCCTAGAGTCTTTTCGCTTAGAAAATCTAAAGTTTTCAGCACGAATTTCCTCTTCTGTAGGGATTTTTGCAAAATAATAGTCGGCTGGTCCAGGTCTTTTATCGAAAGACTCAATTGATCGTTTAGAAGTCGATTTACTCCACTTACATCCATGATAGTAAGCAGTAGACTCGGTGATAGTAGAATCATAAAAAGGAGGACTTTGTACTATGGACGGAGACGATAAGCCTGCCCCTATAACAGACGTCTTAGGCACTGGTCCCGTGAACAGTTTTTTTCTTACTTGAGCATGACATACAATTTCTTTTGGATTTTCTTCTTCAGTTGGACAATCACAATCTTTTTCAATGCCACATTGACATAATAATATTTCCAGATCTTCTTTATTGAAAGCTTCATAGGGAAATCTAGGACATTTTGATTGTAACGTTGAGCAGTTTTTAATAGAATAAGGGATCGCAGTATCGTATATGGCATGAGTCCATAAATGCCGTTTCGGTGTAGTGTCTCGTGGGGTTTTGGAAAGAAATGGAGCTTTGTTTGGCTTTATTTGTAATGAACCACCTCTTTGATATGCTGCCGGTTCGAGGAGCATACACCACTTAGGTGGTGGTTCAAACCTGTCTCCTTGATTATAGGCCATATTTTATTGTTGAAAAGTTAACATACTATTAAAACAATGATAAAAATGTAAAAGTGTATACAATATTACTATCAAAGTTAAAATGTCAATTTGTGAAATAGTATTTACCTACGTTGTATGTTATTTAGAAATGTCAATATGGCATAAAATGACAAATTGACATGACAATAAAAATAATAGATTGTCATAGACCTCTGGTACTTTTAATAAAACGTATTTACACTTTGTACGTACTTCTTAGACCTAGGTAGAGTGCTGTCCGCGCGTGGTCGAAATTGGAACTAAAATGTTGTCTCCTATTTTGTTTGTCTAGTAGTGTCAATGTTAGCGAGCAGCGCCACCCCTCGCGCGCGGACTTATCTGGGCCGCTGTCTAGTTAGGTACCTACCTGCCTACCTAGTAGGTATCTACAGCTAATAATACACACCTATATCCCCGAAGGGCTTGGCAGAGGTGAAACTAGCACCCATGTTTCACCCAAATAATACTATTTACAAATACAAATAGTGTTGTACCCTTATCGAATTGTTGTTCAATTGTTTGTTCAATTTATCATATTGATAAATTCAAAACACTGTGTGTTAATAAAAATATACCTAGGTGCCTACTATAAGTTGAGAAAATTCATTTTCAGAAACTGAATGAGCTAGGTCAAATTAATTTAAAGCCTATATTTTAAAATAACTAAAGATATGGCTGTCTGGGCCAGATCTCTTTGCCTTCTTTGAAAAGAGAAAATTAAAATAACAATATAAAAATAACGTAGAGTAATTGTAACAAAATATTAATGAAAATATATCAAATATTAATTTAATAGCATAATTCCACATTTTGTATGAAAATCATAGATTATATACTCTTTGGCATAGAGGACAATAACAAGTGTATTATATACTCTTTGGACAATAATACTACTAACCTCTGATTTTGATTTTGTAAGAAGTAAACAAACAATAACACATAGTAAAATTTACTTTAAAAATGTCTTTAATGCTAAGAAGACTATGTAAACTGTCGATTAATATAAAGTACGTTACCAATTATAAAACAAATATGTTGCAACCTTTGCGAACAAAAACAAATCTAGCGCGTGAACTGAGGTCAATCAAAGGAAAAGAGAAGGAGCAAGTAGAAGTAATGAAATGGATTTTGTTTGTAAGTATAGTCCTAATATTCATCGGTGGCCAACAATTATTACCCATTTTAGATCTCTTTTAAGATATTGACAATGACATTTTATTTATCAGATGATGCCAGTTACTTCTTTCGGGCTGGGCTGCTGGCAAGTGTACCGCTTGCAATGGAAATTACAGTTGATAGATATTTTGCAGGCAAAATCTAATGCTGCGCCTGTTGAATTGCCTGAAGAGTAAGTTTATTTAACTTCCAGCATGTGTAAAGGATTGCTGGAGGACTTATAAAAACTGACTGAAGTGTGGAGTACAATAATTGTGAAAATAAATATCTTGATATGGTTGCCATCCGTCAGGCTTTTTAAAGTTATATAGTAGTAACTAACTCATTCATTCATAGACAATCCAACTTCTCTACTGGCTGTATCAAGTTCTTGGAGCATTTGCTGTAGTTCCTCTGCAGTGCTGGCGAAAAGTACTATATCATCGGCGAATCTTAAGTGGGAGAGGTTTTCACCGTTGATAGTTAGGCCTCTCTGTGTCCAATTGAGTTTTCGGAAAATTTCCTCCAATACTGCTACGAACAGCTTGGGTGATAAAGGGTCACCCTGTCTTACCCCTCTTTGAATTACTAGGTATTTTATTTATATGATTATTCACATAATGCTTGCTTAGAATTCCCACAGTATTACACTTTATTGCTTAATACATTCATACATATGAGAGAGAAATGAGGGTTGTGACAATTGTATTCTTCTCTACAGTCTGACGTATTTAACACATTCAGCACCCATGCCCTATATGCGTTGTACTGTGTGTATCGAAAATGGTACACTTACTTCTTAGTGTGTTAAGGTTTAAGGTTGACTGAATAGCACATTGAAGAGCTGCATACATCTCATATAATTTGATATTCTGTCTTGCAGTAATGTCAATTTACTCACATTAATACTTATTGCTATCGCCGTACTTCTACAGTTATGAAAAGTTGGAAAAAATGGAGTACATGCCAGTAAAAGTTAAAGGGGTGTTTCTACATGATCATGAAATAACAATTGGGCCTAGGGCTCTCATTGAGAACCATGCTGTCTTGGCTCGAGTGGGATCTCTTGTGTCAGATCCAAAGAAAAATCAAGGGAAGCTTATTATTACACCTTTCAGACTGTCTGACACTGGGTAAGAAAGTTTTAAAATTATTTCTGTGCTGCCATTGTGAAATTACGAAATTTCTCAAATGAAAAATTCAAAATACTTATACTTTTAACTTTGAAGCAAATAATGTGAATTATATAACAGTATATTTAAAAGTTTTACTTCAATGGTATAATTTCAGTACTAGGACTTTTGTATAACATTTTGTTGTCTGTCTATTCCAGCAAAGTTATTCTAATCAATCGTGGTTGGGTGCCACAGCAGTTATCGTCTAAAGAAAAACGTCAGAATTCATTGGTCAAAGAAGAAATTGAACTAGTTGGTCTGGTGAGGTTGACAGAGAAACGAGCACCTTTCATGCCTAAGAATAATCCACAGAAAGGGTCATGGTTTAGTAGGTAATAGATGTACTATTTCACACTTGGCATTTCAAACTGATCTACTACAGAGCTTAATAATAAGGCTTTCACCACTCCCTATCAAAAGCATTGGTCCTAAGAGGTCCATAAAACACCCCAGGGTTCACATGTGGTGGCTAGTAAACCACACACATGAACATACCCAAGGAAAGTATGTATCAGGCAGGAAGCCAGCCATAACTTAGCTAAACACTGGAGTTTGACTTTTGACATTCTGTACCAACTCTAAATTAATAGAAGAAGTAACAAGAAGAGAAGTTAAATCTTAATGATCTTGATCTGTTTTGCCCCCATTTCTAAACATATGTTCTGAATTATTAAATTTTTCAGGGACTTGGAACAAATGAGTGGCTACCTAAATTGTGAGCCAGTATGGCTTGATGTTAGAGGTATTCCAGATCCTCCCCAAGGATGGCCTATTCCCAATCAAACAAGAGTGAATTTGCGAAATGAACATTTCTCTTATCTAGTTACATGGTATTTATTATCAGCTTTTACAGGTGTTATGTGGCATAGATATTTTGTAAGAAAGCTACCATTGATATAGTTATATTGATGAAATGTGTAACATGTTAAAATATGTAAATAGATTTAATGTTATTATTTAAGACAATATAGTATATTTTAAAACATTACATTTTTAAATAGCAGTGCCATTTTCGTCACTGATTTTTAATAAACGAAAACAACACATTTAAATTCTTACTAGGATCAAATTTATTAAGTGTTCTTTAGGTAATATCGTCTTCATATTACTTCTTTGAGAATATATTATAATGAAACATAATGTTAGAAAAGAAAACTAGTCCTATGAATAAGAAATAATCCTAAACTATTTTTATTTTATTTTCAAAGTATGTAATTCATTCACTATTTCCTTATTTCAAAACAATGACTAAAGACGGAAATGTATTTACGTGTCAGGAGTGTTGTGGCGCGTCAGAAGCACATCGGTTTTATACATTTATTATGGTTAGAAGAGATATTTCAATGTTCTATTGTGTCGTATGTCTAATATGTCTCTAACTCCACGACACGTAAATAATTATGTTACCTCCATAAAAGAATTGTTCATTTTGTCAACAAAATTTTGTTATTCTCCATATCGACAAATGCAAGGGGTGTTTGTTAGCCCATACATCCATATCTGTAATGTTAATTAAATTGTATAGAAATAACATTGATGTTGATTTCGTGGCCATAGTTTTGTAATCTATTGTCTATTCTTGGTTTAATTTAAGTATTATAACATTTATTTAGTTATAACTAAATAAATGTTATAATACTAAACTATAATACTAAACTAACTGCCGCACTCAGAGACGTCAAATAATGATAATGAGTACTTAACGTCAAAAAATGACAATTCAAAACTAGTCGCTATTCTTGCCGGGTCTATGCTCTAGATTTGAATGCATAAATCATGTCTATATCCCTGAAGGGGTAGGCAGAGGTGAAATAACACCCACTTTTCGCCAATTAAGTAAGGTCCTATGTAAAAGGTGGCGAGAGCCTATTGCCATGTATCGGGCTCCTAAATCGCAGTGTATTACTAGGTGGTATAAGAAGAATGTTGCTGCCCATTACTCATTGGCAATTAGTCATTGCTATCTTTACTTTTTATCGCCTTGTACGACACCCACGGGAGAGAGATGGGGTGGAGACAACTGTATTCTGCTCTGCCGTCACCACACGGCATTTGCGACTAAAGAAATAGGTATCGCATACCTACGTATTTATAGTGGGTGCTCACGACTGCAGATTCGTGTGCGATACCTATTACGATTTTCACAAACATTGTAAGAATAAAATCTGGTCCTGAATAGTTCGATTTTTTAGTGCGGAAGTTTCTGGGACTTGGCAGGGCGATGGCTGAGACAGAATGATTCATCATCACCATCGCCAGTTCTTTAATGTTCTCACAGCTGGGGCAATTGCCTTCCCTAAGGACAGCAGAATACTGAATGAATGGGAATAATCCACCTAGCTTTTGTGGAATTAATCTACTAGACTTATCGTATCTTCTGAACACCCGAAGCGAATATTGCTTATTAAGCAGAGTGAGCTACTGGAGCTACCAGCCACTGCTGCACATCGAGCCACTTTTTTAAATAGCTAATTACCAATTTATTTCAATTCAAATCTACTTCGACTAGAAACTTCCTATCCGTAATCACTAATCAATTCATTCTCCAAAACTGTATAGGTTGGACCCTTTATTAAGAATAAAACAAAGCGAGGTGTTTGGCGCGTTTCGTGGTGTCCGCCAGATTTTTTTCGATAATTCTAAAATTGGTTCCTCTGAACCAATTTTAGAATTATCGAAATCCACTCTTGGATTTTGTGCAGTGAAAGTGTATTCTGATGCACAAGCATCTGTGTTGATGTGCAATAATGGTTCTGCATTGAAAATAAGTCTTGTCATGTGTTTGATGTTGTAGTGAAAAAGTGGTATTGCCACGTTCATCCGTCTCCATCATGAACTCTGTAACCATTCAATTCGCGCCAAGCACTCTCTAGTGACACCCATATTTCAATGTGTTGTAAAATACGGATGTATCCTCAATCTTACAGAGCTTATATAGTGGAATGACTTGGGAGTAAATGCAAATACACTTGCAAAATGTAAAATAATATGTTTATATTATTTTCTCAATAAAATGTTTAAATCAACAAAATGACTGTAGTAATATTTTCAAGCATCTGACACTGATTTAAAATAACAAACAGTCATGTCATGATTACTATAGAGCCATACATTGCACCTCTTTCAACACTCCTCCTCAATTGAATAGCTCTATGAACTTAGCAATAGTCAGGATTTACAAATTCTAAGCACTCATAAACATTATAGAATCAAAATATTAACTACCTCAGCTAATATTCAATCTAGAAAAATTAAAACAATAACATTATCAAAAAACTTACTCATGTACAAACACATCCATTGAAATATAGCTTTCTATCTCTCAGGCTCTCAAATTCATTTCATTCACACAGTACTCGTGTTTGCATCTAGGTAAAGGTTTTGTTAAAATATCTGCAGTCATTAACTCTGTTTGTAGATACTCAAGCGTTACAACGTTATCGTTAACTTTTTCCCTAATGTAATGACATCTCACATCGATGTGCTTAGTTCTCTGGTGATGAATTGGGTTCTTTGCAATCTGTATAGCTGATTGACTGTCACTTAGCAGTTTCACGAAATCATCTTTACCTGATATTTCTTTTATCAGTCTCTTTAAAAAGATAGATTCTCTGCACGCTTCAGAGATCGCCACATATTCCGCTTCTGCACTCGATAGTGAAACAGTCCGCTGTTTCTTGCTTTCCCATGATATGGGCGCTCCTCCAAGACAGAATACAAAACCTGTAAAGGATTTACGATCACTCAGATCTCCAGCATGGTCAGCATCGACATATCCGGTCAAGCTTTGTCCAGTCTTAACAAATTTTAGCTTGTAATCGATGGTACCCTTCAGGTATCTGAGGAGTCTCTTAGCTGCATTCCAATGCTCAGTCGTATAGCAGCTGTTGAACTGGCTGAGATAAGACACTGCATAACTAATGTCCGGTCTGGAGCACACAGCCAGATACATCACTGAACCAATCAAATTCTGATAGGGAATCTCTTTAGGTGGAACATGATCAGGATCGCAAGGTTTCTCTAACTTCATTCCAGTTGGCAGAGGTGTCTTGACGGGTTTGCAGTCTGACATTCCGAATTGCTTCAGAATCTTCATAATGTAGTCACTCTGATCAACATTAATCTCCTCCTTAGCGCGACTGATCTTCATTCCCAGAAAAGTGTCAACTTTTCCCAAATCCTTCATCTCAAACCTCATATTTAGTTCGCTCTTTACTATGTCTCTCTCTTTATCATTGTCATAGAACAGTAAAATATCGTCTACGTATACTGCGACTATTACCATACTGTTTCCTTTCTTCCTGAAATGGACACAGGGTTCATTATCAGATCGCTTGAACTTCAACTCGGTTAGAGCATCACAGAGTTTCTTTTTCCATGCTCGTGGAGCTTGTTTTAGTCCATACAACGCTTTCCTGAGTAAGCATACATGATCTTCTTTGCCTTTCTCTTCACATAGTCTTGGCTGCTTCATGTACACATGTTCAGTTAAATCTCCATTAAGAAATGCTGTAACAACGTCCATTTGATCTATTGATAAATTATTTTCAGCTGCAATTGCAAATAGAAGTCTCAGTGTGCTATGTCTAATTACAGGTGAGAATGTCTCATTATAGTCTAATCCGTGCCTTTGTGTAAAGCCACGCGCTACTAGTCTAGCCTTATATCTAATCTTTCCCCCAGGTTCTTTTTTAATTTTGAAGATCCATTTACTGTCTACTAAATTAACATTTACCTTACTGGGTTCAAGCTTGATTAGGCTCCAAGTGCCATTCTTCTTTAAAGCATTTAGTTCAGCATCAATAGCCTCTTGCCATTTCTGACAGCTGCTATCACTTAATGCTTCATCTACCGTTAGTGGTTCTATTTCCTCTTCAACCTCTGCTTGATACAGGTGATATTCACCAAAATCTCTTTGAGGATATCTTCTTTCTTCTCTTAGTGGAGTTCTAAACTCTTCCTCGCCTACTTCACTTTCAGTGACATCATCATATAGAGGCATATCTTGTCTCTCCTGCAGGGTTAGAGTTGGCACCTCTTCACTTGAACTGTCATTAGTAGGTATTTCATCAACAGTTTCACATTGATCTGTTTCCGCTGAAATATCTAGTAACGGACTTATTGACCTTTCTCTAGTCTCATTCGGAAAATATTCTTTGACTGTCTCTGTAGATTTCTCTCTAGCAACCTTCAGCTTTCTCGGATTAAAGAATTGATTCTCAAAGAATACCACATCTCGTGCCTTTTCAAGTTTTTGAGTAACAGGATCGTACAGTCTATAAGCTTTCGACTCATTACAATACCCTACGAAGATCATCTCTTTGCTCTTCGCATCCAGTTTCTTCCGTTTAACTTTGTCGATGTGCATGAAGGCTTTACATCCGAAGACTTTGAGTTGGGTCAGGTCTGGCTTCACCCCGGACCAAGCTTCTTGTGGTGTCACCTTCACAGCTTTGGTAGGTGATCGGTTTTTTAAATATACAGCTGTTTGTACAGCTTCCGCCCAATATTTTTTGCTTAGATTAGCTTCTTCTAGCATACATCTTGCTTTCTCCATAATGGTACGGTTTGCGCGTTCTGCTACGCCATTTTGCTCTGGTGTGTATTCAACAGTTGTTTGATGAATAATACCGCTTTCTTTGAATAGTTGACCAACTTGCTTATTTATGAACTCTTTTCCATTGTCCGACCTAAAATATTTTATCTTTTTGTTAGTTTGATTCTCTACCAAATTCTTGAATTCACAAATTTTTGAAAATACTTCACTTTTCGCACGCAAGAAATAAACAAATGTATATCTTGTTTTGTCGTCAATAAATAAAAGAAAATAAATCTTTCCGCTATGCGACTCTACGCTTATAGGACCGCAGACATCTGAATGTACCAGCTCTAGTACTTCAGTTGCTCTGGTCGCTCCACTTTTATTAAAAGGTGTGCGTGATTGCTTACCTTTTAAGCAGGACTCACATTCTAAATTTTCAGGAATGGGGAAACTTACTCCTTTCGCTAAACCATCTTTCAATAGTTTCATGTTAGATGCTCCTAAATGTGCCAGCCTTTTGTGCCACAGGAGGAACATTTCATAAGACGATACTGAAAAGGCAGATTGGTTAGTAAGCTCAGTTTTGAACTTGTAAATACCTTTTACACTATCGCAACGATAGAGTACTTTTCCTTTTATATGACATTCACTCTTGTCATAAATCTCGCATCCATTCTCTGAAAATACTACTGTATGATCTCTATCTACAAGTGTACTCACACTCAATAAGTTTGCAGACAGTCCAGGAACATACATCACATCTTTCACTCCGAATTGCATTCTCTCACCCTTCTTTACATCTCCAGATCCACGTGCACATAAATTTTGACCATTAGCTACACTTATATCTACAAAACTATTATACAGTTCATAGTTTGTTAGCCAGTCTGCACGATGAGTCATATGCGACGATGCGCCGGAGTCAACGATCCATTCGTCGTTATCTTTTGTCGTGGTCGTGAATGCAGTGAGTAATGATGATTCCTTCTCTTTGTTTGCGTTTGGGTTCTTGGGACATTGCAAAGCTTTATGTGGTCCTCCACATATAAAACATTTGATCGTCTTCTCTTTCTTAAGCTGTTTCCCCTTCTCTTTGCCTTTGCTTGTTCTTATGTTGCTACTCTTAGCTTTTCCTCGAACAACAAGTGCATTCTCTTCAGAAGACGTCGACGGCTTGCCATCGTCTTGCTGTAACAGCTTGGTTTTGACGTAATCTGACGTCAAGGTGATGTTAGAGTTCTCTATGGCCATCTTCATAGGATTGAAGTCTTCCGGTAATCCTTGCAACATTAGCGCTGCCAGCATCTCCTCATCTACCTCTTTACCGATATCTCGTAGCTGCTGTGCTACTTTCATTATCGCTGTGATGTACTCCCTGATGCTAGTAAACTGCTCTAGTTTGAAGCTAACGAGGCGGCCTAACAAGCGGCATCGGTTGGTGACACCCTTGTCTTCAAATGCACTCAGCAACTTTTCCCAGCATTCTTTCGCCGATTTTGTTTGTCTCACATGTACCAAAAGCTCTGGGTTGATCATAAGGCAAATTTTCGCTCGCGCCTTGCAATCTTTATTGGTACTAGCTAGATCTGTTGCGGGGGGCGTAGATGTTACGAAGTCCCACAAATCCTCGTGAGTCAGATAAAGTTCCATTTGGAACTTCCAAGTCGAGAAATTGACTGACCCTTCTAATCGGTCAAAACTAGGAAGACTACTACTGATACTCATCTTGTGATTGTAGTTTGCGTTTATCGAACTATCTCCAGCTCCAATATCTCGTGTCCACATTCACATACACCAAATCGTTGTTCCTGGGCCCATAACCTGTTGTAAAATACGGATGTATCCTCAATCTTACAGAGCTTATATAGTGGAATGACTTGGGAGTAAATGCAAATACACTTGCAAAATGTAAAATAATATGTTTATATTATTTTCTCAATAAAATGTTTAAATCAACAAAATGACTGTAGTAATATTTTCAAGCATCTGACACTGATTTAAAATAACAAACAGTCATGTCATGATTACTATAGAGCCATACATTGCACCTCTTTCAACACAATGTAAACATTTCATTTATTCATTCCACCCATTTTTTCATTATGAATACAGTTAGAATATTATTACGAAAGACATGGCTGTATTGGACGGATCCTTTGCCTTCCCTAAAAAAAAAACAGTTTGTTTACAAATTTTGATGGTGACATTAACTTAACCTAAATTTATCCTTTTCTTGCCTCTCCACGGTCTCTCTCTTCCACTTTGAGTCGTTGACTGATCGAATTTTTAATTTATTCCAGTTTCCGGCGTAATAATACTGGCTAATTGAATATTGATTACATATTAATTTATTTATAAGACATGGCAAAAATTGGTGTAACACATTTAACAAAACATACTGGGGCAAAACATTCAGCGTCAGTAATTTTTTTTCATGGTTCAGGTAAAGTACTCTATCAATATTATTATATTGATAGAGTTGATTAATATTGTTTGTATCTCGAAAAATAGTTGTAAATAAAATTACTCTTAGTGGTAATTATCAAGGTATTATGTTGGTATCTGGCCACGGTGAACCATTTATTAATTTAAGTAATCAACAAACCAACAAACTGTAACTTTTTTAGTAGAAGATAACCTTAGTAAAAGACTTTCTTTTCTTCATTTTCTTTCATAGAAATAACTTTGTGTAATATGTCCCCATGCAACAAATTAAATTAAAATTAATATAAAATACAAATGTGTAACACACCCGCTAATAGTTTTATTTCTCTATAATTGATGATGTATTATAGAATACACATTTCTTGTTTTTAAGAGCATTTTGTAGATAAAGAGACGTCCAGATTGTTTACATTTTGTCTAAGCCTAAGTGTGTATACAAGTTAATATATTATTGTATTTAATAGTTCAGATCACAAATAATTATAGGCATGTCAATTTAATTGGATTGATAGAAACATATAATTAATCAACCTATTTTCAGGTTCATCAGGAAGAGACATGAAAGAATGGGTTAGCGTAATGTTAAAGAACTTTTCCTTTCCTCACGTCAGTGTTATGTATCCTACTGCACCCTTGCAGCCCTACACTCCAGCGGGGGGTGCTATGAGCAATGTATGGTTTGATCGTTCTGATGTTTCACCCCATGTTCCTGAAAAGACTAATTCGTTGGCAAGTATAGAGGAAGAAATAAAAAACTTAATCAAGAAGGAAAATGATGCTGGCATTCCAAGTAACAAAATAATTGTAGGTTGGTGCAGCTAAATATAAAAATAAAATCATTGTAGAATTAATAACGAAATTTTAAAATTGAAGAAAACTTAATAATGTAATTTCTGAGTTCCTAATAATTTATAGATGTAATCAAAATATATATATTTAATTTATAAATTATTGTTATATTGTACATTACGTAAGATCCTATGATCATTGTGTATGTAATGAATAATTAAATCATATTTTTATTTAATGCAGGTGGTTTTTCCATGGGAGGTTGCTTAGCTCTCCACACAGGATATCGGTGGGAACCCAATGTTGCCGGAGTGTTTGCATTTGGTTCATTCCTCAATGATCAGTCTGTAGTATATGAAGACCTCAAAAAAAGTCCTGCAGTCAAAGGTATGTATACAGACTACTATTATACCAGTCAGTAATCATGACACTAATAAACTATTAGCAGTGAGGGGAGCTCAATATTCTCAGTTTTTGGTTGCTGGTAAGACTTTTTACAAGTCTGCCTGGCTAGCTACCACCAAGTTGTCAGAATCGCCATAATAATAATGTTAACAGCATTATTCTGTTCTGACAATTTGTGATAAGATAGTTCTGTGGTTGAGGGTTCTAGGTGAAGTTCGTTACCATCTTCCTCCCTTACTGTCATTACCATCAGATGAGATGAAGGTTAAGAGCTTTTCCGTCTAACATAAAAAATATGGGTAGGTAGGTCTTAATAAATAAGGAACACAATTTCATTGCTTTGTTAACTGGACTACATGTTTTTTGTATCATCCTTTAGAACAAGTGTTAATTACTAATATTTTACAGTGCCACCTCTTCTTCAAATTCATGGCGACAGTGATGACTTGGTTGACTTTAGCTGGGGCAAGTCGACATTTGACAAAATGAAAAATCTTGGAGTTGATGGGGAGTTCCATGCAATGGAGCGGCTTGGACATTCCATAAACAAAAGAGGAATGAATATTATAAAAGAGTGGATTGGTAAATTATTACCTGAAAATTGATTTTAGTGACCCTGTGAATCTTATAGTGTATTGAAAGTGTGAAAATTGTATGTGGTGTTGAATCTTCCATTATTGAATGTATACTATTAAGATATTCTAATGCCAGTTATCACCAAAACAACTAACTTTTAGGACACTTTACTTTCTGTATACCTACCTTAAATAATTTTAGAGTTAATACTCAGTTTATACTGAGTTATGTACTCAGGGCTCTATTTTGGCACATAAGCTTGTGAAAAGTATTTTATTGATATTTATTTAGTTAAAAACTTTGACGGTATAAGAAGTAAGGGATTCTTGAAGTTATAGAAAGAGTTTTTGGTGAATACAGGCATTACAAACTCAGTGGGAATGTTTTTCAATCTCAAATATTGGTCATTACTATATATAATGTACCAGTAATATTTGACTGCTTTCTGCGATAATTCTCATTGCTAATAGATTGTTATGTAGATATATTTTATAATAAAAATGGTTTTAAACAATTGTATTCTTACTCTTAACTCTTTATGATCAATAAAACAGTGTAATGTTGTGTGTATGTGAATGGAGACAGGAGTGAATAATAAAAGATAAACTTTATTTAGGTTAAAACAAATGTATAGCCTTACTTTCAGAATTCGTCTATATGAATCCACGTCTATATGTGGAATGAATGGATGCGACTCATAATCAGCAAAGGCCTTTTAATGTACCCTAGGCTGTTTAATGTTTCTTCCACAGGGAAGTCTGTGCCCTTTACCACTGCTAGGGCACAGGTTGCCTGTGAAGAAGGAAATCAATTGTTTTGCAATGTTTTCAGAGTTATGGGCTAATTCTCCTACTATTTCTTTACACTCCATCTCCACCTACCAACTAATACAATTTTATGATCTTAACACGGGTGCATTTTTTTAAATGTTTACCTATCTATAAAATTATAAAATCAATGTAGGTACATAAAGACATTACATTTCTTAAGTGTAATAAATTCTAAGTAAATTACTTCTCTCACCTAACATATAGTTTCAGGAACTTGTTTATTTATATACGGTTAATGTCCTCTATTGTATGATCTCATGCAAGAAGGTCAGTGACCTACCCTCAAAGAGAATACAATACTACGTAAGACTACCCTGACGGTTATAGTGACATATTTATGTAGTATATGTGCATAGACAAAAGTAATATATGTGGGTACTTGACAAATGACAATTTAAAGGTCTTCACCCTGTAGTATTATTGTCCTCTATGGTCTTCACGTAGTGTATTATATACTCTTTGGTCTTCACAAGTATTGTATTCTCTTTGGGTCTTCATTAAACTAAACGTAGTGTATTATATACTCTTTGCATTAAACTTTGATTCTCTTTGCTTTGAATAGTAACGGACATAGACAAAGAGAATACAATACTACGTAGACATAGAGGACAATAATACTACTGGTAACGGAGTTCTATCAATTAAAATCCACAATTATTGGTACATCCATTGTGTAGTGATTTAAGATTTACTAATCTTATTGGCTTATACATCTAAATGGCACCAAAGAAAGGTAAAGATATAACGGCAAGTGAAAATTATTGGAGAACATTCATAGAAGAAGCTCCCCTAGACGATGATAACTGGAAAGTAAAAGTTGTAATTATAGACGCTGCAGGCAGTGATCAAGATCGAATTTACATAAACAAGTTCGAATGCTTTGCTGCCGCAGAGAAAAGATTTGTGATAAAAAACATATGTAAATCCGAAACTACTTTTATGATCAATCAGTTAGGTGGTGAGAAGAAAATTAAAGATGACAGTCTCCGTGTTTTCGAAGAAGGACAAGCTTACTTGAAGGAAAAAAAGGACATTCCTCCTGATGTACTGGCGTTGATTATAAAGCATCTTATTTTAAAAATGAAAGATGAATACCTGTTTATTAAACGACAACGACTTGAAGTCAGAGAAGGTGTTCGCAGAGAGTCTACAACTATGGTAGACAGAACTGAAGTAAGAGGTACGGTCAGTGTAAAGTTGCCTGAATCACCTGAATCATCGCCTCCGGCTAAAGGTAAAAGCAAAAAAGGGGAATCTGAACCACTTCCACAAACCCCTGAGCTATCAGAAGGTAAGAAATATAATACGGTGCTTAGAGTTAGGGGGGAGGAATGGAGAGATAAGGTTTACGTAGACGATTTCCCCAAAGATGGACCTAACCTATATGTCACTATTACTGGTTTTGTGGAGCCGCTTTTGCCCGAAAGCCTCGTAAAGATCGGCATACCATTGACAGCCATTGTTCAAGTACGAATAGATGCTACCACAACAAGGGTACCATCTAGCTTGTTACGTTCTGGCAAGAGAGATCAAAGCAAAACAGAATTACTAACCGAGAAATCTATGAAATTTTGGGAAGATTTGCAGCATATGCGTATCAATGAAAATTCTGCAAATAGTTTTAAAGATACAGCTTTTATAGTATTTTCTCCTCCATATTGGGATTCCGAAAGTTTGTCCGGAAATCCAGATAAAATATATGATGAGCTGTGTTATCTTATGTATGACATCCAGGACCTTACAAGACAACACTCTCATTATTTAGAAAATATGGATATAATTCATATTCCACAAAATATTAAAGAGGATAGGTGCTATACGTATTATCGTCAACTAATTCAAGATTTGCCTTTGGAATGCGCTACAATATATTCTATCTTAGACAGCATTCTCCAGACTGTTACAAATTGCCAAGACATAATTGAAAATAGTAGTGTAACTTCAGTAACTACAGCGTTGACTATGATGAAAACAAATGAAAATGAGAAAGGGAATGAAAATATTTCAAAAGGTGAAAAACTTGTTAACGATATTTTTAGTAATCTACGTAAATTTGACGAGAAGAAGAAAGTGTATCGCATTACACAAGGCGAGGAGTTTGAACAGCATAAAGATCCAGTAGTAATCAATTATGGCGACTTCACTAAATATTCTACTTTCCACTTGGGGAATATTAACTTAGATAATATTGTCTGGACATCCCTACGTAGAATGCCAATTCACCAATTATGGCAAAACCAAAAGAGACCCGAGGGTGAACTTGAGGCAAAAATAAACTTTCACGTTAATGTACTACTTTCATGTTTTGACAGAGAAGACGTAGAAACTCCAGAACTTAATAGATTGATGCATATTTTGGCTTGCAGAAAATTATTTAACAATAGAAGCTCATTGAAGAAAGCACATTTAGATGTTTCGACCATTGTTGAATTTAAAAAAGCATATTTGAAACGTAGCATCCTAGCCGAACCATTACCAAATTGCCCTTCTTTAATATTAAGTCCTAGTTATGTAACGCGATCATTTCCTTCTATGACAAAATACGATAATTCTAATGCTTCTTATGGAGATGACCCTGAAATAAGTCGGATAAAGTTTCTGTTTGATTGTCCCGATATAAGCGAATTAGTTTCACCGGCGGAAATTGCCAATGGTCAACCTCTAAGTAATATTATGATTGAAGACTTTGAAAATTTTGAAGATTATAGAGGAATCGAAGCATTTCAGATTCTTCTTGAAGCTTATAATAACTTTAACTGTGTTGATTACAAATATTGCGAAGTTACAGATTGTTTTATACTTTTGTTTTTTAATAGTCATGACCAAGACGGAATAGCTCGAGAAGAGTGGCGTAGTCATATACCAACTCCTCTATGTTTGCAAGATTTTTTTGATTTTGTGTTTGATGAACAGTATGATTGGATTCAAAACGAAGAAAAACTATACGACGAAAACGTTGCATTAGAGGCTCAATCAATTTGCAAACATTCTCTCAATCAATTTGATGAGAAGTCGTGTATTGAAGATATGGATGTAGAAATAGAACTTTTAATGGAAGGTTCTCTTAAACATCAAGAGATAGCTGATATTAATGAACCAGAAATTCCAGAATTTGTCGATACTAAGTCTACTTCCAAAAAAACGGCAGTATCTCCAAGTTCGTTGGAAGATTCTAAAAGTAGCAGGAAAACAAAATCAGCCCCGCTATCCAACAGTAAACAACAAAGGCAATCATTTATTGCTACTGGTACGGCGTCCGACTTATCAATAAAGATACCAGGAAAACCGTTTATTGGTTACGACTTAGGTCACAGAAGAGTCGAAGCATTGGGCCAAAATTCTTCATATTTTTCTAACGATGGTACTCGAGTTATAAGTAAATATAGCTTAACAATACCTAATAATTTGGAGTATATCATTCTAAACGTTGTACCAGGCAATAAAGGGAATGATTTCTGGTTGCATAGAGCATTAGGTAAATATGTAAAACCAGAAATAATTAATATGTGTGAATCGGTTAGAATAACTACTAGAGACGGCATGCTAATCAATTTGAAAAAGCAAAATTATGAAGTGCTTTTGCCAATAATGGCTACGTCTTCTAAAACTACTACAGATAAAATGTTCACTGATATTATGCAAACGCTTGTAACAAGATACTTTCATTCGCTTTTGATTACTTGGCCAAATGGGCTAATTACTGAATCTGTGCATTTGGATAATTCACCTAATATTTCACACATTAAACAGTTTTATAATAATCCCTTGCTTAATATAGATGAAGAAATGAGATGTATTAGCCTAAATGGAGACGTTATCATATTCAGGCCTTCTGGTATCATTGAAGTGCTACAGCCTGATGGGACATTCATAAACATTCTTAAATACCGAAAAAGGCCGGTCCAAATAGAAACTGGTGAAGAAACAGTGAGTGAAGGTTCAGATCATAGTAAAAAAGGCAAAGCTAAAGATAAAACGAAAGAAAAGACAAACAAACCTCCATCTAAGTCTTCTAAAAATGCATTAAATGATGACAACTCTGAAATAAAACAACCTGATTATGAATTGGTTATAGAGGAATACGAAACTATTGAGACTAATGGATTACGACAAAAATGGATCAATGAACAGCCGCATACCATTGAAAAATTGTTGATTAGGACGGCTACAGACTATTGCTTAAAAGAGGTTTTCTCAAGACGTATGGATGGCACGAATATTTTGTATAATAAAGATGGTGTTCAAATAGTTACTTTTTCTAATAATACTAGAATAATAACTCAATATGTTGTTGAGACTGATGAGGTATATCCCGAATGGACAGAGGAAGAAAAAGAATTTTTCGATATGCTGGATACAGATTCAATAGGTACGGGTTCATTAAAATCAAAAGCTTCTCTATCTCAGAAAAGTTGTACTGGTACTAATCCACATAGCACGAGCGGCTTTAGTTCCTTCTCAAAAAGATTGGAAGAAGAAAGGTCTATAGAGAATGAAAGAAACGATGGTTATATATCTGTTCAGATAGTATTTACCATTGAACACCAAAATTTCACAACTATCACTATTGATAAAGCAAATAACAAAATTTCCGTGGATTCACCCAATGAATCAAAAGTTGTAGTAGATGTGAACAACAACTATGATATTATTCTTGACACCGCTACTAGAGCTGCTTTCGATGGAAACGTCTTAAACATCGATTATGAGGCATGTCCTGAATGTAAATCTCATACCACAACTTCAATAAAAGTTATCCCAGATGATTTAAGTAGTGTAACAAAAATGCATCAGCACTGGTTAAAAATGAATGATTCCTTTGGCAAGCAGATTGTAGTTAACGAAGAGGGTCATATATCGTTGCTGGAAAAACCGTGCTTCTCGGAAATGTATCATAACGAAGAAGTCACCAAGGCTGAAGATATCGAAGGACCAGAGGAAAAGCGAAACGATGTCAAATCTGAAACTTCTATAACATCACATGCAAAATGTAGACAGACGAACTTGGCAAAAAATATACGATTCCTCGTTCTTAACCGGTTAGTTAATTAATATTGTTGAAATTTTAAATACCATCAAGAGTTCGAGAGCGTAAAGCTTGGTTCAGTCATGGTCAACTGTCGAGGTGAAACACCCCAACAAATTAAACAGTTGAGAAGATCACTTTTTAAATATTGATCTGATATTTAAATTTTTATCTGAAATTTTTAGCTTGAAATGGCAATTAAATTATAAAATGTATAGGATTGCAGACCATAGGTGACACTGCCAACAACGGCTAACATTGCGAGGACTGACAGCCGTTGGGGCAAGAGGTACTCGAATGGCGGCCGCGCACTGGGTCTCTCGGCTGACACGATAATGCCACTTTTGTTTGCCAAAAGGGGTCAACGTTGTGTAGATTTTACATCGCATTAATCACTGCTTGCTTTCAGTGACCTTTCGTGCTCAGAAATAGTACACCGATCTTTATTGGAGGAGTACATGAAAGCCTGTCGTTGGCAGCCGTGGTGCTCCATTAACGAGTACGACACTTTCGCCGATCATCGCAATTTGCTGTCTATACTTACACCAGTCAACGTCACAGAGAGCGAAGTATGGTATATCTTGCTTGTAGTATAGTAGTGTTCATAAATTGAATATTCTCAAGCCTACAGCAGCGGAAATGTACAATTCCGCTGCTGTAGGCTTGAGAATCGGATTGCTTACTTGCAACATTGTTGCAATTTTTTTTACATTAAAACCTACTACTACTACTAAGTGGATACTGTTCTTCATTATCCCTAATTGGCTAATGAAGCCAGTGAACCCCTGGCAATCTGATACCTTCGCTTATTCGCTTGTGGTGTCCAGTTACTTTCGATGGTTTACGCATTATAATTAAAAGGGATCGCTATAAAAATATTATTAAAGATCTTGGGGCGTATCGCGGTTGATATTTAATTTTGACTGGATCATAATGTATCAGACTTGACAACTCGACAAATTCATCCATAATTTTAAATAAGAAACCTGCTGATTATTCGATATCTATTAAGTACAAGCGATTTCCCGTTTCCACTAATCCAAGGGCCTAGACAAGTGGAAAACTGTAACGTTACTGTCGAACAAATGCCAACATCTTACATTTGACACGTCGGTCGCCATGCCCGCCATGCCCGCCATGTTTCTCTGTGAGATCGGCAACACACGATCCTTCCAAATGGAGTGACAGCGGTTCACGTACTGATTTCTCACACCCGATCGCGTAGGATTTGTTGTTTGGAGAGGTGGGGTGGATTGACTGGAGATCTAACATTTTTCGTCACTGCATTCCTTCCACGTTGGATTCCGCATTCCGTGGGGCGATGTGTGTGGATTGGAGCGATCGTCTATGGCCGTTTTTAAACGTCAGTTTCATACTTTAGTATTTTATTCGTTCGAATAGATTGGCCACTTATCTAGAGTAGCAGTCCTAAACTGCCGTGGTGGGTTATAAGCTCATTCTCTTTATGTCGTCCATCCATGGGAGGGCGTACCCCAGCCCCCGTAGGACGGGACGTGGACACATCTCCTTCGGGGGAAAGAAAATCTTTTCCTCTCGTTCTAATTCCCCACTAAAGCCCGAGACTACAAAACACTGAAATTTGGGGGAGAGTGATTTTGTCCACGTCCCGTGATAGGCCTATTGCGCTTTAAAAATCACCACTGCTGCGGGAAATTGTTCCTTTTCCCCCGAGGAGATGTTCACCACGTCCAGCGCTACGAAGGCTGGTGATTACGATTTTCTCTTTCTCTACCACGTTCAGAAATGGTTGATGGAATCTAAAATGGCTAACAAGCCGAAGCATCTGACTTTCGGAGACCTCAAAACGGATCCTGGCAAGGGGTTCTACCATTGGATGAGGCCCTACGAGAGGTTTGAGCCTAAACCGATGAAGCCGGAAAACGTACATTTGCCAAGGCTTCCGAGGTTCTATATTTTAAGGTTTGTATTTTTTTTTACTTATTAATTTATATTTTCTTATGTGTTACTGTATCGAATCGAAACCACCCAATCTCTTCCGCGGATGTCGTACTTGGTCGGCTTCAGATAAACTGGGAACAGGGCAGAAAGAAAGAAGAAGAAGATAATCATGTTTTTTCTGTAACCAGTTGCCCTTGTTACCTACATAATTAATTATGGTAACACCCACGCACGTTTCGGCGTGCGTGGGTGTTACCATAATCATGTTTTAATTATCCGATGTCCGATGGCGTCTCACAGACTTCTGTATCTATTTAAGTCGAGCTATTTGCGAACTCACCCCATCCCACGGATTACAACCCCGTGTTGTTATGGTATTTATTTACCTAGTACCAATGTTGATTTTTGGAAAAACTCACCTAAATAGGATGTCTGCCGTGTTAGAGTGGACATCGATAGAGAGAGAGAGAGAGAGAGAAATTTCTTATTTAATTGTAGCCAGTACCTAGGTATGCCCGTTTTGGTCTGCCTTCCCCTGTTTTATAAGCCATACACCTGAATACAGAAACGCTACTCAAAGTTTGAGGGCTGCTTAACATTTAAGTGTTGTCAACATTTTTTTCCATACAAATTACTACCTATATTATATTAAGGTATATTAATAATCAAACTTATTACTTATTAATTTAACTTTTTAAGCAGTGCTCAAAATTCGAATAGCGATTCTGTATTCGGGGGTTACTAACCTAGACCTCGAAACTAAATCAAATAGAATATGGCAACCATTGAACTACTATTACTAGCGTCTCAATGATGGCAACGTCTTAATGTCGATGCGCAAAGTTTTTATGACTCTTCTCGTCTTTTCCCCTTAAATGTTAAATAGAACGATCGAACAGCAATGGAAAGAGAGTGAGAGGGAGAACTTGAAAGGGGCTAGGGAACTGCTAGCCGCCATTTTGAAGTACCGACAATTAATGGAGTCCGACTGCGAAAATTTACTTCATGTGCCCATCAGAGACGATAGATCCGAAGAGGAAAGGCGAACTGCCGACGTCATACAAGCTTTGGGTCACAGGTAGGTAAATTATAAAATTACTAGATATAATAATTGCTTTCTAAATTATTTTATATCTACCTACCTACTCATAACGAAAAATTTACAAACATTTTTTTGTACATACATACATACATAAATCACGCCTATATCCCCGAAGGGGTAGGCAGAGGTGAACTAGCAACCGCGTTCCGTCACCACACGGCTATTTTTTTTTTATTTTACATTTTTTTGTACCTATACTTAACAGAATCTTACCAAATATGGCAGAGAGAGCAGTCACGGTGGCGAAGGTGAGTGTTGACATGTTGTACAGGGATCTCGTAAACCTACACTTGGGTCAAAACTCCCAAGCGCTGCAACCGACTACCTCCTCTGCCACAATATGGACCCGGCACCCGCATGGTATTCCGGACTCAGAGACGTAAATCAACGTTAATGAGAACATAATACAAACAATTTTCATTTGAATTTAAACCACAGACCTGGCCAGAATAGCGTCTAGTTTTGAATTGAAATCTCCTTAATGAAAGCATAAATTTAAAGTGACGTCTCTCGAGTACGACTGTAGTTCTCTTGTAGATTTTTTATCTGATAGCTAGATCGTAGGGCTTGTAACTAAATTCTTGTCTTAGGTAGGTATGTACGCATTGAAACTTTTTCTATAAAAATCTCGTGTCATAGTGTTTGTTTTCGAACTCCTCGTGTTTGCCGGGTCAGCTAGTTATAATTTAAATAGTGTAAAGTTGTTGCAAAATAAGCATAGGTCGGAATAGGTACAGATTCGTCATATGCTTACGCTATGACGCATATAATAGAAACACTAACTACCTAGTCTATGAGAATAAATGTTTTTTGTAGAATTTACGAAGATATGAAGGCTCGCCTTGCGGAAGACGTGGAGAGTCGAGCTAAACCAACCATCACTACTAAACCATTGCCGGCGTCGTCAGAAGCTTCTGTCGTAGGAGAAATGGAAGAAGGTGATACTAATACTATTATTTCATACTTTAATTATTCTTGTTTGTGTGTGAAAAGATGAAATTCCTGCCTGTTTCCTGCCGAAAAAAAATCTCACTAACCAAAAAAAGTTTAATTAAATGAAAATTAACAATCGCCAATTTTGTCATGGTACTAGAAATGCAGGCACAGAGCTGGCTAGATAGGTACTAGATGCCAGATAATATCTCTCGTGAGTGTTATATGAATTTACATTACATGAGATTACACCGTACTATATCCGGAAGTTGAATTTTCTCCAGATGAGTCGGACAAACAGCGTCTCTACGATGAGGAGAGAGAGAGTCTGCTGAAGGAGGTGGAGGCTGTCGCAGAAATGAGTCCAGAACTTAAGAGGTACTGGCGACGAAGAGAAGAGGAATTGAATGAAGAAAAGTTCTACAAGTAAGCATCACATTGCTTAAGCAGCCACAATTCAAAAAGGCTTAGTCAAATCACTGTCGATGTTATTACTAAAATACATACATACATACATACATAAATCACGCCCATATCCCCGAAGGGGTAGGCAGAGGTGAATTCTCACCCGCGTTTCGCCAATTATGTCAAGTCCCATGTAATAGGTGGCGAGCCTATTGCCATTTATCGGGCACAAAAGTCGCAGTACATTGTCAGGACGGTAGTATAAGAGGAACGCTGCTGCCCATTCCTCATCACTGATTTATCCTTAGTCGCCTTGTACGACACCCACG
Source organism: Cataclysta lemnata (assembly GCA_963931975.1). Lineage (NCBI taxonomy): Eukaryota > Metazoa > Arthropoda > Insecta > Lepidoptera > Crambidae > Cataclysta > Cataclysta lemnata. The sequence continues at coordinate 21,555,221 of OZ008338.1, forward strand.
GGAGAGATTTGGGATGGTGACAATTGTATTCTACTCTGCCGTCACCACACGGCTATTACTAAAATACCGGGGCTATTTAACACTTTTTAACCAAATTATTTTTTTTAATAACAATGAATCTGTAAAACTTTTGCTAGAATAAAAATTTTATATGATCTGAGTCGTGGATCTATATCTCTTTTTTAATTAAGAATTTGGAGAACAGTATCACTTAACATTAAACCCACAGATATATCAATATATATCTGTGATTAAACCTGTCACAGATACCTGTTGCGCGAAGGCAGCGTACCGCCGTACTTCCGCAACATACTGGGCGGTGCCATCTGGTGGGAGATGAATGACACTGCTGGAGAGGCCGCCGCTCTAGCGGAGACGAAGAAGCAGAGGTGCACGTGCGGAGAAGAAGGCACTTCGGGCACTGCAGACGCTGATGTGCCGTATATGTAACAGAGGAATTCAAGTGCACGCGTATAATGCGCGCCACGAGTCATGAAATAAATGGAGTCGTCTGCGCATGTATAATCGGAGAAAAAATTAACAGAGACGTCAATTAACTTTAATGAGTATTTAATGTCTAAAATTTTCATTCAAATCTAGACCATTGACCTGGCAAGAATACCGACTAGTTTTGAATTGTCATTTTTTGACGATAAATACTCATTAACGTTATTTGACGTATCTGAGTGCGGCAGTAGGACTCTTGTTGCCAGTTAAATGACTATTATAAAATAAAATAAAAATCATAATACCTTTTTTTTTTTTTTTTGTGCCCGAAGTTGGAAAAGGGCAACCCTCACGGGAGGGAGGTGGACAAAACCTAATGAGTTCCCCCGAGGCCGTCCTGGGGGGATATGTAGGACTTTCACCCACTAAAACCACCTTTCTGCCTTACCCGGGAAGGGTCTACAGGCGTCATCTGTAGCGATCACACCCAGAGGGGGGGTGACGCAAGCGCTTCACTGGACTAAAAATAGCCGGTACATACGCGCTGGGAAGTACGAGTCGGTCCCCAGAGTGGGGCCGGTCGTGTCTGAACCTACGGGCCTAACGGAAGTTGCGAGTGAGTGTGTTGTTCGGCTGATCTTAAGTGATCAGAAAAATGGGGGGAGTCATAATACCTCAACTGACACCTATTTATCGGCGTCTGTGCATTTCATGACTCGTGTCGTGTCGCGCACTATAGGTACATTCATTACGATAACGGGCAATAGTAGAAGATTCTTTATATTCAATCAAGAGCGGAATTAGACGCTGAATGAAGATCTGCTGATGATGATGATGAATTAGGGTCAGCGCAGTGCGTGAACAATAGCTTAGATTTATTTGTATTTCTCCTAAGTAGTTTTTTTACATTAGATAATATATTATTTATGTTATAGCTTGTTGTATAATTAGTAACATAATCTCTTTATTGGTAGAGTCCACTTAAGTCCTAGAATGATGTAATTCAGGTCCATAATATTTTTATTCTGAAACTATATCTATATCACTAACTTTTTGAGAGAGCATAAAGTTCTTCATTGTGTTGGGAATCTGATTTTGTTTTTATTACTGACGGAGACATTGCGAAAAATGCCAGTATCAAGTCTATTGATGTCAATCTCAAACGTTGTTAAATTGTAAAACTAGTTTCCATTAGAATATCTAACAATTTGCTTTGACTAAAGATTTAGCTGGAAGTTATGTATTACCCACCTGTAGGAGATCTTTACATTAAATGGCTTTAATTGTTTTTATATCTTTTATTTTATCACTTATTTAAGAGGTTAATAAAAACAGCCTTCTGTATTCCGATGATACGGGTGCCGGGTCCATAGTGTGGCAAAGAGGGAAGTCGGAAACAGCAGACATGTGACCCAAGTGTAGGGGCCCCCTCACAACCACCACTCTGCCACATTACCTATTATTTGGTAATATTAATTTCTGGGAGCTGCCCAAGAAAATATATGGTCTTTCAGGGATATATTATTATAGGGATTTAGCTGGTATATCCCTTGATCCGTTCCACCGTGTGCTGTTAAGGTGTATACTTCGATCCGATATACACCTCAACAGCATACAAACCAACAATTTAGCAATTTTTGTTATTTGGTTTTTTAAATCCAATACCTACTTATTTTTTAAAGTGTTTTTTTGGGATGTTCGTTTACTATGGTATAGTCAATTCGACTAGCTTAGCGATACATATGCAGAAATTGCTACGTCATTTGGTATTGTGTAGTGCGAGTCCAATCCGGAGCCGAACCTAGTATGGAGTACACAAACTGAAGTATTATCTGATCCGAACTTTCATTTGATTTTGGTAGAGCGCAATGTTGCAATGGCTTTATAATGGCAACTAATATTATTATATACTAATAGGTACATAATCGATGGTGCCATGTAAGTACCTACTCAGCGATGCATATATAATTTCTATACTCGTGGGGTGTCTACTCTCATGTTTGGGGGGCACGGGACTGTACACGTCTCCAGGGTATTTACCTACACATTAGCCGCACGCCCGTCATTGTAATAATATGATAGCAAAAAATTTTGCTCGCATAAAGTCCGGTAAAAATATGCTAAAGTATTTTATTGTGTCACAATAAAAATTTACTGTGGTGGGCCAAGAATGTCGCGTTTTATATAGATTTCTGTACTTTGAAAATAATCTAAATACATAATTATCTAGTTAGTAGGTATATAATTTCTATGCTGGCCTGGGAGCGAATAAATAACGTAGAATAGGCCAGCCCCGAGTCATCCCATGGGTGTCGTAAAACCCTAAAAGTCAACTAAGGGAGATTGCCCGGTGTAGACCAATAAGCACCTTGGGGGCACCCGAATGGTGGAGGGCATACCACCAACAACAGCATACCCAAAGAGGGTTGGTGCCAGGCAGGCGGCCGGCTGTAAAACCTAAGCCAAAACTGAGCAGCATGGATTGGAATGTTGTCATTCCAATCACTCTCCGTTCATCGATCTCTCGACATGATCCGTTCTGTCTCTTTTCTATACATTCATTCATCAGTAGCACCTTTACGGTGTGATGGATGATATGAATCAAAAGGGAGTGGATGGTTTGATGACGTCTGACCGATATGAACGGAAGAGGAAACATACTGCTTGCTCCCCTTGTTACCAAAACTGGAAATTACAAATGCATTATAGAAACCACCATCACCAGCCCTTTATAGTGGTGGACCACAGACCTTTCCTGTAGATGGAAAAACATAGGGAGAATGGTCCACAACCCACCAAATTGGCCTTAGTTGGCCCAGTGCGGATTAATGGGTAACTTTTTTAAATACGAATGTTTGTAATCACTTTTTGATTTGCGACTTTATTGTATCAAATTAGTTAAATGTATTGATATGGATAGGTTGGGGAAAAAGTTTCTTCGCATTTTTTAAGAAAATTCAAAACATTTTTTAATATAGTTTATTTACATTTAACTAAAGTATGTAGGTACCATTTTGTTCGATAACTTTTTGCCATCTTGTAGGTGACCCCCGTGAGACTTAATATGGTGGATATCTATAGGTGTTAAACACATCTCAGCAAAGCCCTTTGGGAATTAAATAGACGTGATTTACTAATTATAAGTGATCATTCTTTATGGCTAATGATTCTATCCCAAGATATATGTCAAAGTAACAGTCAATTATTTTAATCGGATCATCAACGAAAATTAAATACAACATTAATGTTTTGGTTCTTTAAGTCTGAAAAGTGGATTTTTTCAAAATCTCGAATCAAGTTTATTGAATGTCATACAAAAACATTTGCAGTTTGCACCCACCTACTGATTTCCCATTTTTTTTTTGTAAGATACATTTTAAAATTGTGTCATCGTCGTTAAAGTGTATCATTGTTACCTACAATATACCATGCTTTAATAATATATTTACTGTTTTGATAACAGGGACTTGTGTTAAAAAGCAAGTCTGAACTATTGGAATGCCACTTAGATACAATTGTTAACATACACAGAATCAGACCCCTTATTCTGGTCGAAAACATAATTATTATCTTCACACGCAGGTGTCTTCGAGCGAAAAGCGTGGGAGTGGATTCTTGCGAAATGATATAGCAAATCTCGTCTAAGCAGAATATGAGAAGTTCTCGCTATGAGGAGGATATATAATAGTATGTCGTAAACATTACTAGGAATCACTCAAGTAGGTATACTTACTCACACTTATTAAAGAGAGCTGATATTTATTTGTGAAAAGTACCTAAGTAGCTGCCGCACTCAGAGACGTCAAATAACGTTAATGAGTACTTAACGTCAAAAAATGACAATTCAACACTAGTCGCTATTCTTGCCGGGTCTGTTTGACATTAAGTTTTCATCAAAGGTAATTGACGTCTCTGAGTGCGGCAGTTGATGCGTTATTAGGAGCTCGACAGCGCTGTGGCTTCGCTACAGTAGCCCTTCGTTAATGCCAGTCATTGGATGGGTGACCCAAATATTATCTCGAGTTCTTCCGTGCTTCGGAAAGCACGTTAAGTCTCGGCGGTATTAGGATAGGAAGTCGTTAATACCTATCCACCAATAGGTATGACTAATCCTTTGTACATTATTCCATCCATAGGGAAGGCCTTTGCTCCCACCATAAGGGTTCATTCTCCCTACTTCCATCCTTACGGAAGGTAACTTACTTACTGTGCTCCAGTACTGGGGACATTAAAGGGCTGGTTATGATGAAGAATGCGTTATTAAAAACAAGTTTGTAAATGTGGTGGGAATGCATATGTATCAACTTATAATAGAGCAAATAAAATGGTCGCGTATTCAAAAATCGATTTAACATAAAGCAAAATGGCTGATGAACGCATCTTTGCTCCGCTCGCCCCCCTCAAACTACTGTTGGTCGATGGCACCCTCTATAACTCTTGTAGGTAGGTACCTATTGTTTACCATACGGAGATGTAACTTAATAACCAATAACGATACGATATAGATTACCTAGTAGTCCTGCCGCACTCAGAGACGTCAAATAACCTTAATGAGTACTTAACGTCAAAAATTGACAATTCAAAACTAGTCGCTATTCTTGCCGGATCTGTGGTCTAGATTTGAATGAAAATTTTTGTCATTAAATAGGTACTCATTAAAGTTAATTGACGTCTCTGAGTGCAACGGTTATAGAGGAATGTAGAGTAAATTTTTTAACCACTTGATAAGTTGATAGAGTTGGACCACATTTTAGTTTTTTCACGGTGATAATGAGATCGGATTTTCTTAATTCAAAGAGCTCATCAATCAACCTACAATTTGACCACACAAATTTTAATTTTCGTAGTAAACACTGTAGAGTCGCTACTAGTAGAGCCCCCGTCGACATCGATAAGCCGCCGAATTTATATAAAGCTTACTAGAAAAATGTGGTACCTTATCGTTTCTGAATTAGCCGCGAATGACTGAAAAAATAGAAATCATTGCTGCCAACCGCATTTATCATGTGCTCTAGTTATGTATAGATACGAGGACGGGTCAATAAGTCCGTGACTTTTTGAATTTATTGAACCTCGACAAATCATATTTTTTGGAAAGGATAAAAAAATTGGAGAAGCGTTGGACAAAGTGTATAGAGCTCAAGGGAGACTACTTTGAAAAATAAAACGATTTATTTTCAAAAAATCTGTGTTGTATTCCAAAAGTCACGGACTTATTGGACCCGCCCTCGTATATTAGACTTTAACTCTCTCGATCGATAACTGTTTTTCCGATGTAATATCTAGATACCTACTTTATATCTGAAAAGAAGCGATATATTAGTAAAAAAAAGATGCTCGGCACATATTTTATACTAGGTACCTTAAAAATAAAATCGTCAATGAAGCTTTTCTTGAATCGTTGGCTGGTTGGCGTTGGTTGGTATTAATTTATCGCATTCTTCAAGGATTGAGGTTCATTTAAAAGGGAGTCAATATTTACTGCTGCACTCAGAGACGTCAATAATTAATTTTAATGAGTACTCACTTAATGTCGAATTTCATTTAAATCTAGACTATAGACCCGGAAAGAATAGTGACTAGTTTTGTATTGTAGGTTATTTTTTGACATTATATATGTACTCATTATTGTTAATTGACATCTCTGAGTGCCGCAGTGAGACAAATTGGCAAACTTTCTTTAGCACCAGTCTAGCGTTGTAACCACAAAAGGAACATAAATGTTATTGAGGCCAATTTACTATGGCGTTTGCTAGATATCGGCGTCTTTTATCAAAAGTGATTGTAGAGCCTTGAGATTTGCATCTATGGTTGGAATTTGTTCTCATAGTCTGTTGTTGAATCGACTGTCGGCCATTTTGGTTTGATATAATTTTTTTTCTATTTCTTATCTACTCTATTACCGCGATACAAAATTTTGTCACAAAATTTTAACTTCCTTTATTTATTTATTCTTGTTACTTTCACGACCTACGTTGAAATGGAAACAACGAGGCTTTTGTTTTTGTCTTCTCTATCACATAGGTATTCGAGAAATAAATCTTATTTAGTGTTATCTATTTTTGGATAGTGATGAATATTTAATCACTTTAATTTTTTATTAGACAACCATCATTACCTACCTAATCAGTTAGATAGGTACCTAACTATTGTAAATCTCTACCCATTATCCGATGAATCACCCTCGTGGCTACCTAAGTCTTAAGTATTTATCAATTTTATCATTATACCTAAGCAATATAGGATAGTACCTATTACCTTAATGTCGAATTTAGTCGATAGCAGGTTGGTACAGTCAACAGAACAAAATTTATTACATTGATTATAAATAAAAATCTCAATCGAATTTGTGCTTGACGTCAAACATGTTAAGGTTGGCAACCGTTTGGAGATATTTTACACTTTTGTAGTGCGTTACCTTCACTGTACAATGTAGGTAAATTGCAAAGAGAATAATGTAGTGTAGGTAGCAGGTAACTTAGAAAGTGTAAGACCGTGTAGGTATATTGCGCAGTACCTACACTTTTTACATAATATCTAACATTTTAAAGTAACAAGCGTAAAATCTTCAGCTAAAAGGGCTGATATGGATCAAAAGACAGTGGATGGATTGATGATGTCTGATCGATAATTAATGGAAAAGGAAACCAAGACAAGAATAAGTTTTATTCAAAAAGAAACAAGGAAATTTGTGGTTAGAAAAAGTTCGAAAAATGTAGCCTTGATGCCAGAAGTCTTATTATGGGGAGTTTTATTCATTTGTAGAAATTTTACATTTATAACCCATGCATTTTCGCCTATAGAAAATGCTTTTGGGATCTAAAAGCGCATCCATACTGATCCATCCATCTGACCTAAATTATTCGCTTTGTTTCAAGTTTGTCAGATAGTAGGTAGTACCTAGGAAACATACATACATACATACATAAATCACGCCTATATCCCCGAAGGGGTAGGCAGAGGTGAACTAGCACCCACGTTTCGCCAATTGTCAGGTCCCATGTAATAAGTGGCGAGCCTATTGCCATTTATCGGGCACAAAAAGTCGCAGTATATTGCTAGGTGGTATAAGAGGAACGCTGCTGCCCATTCCTTATCACTGATTTATCCTTAGTCGCCTTGTACGACACCCACGGGAGAGATTTGGGGTGGTGACAATTGTATTCTACTCTGCCGTTACCACACGGCACCACACAGCACCTAGGAAACGACCTTTAAAAAGTTGGGTGGGCACTTTAAAGCATTCTGCGTCTAAATGCCTGCCACTAATTCTATCAGTATAATTAAAAGGTAGGTACTTAAACCTACCGAAAACTAAGTAGGTACGGTAATAAATAATTATACCTATGGTAGTTACGTACCGTATAAACTCCCATATCGACAAGGTGAGCTAATGCGGAACTAATTATCAAACCTTTGTTTGACGCTACCTACGAGGTTACTGGTCAACCTAAATGCCGTGTATGGTCTGTACTCTACACAGTTTGAGCATACCTACGTAGAAATGATTGCATATCAAAATGCTCCATCAAATAGGATCTTAGAGCTACAGGTGTTATAACTCGCGGAAATCTTTATCTGTATCTTTTCTTCGACGGGCTGAGTGGGGGAGCCTGTGCGAGTGTGACACATTGATTTCGCGTCTGCCATCTCACCATCTGCTGACTCAATCGTTGGTGCGGATTGGCGTGGATTGGAGCGGTGTGGCCTCATACATCAATTTGTGTTAGAAGCGAATAGCTGTACAACGCTGTCTAGCGTGGGCGAATTCGTCCGTCGTTTCCCCACCGCTTATCCGCTAAGCGTCACGTCTGCCAGTGGCGGAGGCAAGCAACGGGCGCGGTTATTGGTCGGAAGCGTGGCCAATGCGGGCGCGGGCGAGCGTCGGCCCTAGCGCGAAAGGGACCGACGACCGTCGACGACCGGGCAGGGCAGTCCGACCCGGGCCCTTGCTAGAACAGTTCTCTTATTTGCATGTGCCGCTTGTTATCAACCGATGTGCTCATTTGTACGTGCAGATGCAATTCACACGACAGCGGGCTCGTCGCATAAAGCCATCGTGAATTTTTCACGTGAGTAGTTTGTTGCTAAGACAATTATCGTTCCTTTTGCACGATAATAGATGGCGCTAGTTGTAGCGTGGATGGAGGTGTCATTGACCGGGGTATTTGTGGCTGTGTGCGGCGACCTATATCGAACTGCATACACTTTTGTTTATTTTTTCTTTTGCAAAAAGAATTAGTTGCGTCATATAAAGTGCTGTACAATCTAACGGCCCATGTTATTAGAGCCAATCAGCTGACGCAGACTTTTCGCTTCCAAAAGCGAGCGTGTTTATCGTCGGTGATGCGATATGCGATAGCCTATCGATTGTGACTTGGCCATCTTGTTGTATGCGACAATGAGACATTCCAAAATCTAAGCGTCCCCACACTGCCTACACACCTGAAATAAGGAGTTGCGCCGAATTACTATTGGAAGGAATGATAACGGTTTTACTAATGCATGAACTTATGTTAATTATTGTAAATTAAAGAATGGATCGTATTGGATACTACATTATTTAAAGTCCATAAGACTTAAGTATGTATAATTATGTTGATCTATGTGGACACGCAAAAATAAGTGTAGATAACCGTCATGAAATAATAGGTTCGATATTTTTTCTTCTTTAAATTGGCGCGAAAGATTTTTAAAGAGGTGGCTGAGTAGAGCCAACAACAACAGTCAAGATAAAATCAATTCTCCGTGAAAAAGTTTCGAAAAATTATAAAACTATTAAACTATAAAACTATTTTTTAGTTAGGTAGGTATTCACAAAGTTAATACTTAATTGATTTAAAACATTTCCATGCAATTACATTACAATTAGTTCATTTAGATACTTAATCTGCTGACTGTACAAGACTGGCAAATAAGTGGTCTTATCATTAAATTTTAAATAATATGTTTAAATTTCACTATTATTATTACCTACCTAAGTAAATTGTATAGCAGTACAATTATTTATAAATATTTTCAAGGCTTTTCACTTAATTCAATGAAACTGAAAACTAAACTATTGATCTATTATTTTGTGACGACATCACAGTTTTGTCTTGTTATTGTTAGTGATCCACTACTGTCTTTATTACAATGGAGTAAGGGGCATTTAAACACTTTGGAGTACCTACCTATTAAGTATGTAGGTACGGAAGCAATCAAGTGGTTGGACTTAAGTTAAGAACAAGACTTAAGTTATGAACAGAACACTACGTCAGGTTTCCAGATTTTTTCAAATTATCTCAATCGGCTTTGTACCTACGTATCTATTCTACATCAAACACGATATTCGGCAGTTTTAAATTACAGACGTCCTCATCTGTATTGTTTAGGTAGCTAAACAACATGAGGAAAATTTGCTTTGCTCTCAGCTAATAACCGCTTTATCAGAGAGTTATACTAATTAGGAACTCTCCTGCCAATATATTCCTATTAGAATTATTTCTATTCCCAGTTTTACAATCATTTAAATGAAACACCTTTCTTTTAACCATCCTTGTTGGATGATTGCGTAAAGACACCAATAAAAAACCCCAAAAATTAACATTAATTTTGCATTGGACTGATAAAGATAATCTGTAGGTATATACCTATACAATTGTATAATATGATGTCTTTTTAAAGCTAAGTTACCTACTAACGTTGAGAGTAAAAAAAATGAAAATGTTAATTAGTACTGCCGTCCACACAGTATAAACTACTGAACATTCATTAACGCTAACAACCACAGATATATAAACGGTTCGAAGTTACATAGGTAGGTATACTCGTCAACATAAAGAAGCCACCCATTGGTTTTGGTTATCCTCTCGGTGCTCCAACCCCTGCCAGCGATTTTACACTTGGCCAACTCAGGAGAAGGCTAACTAAACCTGCTATAAAGCTCAACGCTGTATAAAAGTATTCTATCTAGCTATAAATTGGCATTTACGAGCCCTATAGCAATGTTTTCTTCTTCACTTTACAACGCTTATAAATCTAGAGCGCAACACAATTCACAAGAGAACACGAGACGCCAACGCAGTTACGGTACCTTACCTTTAATATTTTCTAAAGGTAGGTGGTATTCTTGCCTATGTCATAGGGGAAAGTAGGGAGAAATGAACGGCTTACAAATTTGATTTGCAATTTTAACAATTACGCATTGGCAATTACCTAAAAGTAAATATATTTTAAATAAAATAGGCACACAACTTTGGTTTGAAAAATTAAAAACACTATATTTTGCAGTCTTGTTTAAGTTGTGGCAGTTTTGTTTTAAATAGGTAAGCGAAAATAATCAAAACAAAATTTGACGGTGAAGCAGAAATAAACATGTATAACAAACTGTTAGCAATTTCTTTTCAAACTAATCTGTGTAGAGGCCAACAATAAGAGGTGTTCTAACGAATTGTGAATTAACGAGTAGTTTTATTTACCTTGCATTCCCCGATTCGAGTTCTCCATAGAAGAAAGAAGAAGAAGAAAGAAACATTTATTGAGACAAATTAACAAAAAAAATGCTAAGAAGAATGCATAGAAGGTCTAATACGAAACCTGTTTGAGTTTGTACGAATCACCAGGCGGCAATGGAAATCATTAATGGCATTAAAGGGGTACTTAAATTTCCAATAAGAAATCAGAAGCATTCCAATTTTCAAACTATTTTAAATAACATTGTTTATTAAGTTTTTTCTACAACCCAATACCTAAATTAAACCTAAGCCAATAAATCGTTTTTCTATTTATTCACTATTTATTTTTATTTATAGTTAATTAAAGACATCAACGCGCGAAAAAAGAGCGGTTTAAAGCTAGTAAATAATATTTAAGAATTCAATCCGAAACTTACATCGTCAGTTTTTTTAATAATCAGAAACATGAAGCTTTCTTTGCCTATAGCACGCGTATTCATTTTCAGTTTGTTTTATTTTAATAATGCAAAGAAAATAATTAACTTCCGTGCCTTTCTAGTTTAGGCCAAAACACTGCTTCGATTTCTATTTCGGCCCTGTGTCATAAAGTTTAAGGCACAAAATTGAATGCAGCACATCAGTCGAACCAAAAGCTCGACGCCGTTTTATCACAATACTCTCAACTCAGTTATTTTGTTATGACCAATAGGTGGTAATAACTTTATAAGAGGAGAAATTGTAATAAATTTAAATAGAGTTATGACGAGATTTCGAGACACATAAATTTATTAAAATATCTTTAAAAATTAACTTTATTTTCTAAAAATCATTAATTGATATGTTTCAAACTGTGTTGTCACCTTTAAAATTTTTTTTTAAGGTTAATTAATACCTGCAATATTCTGAGTCCCGGATCATGTTCGATGGTATTGCGAGCGGTCCGTCGTACATTTTTATTTGTTTTGATGACCGTTTACATCATTTCACGTTGTTTGACAATCTGTATCTAAGTACTAATTCCAAAATTAAACTGTTGCCTTCTAGAGTAGATAAGCTGTGTTTCCATATGTTAGGTGGCCAAAGGGATTTATTCCGACCTATCACCTTGCTTTGTTCTCTTCAGGGCATAAGTTGGATAAAAAAGTTTTATCTGTCTCCCTGTTAGCGATAAGTTAAAGTGGCGTTTATATTTTTTTCACTCTTCCACGGGTTTGAAAAGGAAACCTGGGAAAGAAGCTTAAAAGGGGTTGGATGGTAACTCGGGCACAATATCGATTTTAGTTTTGGGGTACACTGTTCCAACCGGGTAGGTATATTAAGATGTGATAAAAAAATTAAGTATAAAATACACTGCACAAAACACCAAAATGAAAACATTAACACTTTACTTCAAAGTATAATTACTGGTGCTACTTACAATGTAATTAGACGAATAAAGACTGTTCAGTCTTTTTTGTTTATTACGTGGAAATGGCTGTATCACAATTCACAAAGGAGTTAAAGAGTTGTGGACTCTGTTCATTGAGTCAGTCAAACTAAGTTAGAAATAAAGTCGAAATTACTTTCGAAACTCAGGCACACCAAAACGGACGTAAATAGACGATTACTTAACCAGCAATAACACAAAGGAAACGGCTTTAGACGTAACCACTTTATTCGTCCATGTTTCTCGTCATATTTCGATTCATAATAAGTATAATCCATCACGGCAAAATGGTGTTACCTAGTAACGAATGAATGTATTTTTGCTTTTACGTCACTCCTAGGTAAGTCGAGCTGGTATATTTTATGTTTTTTTTTCGCTCTCAGGACAGCATGAAAGCTTAAAAAATAATAGTTAAAAAAAGTGGTTATAAAATCGAACTGTAAAAGTCGATAGTTTAAAAATAGAGTCAAAAACATGTTATAGGCCTACGTCTAAGGAAAAACTAGTTTCAAACTAAAACTTGGTAAAATAAAAATATGCATGATTTTAAATATTAGATAATTGTAGAGGCTGTAGGTATGGGATGTCCGTGTGTAAGTTTTAAATGTGACAGATTGTAAAAAAGTTATCTCGAGATCACTAATGTCAGTTTCCTATTGTACAGTAGATCACATATCATTCTATGCACGTACACTACTGCTAGATAATGGGGTTACAAATACGTAATCCGTAAATAAAATACCCATTCGAACGTAGCCAGAAAGAACGATTATCAATGGGTATTACTTATTCTTACAGGAAATTGACCATTCGCACCGATATACGATTCGTTGTAGCCCTCCGTAGGATTCCACAAGCAAACATAGCTTCTTCGTAGGTGGTACATTTACCAAAACGAGTCTTATTTTGCGACCCCATGGTCCTGTTTTGCTTGGTACGCGCGTGTATAGTTTACTATTCCGCCACAAAGACAGTGATAGAATTACCTTACAAGACAAACACTTTTTACTTATACATTCAACAGAGCATGCGTAAACTTTGACGTAAACTTTACCGGTTTGTGGCACGGTCAAATGGGCATGCGTTGATCGGTACGATGGGCGTCAGAAGTACAATACCACTTTAGTAGGTACCTTAACTAGTATTATAATTAAATACAGTAGTAACTTTTATTGTTTGTTAAGCTTTTACACCTAAACCACTTAACCGAATTTCTATCTAGAAAACTTCTATTCCCAATTGAAAGCTACATTGAGAGCGAGTGACAAAGGCAACAAAGTAATATTTTTTTTTTAATTATTATAGGTACCAAAATTACATTAATGTAACCGAAGTCTTTATGACAAAGTCATGATAAATTTAGGTTATTAGAGAGATAAATATCTTCGACACTTAACATTTAACTCGGTCTAGTTAGTGATTTTTTGTTGTTAATTTAAAAAAATTAAAGATTATGACTTTGACAGTTAATTAAAGACACAACGCGATCGCAGCCGGAGTAAAAAAAGCACAGTGTAAAGGCTAGTAAAATATAAACATAATAAAAACATTTCTATAATATGAGAGCCTTTTTAAATGTTAAATATAAGTAGTTGTTAAGTCTTAAATATAGGTATCTAGTCTAAATATAAATATGTCACAAAATACTAATTTAACTAGTAGTTGCGGCAAAAATCTTGTCAATTCTTTTGATATAGATTGGCGGCCCAACAGAGTAAATCAGGATCTTGATCATTGATTTTGTTCGCAGATCATGATCGATATTGACTGTGTACGGTAGGCCGAACTTACAATAATGTGCCTACCCAACAGTGTAGTCTTGATAAAATAACTAGGTACCGATTTACAATACCGAAGGTCGCAAAAAAATATCTACCCATAACCTTTACGAACTGAACCATAAACTGCGGTCGGCCGAGACTCAGATTCCAAGCGATTTCTCGGCCACTTGCGAATACATTGCCACAAAGACAGCTCTGAAACACATTTTATTGAAATTAACAACCTTACTGCCACACTCAGAGACGTCAATTAATTTTAATGAGTACATAATGCAAAAAAATGACAATCAACACTACCCGACAAGCAACTAGCGACTACTTTTGAATTGACATTTTTTTGTAAATACATGGCGACCGTCGTGTCAAATGCAAGAGTAGTTGTCAAAAGTGAAATTAAAGTGGAATGTAAATCAATTGTTGTGGACAAAGGAGCACTCTACTCTCAGTATAGTGTGGTCTCATTTTAGAATTCTGTTATTAGTGGCGTTATAGTGTATAGGGTAATCGAGACGAAAAGTTCTTTCCTTAGGTACGTTATGTTTCATGAAAACGTTAAAAATGTTACCATTGGCAATCATCTTTATCAATATCAGAAAATTATCAACACATTTGTTTGGTCCTTAGTAAATTATTAACCTTTTGTGGAAAATCGTAGCCAACAGCAAGAAAGTAAAATTACAAGAAAATGTCGATACATAGAGCAGAGCACATTAATATTGCAAATTTTTCGGACATTTTTTTATCATTTATACAAATAAATTTAAATTATAAAAACATCTTATTTTTAATTGACATTACGTTTAAAAAAAAACTATAGACGAAACAAGAAAGCCTGTCTCAGGCCTAACAAACAGCCTTGTCGCCCTGTAGGCAACAACACTGCAGATTATAGTTTTATCCGACCAAAACAAATTGTACATGCACACGATGAACGACCACAGACAGAGGTATTCCTTTGTTGTGGGAGAACAATGCCTAAGGCCCTGGTAAAACAATAAATTTCAGTCCAGGTTATAACGCTCCTGTCGCACGACCAATGTCAACATATTGTGTTTTGGGTTTCAAATTCGAAACGCGCATTATTAAATGCACATTTGCGGGTCTTGTACTCAAACTCAAAGGTCGATATCGACGCCGTCATCGCAATTTGAGCGATTGCTTACTTTTAAGGCGATACGTCGCTAATTTTAAACATTTTCTATATTTTTTTTTCAATATATATTATATATTTCCTATCAAATATGTCAGAGTTGACTAATCAATGAAGTAATTTACAAAAGCTAAAACACGAATGGTGACAATTTACTCAATGTTAGAAAAAATAAACAAATATGACCCCTATAATTTCCTGACTTACGTTTTACAATGTAACAAACGATTATTTAAAACTCAAACCAATTTAATTAGACGGGCGATAGAGTATAATATCAATCAATATCAAAAGAGATATTTTACGCTATCGTTATCTCTTTTTCTCACGCCGAGAAGTCAACTCTATAACTTTCTCTGTCTATGCAGAATCAACGAGCCCTTAAAGACCTTAAACCCAAAAAATGGTCTTACAATGTTAATTAAGTTTACTTACTCGTTTTCTTTTTCGGAATAAATGTAAGCCCACTGTATTCAGATTACAGTGTGTCGACACAACACAACTAACTTAATGCTAAACAATAACTTTGTAACTTTATCGTTGAATAACAAAATGTTGAATGAATGGTGAAATGTGAAATACATGTGATTGTTTGTCGTCTGCTAGTGACGTATGACGTAACTTTAGACGCAGAACTTTCCTGTTATTAAGCTCGGCAACTTATGATATGCCCCTTGTATTATTTCCGTAATTAGCCCTCAGAGGACACAATAGAAGACGCCATTAATACCTGCCTGTCTATCTGCTATCCGCCCACTGTTTCAGTACACATAGAAACTGGACAACAATGTCTTTAAGGTACGCATAATAGCAAAACAAAAATCCTCTTCGTTTGATTTGCGTCATGAATATTATTGAAATGTTGCTGTGTAGGCACACAGTAAAAATACGTATTTGCATTTATTTAGATATTTAAAATACATATATAGATCAAAATTTATTAAATCATATTTGCATTGTTCCAAAAATAAATATTATGTTTTTTTACCAATTCCCTGAAACTGAAATCTCGTGTTTTATATTCATAAGGGTAAGGGGCCAGTCATTTGGCTTAAATATTTTTTTCATAATTTTATTTTATATTTTTAAAGTTCCTCAAAAAATTGTCACCACCTCAAAACTTTTCCGCGGGTGTCGTTTCTCGTCACTGTTTTAACCCTTACCTTAACCTTAACTTTCCTCTTCGGGGAAAGCAGGCGTGTTAAAGGTCTAAAAAAATCTAAATTAAATATTTAAAAGGCTTTATCATCAAAGGAGCGATTTGTCCATTGTGATTTGTTTACAACTTCTAAGTTCCAAGTGCTTACACTTCGAGCAGGATTTTGTTTGTCCAAGGATAAGGTCCGTGTTTCCAAATACCTTGGCTACACAGTGCATCGGAATAAATTGGACGCCTGGAGGGGTTCGCAAACTTCGTTATTCCGTTTGCGTTCGATAACTCAGTTCGTTTCACTCTATACCCATAGAGAAAAAGGGATAGGTGAGAGAGTTCTCGAATCAATCCGAGTCCAGTTGAGTGGGAGTGTGCCAAACGAAGTAAGATTTTTGGATACATAATTCATGGCTTAAAAGATTTTTGTAAACAAATATATTCTACTAAAAAGTGCTTCTCTCAGTACTGACAGAATAGAGACTGAATAACAATTTGACGCTTGATAGTACTTTTTTACCCTATACAACGGTGTTTTGTTTTGTTTTATAATAGTAATATAAGTCGTCTTGTAATTAGGTTATGCCAATACCTTATCTATCTATCTTATCAACCTTTAAATATTATCTCCATTAAACTTAATTCACTCTTGTGAGCTATAACTTAATTTAGACGAATGATACATACATAAATCACGCCTATATCCCCAAAGGCATATAGGCGTGAACTAGCACCCACGCACGTTTCGCCAACTATGGCAGGTCCCATGTAACAGGTGGCGAGCCTATTGTCATTTATCGGGCACAAAAGTCGCTGTACATTGCTAGATGGTATAAGAGGAACGCTGCTGCCCATTCCTCGTCACTGATTTATCGGTGACAATTGTATTCTACTCTGCTGTCACCACACGGCCTTAGACGAATGATCTTTTCAGTTAATTTAATGTTATTTTAAAGCTAGACAATTTTGCTTACAAATATCAAACTTTTTTTTTTTTAATTCTTTACTGAACTAAATCCTAATTTAAATATGCTATTTAAATAAAATAGCATTAATTTTCCCAATAATATAAACCACAGATACCTATCTGTCATAATTTTGATATTTAGCCGTAAGTAGTTTTAAAAAATTTGCTTATGTTAAAAATATAGATGACCTACTTGGAAACTTTAACCCTTCCTCGGACTTAGGGAATTACCTATTTTCCCATTAATACTTGGTTCAATAATTCGAACATATCTTTTTTTCAAAAAAAGGACTCATTATCCATTTATCCAACTAAGTATAATCAATAAATCACGTTTAAATTTTTTTTAGGTTATCAATAGTAAAATGTCAATTGAATATTTAAAGTAGGTAGTTAACATCGTAAGACACAAAAATCTAATATTTCAAGATCTGTCCAGATTCCCACAAACTTTGTGTAGCAACACGAACACAAACATAATAAATTGGCACAAAAACACGGAAAGGCATGTGCCTCTGAATAGTATTAGCTCAAGGCCACTACTACGATATTCATTCAGTTTCACACAATTGTCGTTACACGATTACGATAAGGCAATTGAAATGAATTCAGTAGGTATGTAGTTTACGCTACGTAGGCCAACACCCAACACTACATCTGTGCGTTAACAATTAGTTCGATCGCAATACATAAAAATTAGTAGTGGAAGGATAACAACAGAATAACCCAAGGTCGGCAACTACAAGCCGTACTTCAGCCACCTTAGATTTAGAATTTTCGTAAATAAACCTCTTATGCTAAAACTAAAGGTTTCTGCCCACTAGACCGTTCCGTCACCGGCCCTGCTCGGAGCGTATCCGCTCCGGCAAAATAATCTCGACTTGAATCCGCTACGTGCATGGCCGGTGACGGAACGGTCTAGTTGGTTCATTTAAAATGTATGAAAGATATTTTTTTTGCATGTAGCGTTACATGACCGTAAGTCATGGTATGGCACGGGGTAGTGGGCAAAGACCTTAAAACTTACTTTACCTTCATAAGATACTGGTTACGAATGTAAAAGTTTCAACATGAAAAATGTGACGATTTATTTATATTTAATTCAGTAATAGAAAAAGTTGATGACGTCAACGTTAAATTCGATCATTACCCTATACCCTACTCTCCGGAGTGCGAATATCTTACACTCACGCGCGAAACCCACGTGTTTCAATTGTTTTGTCAAGTTATTGAGCAATGGCATGGCACACGCGTAACTCATTACTTAGCTGAATAAAAACAATGATGTACTAAGCATATTTTTCTCAGATTGTTTCAGTATTACTACTTCCAAACAATTGGCTTGTGCTAGAACTGATGGCTTCCCTCTAGCTAGACGCTTTGCTTACCGCATAGTTAATTTCACTTCTTATATTGAGGGATGCGTAAAAAATTGCATTAGACTCTCCACGTTAAAAAAGGAATGTGTTCTTGCCAGTTGGCCTAATGGATGGTTGCAATTCGGGGATTCCTTCACTAAAATAACAGGAGGGCGAGATGGTTATAGTTAGTTAGTCTGTCCTGCCGTCATTACACTGCCTTCTGATGATGAATCTAAAAACTACCATTAAAAATCATTAAAATATCAAATCGAATGCCTAGTTAATTAATAAATTTACAACATGTAACCTACCAAGGAACTTTACTTTTTCTGGAACATTAAATATAAAATAAAACATAGGAACACTCATGCGATGAATCGTCAAAAAAATTACGTTAAACATTGGATGGAACATTGGAACATTTAAAACATTTTGTACAAAATCTAGAGAATAAAATCAATCGTTTATCTTATTTTATTATTGTAATTAATTTTTATTTAGAAAAATCTAAGATAGAAAAATTAATAGAGGTACAAACTGAACGAATCTTCAGGAAACTTATACTTAACTGAATTTTTTATAGTTTAGCCCATTATACTAGTTTAGTAAGAGATGACGTTTTGAAAAGTTTGTAAGAATCTTAACAAAACACTGCCGTGTATCTAATGACAGTACCTATTTAATTTAGATCTTCAAGAAAGATCTAAGAACGCATCTTTGGATTTCAAATGGACACTCGATCAGACACCACTGACCACTTTTTTGAACACAGTTTACCAACTTAAAGTTGTGTATGGCGTTGGCAACTTTTCAACACCAAAGTTTGACAAACTGAATCAAATGCTTAGCGAAACTCTTATCAAAACCACTCGGTACTCTAATATTTTGTTGAACATGGCGAGCGGCGGTAAAAGCGACGTTGCCACTTCTAACACCCCTTGCGGCACCGCGACGTTGCCAGATCTTTTGTGTGAGCGACAAGACAGAGTCTGTTATCCCATTTTTACCTGCGCGTATATTATTTTCTTTTGGGAATAGCGGATTTGGGTAGCCCGAACTAAACAAGATGAACTAGGAGAAAAAAGGAAGCGTTATCTCATCATTTATGGAGTGTCTGGCTTTAAGACAGCATTATTAATAGTTAACTAATTTAAATGGTAGCTACTAAATAGGATTGTTAATTTCCCAAATTTAGAGATTTTCAAGACGAATTAATTAAGGGTTTCTGGATACAGACTTTTAGAATCGTATCTTTCTTAATTTTACCCATTAGTAGGTACCATTGGGTAAAATTATGAACTTCGAATTTATAGTTGGCAAACATAATATTCTGTCAACCCTAACTTCTTTTCAGTAAAGAACAAAGTCGTTTGAGAATATTTGTCATTTTGTGGTAGCCTGACTGAAAGACGTGCTGTTGATCTACGAAAAAAAATCACTACGAAGCAAGCACCCTTTTTGCAATGAAGCATTATTCGTCAATCATATGTTATTTAAAAAATCAATAGAAATATATATATTTTTTGTAGTAAATCATCAAAAATTAATATGGACCGCTTTTTTCTGTCACTTCTTTTTTTTGAAAATTAATTGGAGTAAAACATACCGGTAGGCACGCCAAGGGTTAAAACTAAGTTGTTGTAGAAAACACAAAGCGTCCATTGTAACGTCACAACACAAGGTGACTGTTTCTTTCTGCTCACCTTTATCTTACGACTGCGTAGTAAAAAACGGTGACATAACGAGGTCGCGATGTGACTGACCACGATGACTTGTAAGTTTGGTCACACAGCTTGAGTTTCTCAAACTATAAAATTAGCTCTTTACCTTGTGCAACGAGGCCATCAAGCTACAATTAAGAATAAATGGGCGTAGGGACTTTTTAAACACAATAACAACAACATTAGTAAAATCATAAAAAATACTGTTTAATGATGATCGTTAATTATATTTTCTATAAACTTTTTTTATATAAGTATGTCTCTCAAAATTTTTTTTTGTAACGAAACAATAACTACATTTTTTTAATGTCCCTGGCCTTTTGGATTTATTCTGTATTCCTTAAAATATTTACGTACCTCAATAAAAAAAAAAGGAGTGTTTGGCGCGTTTCGTGGTGTCAGTCAGATTTATTTTCAATAATTCAAAAATTGTTACAGAGTGGATTTTGTGCAGTGAAAGTGGTGTTATTTTGATGCACGAGCATCCGTGTTGATGTGCAATTATGCAGAATCATCGAAAATAAGTCTCATGATGTGTTTGATGTTGTGGTGAAGATCGCTATAAAAAGTGGTTTTATCCATTTCATCAAGCACCATCATTAGCTCTGTTACCATTCAATTCGCGCCAAGCACTCCCTAGATGCGTTAAAATATGTGGCACCCATATTTTAACGTAAAATTCATTTCATTCATACTTTTCACCCACTCATTATTTCATAAGACTACAGATAAAATATACACTAAAGACTTGGCTGTATGGGCTAGACCCTTTGCCTTCCCTAAAATATAGGGAGAATTTAAAACTAAAAAAAAGAAAAAAACAGTGGTATTAGAAGTTGCAGGTCAGTTTTGTTTTGTCAATAATTACAAATAAAATAAATAAAGTAAAAAAAAACGATATAACTATTGGCCTGATACGGGATTCGAACCCGCGTCCTCCGCAATTCGGACAAATTCGTACCTATACTACTCGCCCAAATAATTGAACCTATATAATTGGCGTAAAAACCTTCGAGGATGTAATTAGGCGTGATTTATGCATGTAGGTATGTAACGATAAGTGGACGCCTGTATGAGCGAATTAAACCACTGGTTCATTCATAAACAACCGACCGACGTTCAATTGCTTTTGTTGTTGACAACAATAGAGTTCGTTTGATAAAATCCGTCTGGCGCTAGAACTGTTCTTAAATGCAAGCTTCAATTGAAACTTCAACGGTGTCGTATCCATCGGATGCTATCACGTTGATGACAGTGTGTCACTGTCGTGTTCAGACTGTTCACTCATGGAGATGTCGATCAAAGCGAATCGCCCGCCGCTTTGATAGAACGACTCCCCAATTCAGACTGTAGGTAGATAATGCGCAGTACTCTCTGCTAATTGAAAAGCTTCAAAGTGCGGACATTAATATTGCAACTGTTATTAGTTTTTTAGTTATTTTATACATTTTTTTGAAAACAAATCTTATAGCAGTAATTTGCTTTTTAGCTACGCAAATAGACAATATTTTTTCCAAAATTTTCTAATATATATTAGTTTTTTTTTCAATTATTTCACAAACAATTTATGTCTTAATACATAATTTAAGATATGCATCTATTTCAATTTCATAAATAGTTTAGTATTTATAACACAAAAACCACTTTTAAGTACATACGTACCAAACTTTTAAGTTTAGTTATGACCATAAAATGTACAGATTTTTGGCGAATTACAAATTGACAGGTAGGTAGGTAATGGGTGCTTAAGTTTTTATTTATATTTTACAAGGAAGCCTTTGCGAATATTAAAAAATATATAATTTTGAAGTTATTCAAGCGTGCAATATGCAGTCTGTTTCCGTCCAGCCCGGCTAGCATGACCACCGAAACACGATATGATATAGCCATTTATCGCGTTAAACTTACAAAAATCAATGGATTTATGACAGTTCAAAGCGATTAATGGCTATATCTTTTATGTTAAAGCCATAAAGGCTAAATTATATAGCCATTTATCGCTTTGAACTGTTAAAAATCCAATGATTTTTGTAAGTTCAACGCGATAAATGTCATATCATATCGTGTTTGGGTGGTCATGCTAGCCGGGCAGTGCACCGGCTTCAAATTATATTTGATTTAACAATCTTCTCGTGAAAATACGGGGGTTGCGCATCGATCAGGGTGGTACGCCGCCTATCCTTGATGAGTGGAGAGCCCAACATACCATAAGCCGGACATACTATTATTGCCCGACGCACCCCTTGGTCCCCCAATCTCACTGACGAACCCTTATTTAAAGCTTTGTACCTACGTGGGCTATACCTAATCCCTTATTAATTAATTGAAGTAAGTATATACGCCGTGTAAACACCAGCGGACAATCAATAATGAAGCAATACATAAAATTTGGCTAAGGGCTAAACTCATCACTTCATACTTTTTTTTTGATCTAATTAAACACATATTTAAATATTGAAGAGGGGAACTTTTACTTTTACTAAGCCTGTGGTGCCTGATATACAAAATCTTTACTTAATTAGAGTAATCTTAATGGAGCTAAGCAGTCGTTTTGCTTGTTATGTTTTGACAAATAAATATTAATAGGTACAAAGTCACGAACAACAAAAACAAATCTTCATATAAAATAATTAAACTTGTTAGATAGAACTTTAAAAGCAAAGTAAAATCAAAGAGTGCTCAACTCGATAGACAATTCTAAAATTGGCAGTTATTTTTTTCTTTACTTCAGAAGTTAATCATGGCTAATCACGGCTTAGATTAGAAGCCTAATCTTAAGTTATTTTTTCTAAAATATCTAAGTGTTGTCGTTTCCGGAAAAGTATTTTCTAGGTTTTATGTCATTATCTGAATTTACCAAATCAAATTTCTCCAAGGGTGGAGTTTATAAAGTCATAAATGGGTACAACATTTTTTGGGCAAGTATTTAATGAAGGCGGGATGTTTCACCTGTTGCACGATACCTACATAACTCGTCAAAATTGAAGTCAGTTCCGTTGTAGACAGTAGGGTGCGCGAACTTTCAAAGTCGCATGATAACCTCGGTAATGTTATCTGTGCCTCGGTCAATGTCCGTTACGTCACTTTGAAGCAAGTTTTCGGATATCGAGGGACGGGGGCCGAGGGGGCGACGCGATCGATACTGCCAGCCCCTCTGCACTGTGCACACGTAGACAGTGTTTGGGCGCCAAACAGAGGCAACGAATTGGTTTCTCTATTACGAAGAGTCGGTTGCAATATGCAGGTTAAAAAGTTTTTTGACCCTTGGCACAAAATACCTCTTTATAGCAAATGTTATGTCGAGATTTGGCTGGTATACTACAATAGCAAATATTTCTTATTCCTGCCTCTACTAGTTTCACTTTATCTGGCATTTCAATATGCAGGTTAACAAGTTTTTTGACCCTTTGCACAAAATATTCTTTATAGCAAATATTATGAACGTGGTGATTTATCTGGTACCTACTACCTATATCTACAATAGCAAATATTTCTTCTTCCTGCTCTACTAGTCTCACTTTGGGGTCGGCGAAGTATATTTTCCTCTTCCATGTGCATCGGTCATCATGAAATCCACTCCCTTTTGACTCATATCATCCATTACACCGGAAACGTGCAAGTGACGAATTAATGTACTTATAGAAAAGAGACGCAAAGGACCATGTCGAGAGACAGATGAACGAAGAGAGTGATTAGTGTGACAACATTCCAATATTTCCAATTCATACTGCTCTAGGTTTTGGCTTAGGTTTTGCAGCCGGCCGCCTGCCTGACACCAACCCTCTTTGGGTATGCTGGTTTTGGTGGTTTGCCATTCACAATTCGGGTGCCTGAAGGTGCTTCTGAGATTTATTGCTCTACACCGAGAAATCTCCCTTGTACGACTTTTACGACATCTCTGGAATTTTATTTTTTTGCTTCCAGCCCAGCATCGAAGATACAATAGCAAATATTTGCACGACTTCCATTAATTAACACTGTGTAAGAAAATAAAATGAAAAATTACTACGCATCCGTCGCGAATCAACTAATAATTCAATATTCAAATAAATATTCACCGCCAACTGTTTTTCAATTTTTTTTATGTTCTGTTGAGAGAAACGATAAAATGTGACATTTAATTTCATAGAAGGTAATCCATTAATACCTGCTTATATTGATATCGATAACGAAATGACGGAACCTCTGTGATATTGAGTGATTGGAGCTTTGGAGCTTTTGCTTATCACTAAGCTCTACTTAAATTATTTAAAATAGTGGAATGGAAAGTGCGGAAAAAAATTTTTCGTTAAAATCTGCCGACGCCTGTCTATAGGTACGTTAAATTAGTTCCGTACGGTACTTCATAGTACATACATACATACATAAATCGCTCTCCCCGTTCATTCATCTCTCTTCACGGTCCTTTCCGCCTCTTTTCTACACACTTATTCATCACTAGCATGTTTCCAGTGTGATGAATGATATTAATCAAACGGAAGTGAATGAATGATAATGTCGCTAACGGATATTAATTAAAGAGAAAACACGCTGCTAAGAGATAAATAAAGATACGGATCTCGTTCAAAATACTAAACTTTAAAATTGGTTCCGCAATTTCAACGTCAAAGTGGAAATTCTTTCTCAACTGAACTAGAACTTTCTAGGTCCTTATTAACAAGCTCATCGCTTATCCTTTAGTGAAATCCAAGTAGTTCGCTATTTAAACCCGGCAAAGTTAAGCTGGAAAATTGTTAACTAGATATAGAGCTATGAAGTAACAAACTTTCCACCCTCTCGGCGGTTGTGTCGCAGAGAAATATCTTTGTTTCGTGGTTAGCGACTACCAAGTATGTACACGGTTCAAATTCACATAAGAACTAGTAGAGTAGCTAAACTTTTAGCGTTAGATTATAAACTGCAATGCAGACATAAATCACGTCTATTTATTCCCGAAGGGTTAGGCAGAGGTGTACTAACATATTCAGATCTCGCAATATTTCTCTAATGAAAAGTAAAATTTAAGAACATTACCTTCTGTTAAGGTAGGTAGCGAGCGTGCTGGTAAACGTTCAGATAGTGAAACCGTTTTCGGTTAGTAGCTAATAATGGTTTCATTCTTAGCAGTGTCTGTGTATCTCAAATTTACCAAACCAGTTATAAGCAGTTGTGTTGGATGGAGCCTTCGTCACAATCTGATAACTGATTTACGCTTCTAATTCCAGTCCCTAAACAGCTAGAGGACTGAGAACTACACAATCGTTATTTAACGATTGTGTGGTTTATTTTCAAGTTGCAATTATAGATTTCCATTAACTTAGAAAATTAAAGTTCTTTCGTGTTTTTCTAAATTCCCCGAGTTCACCAACACTTAAACAGACGATTATTATTAAACCGTCAGTTTTTGACATTTTATCGTATGGAAGAACTGTCAAAAACAGCCGGTTAAAAAATAATCGCCAGTTTTTCGTTTTGGTGAACTCGGGCCTTAGATTTAAATTAAAAATAATCGTCTGGTTAAATTTGCGAATTTATTTGAGGTTTTAAGTCTGAGCAATGTTTACAGTAAAGCCACCATTACTTTATTTTTCACATTATTTTGTCTAAATAAGTGGCATAATTTACAGCTTTACCCGAGTATTAGTATCGTTTTGTCTCAATAAAAACTCCACCGTCATACTCCTCTTTCCTTTTCAGAATAACAAGAAAAAATCTTTTCATATTTATTTGCGTTTTTTATTCACATTCAGGGCAAATTTCAAATGTTCTTTTCTAATTCCGTTTCGCTCTCGCATATTGCATTTTGTTGTGAACGATCTTCTTACTCGCTCGCACGCGTGGGTGTCGGCCCATCGGACATTGAACCCTAGGCGCACAGCTGTTTTGGCCAGAGAATAATTGAATAATTACGGAAAGGGTACACGTACTATCATATGGCACATTTGGAAATTTATGCAAGTCATTATGACAGGAATAATTTGTCGCAAATGCAGGACAGCGCTTTCCCTCTACAATTTGCTAATTTTAGTTTTTATAGGCGTACGTGTATATTATCTTATTAGCATTCAGCAGGGTGCATTGTTGTAACAAGTTTCTTAATAAAGTACGTACGTAATTTTTTTATTACATTCGCTTTGGATTTTTTAATTACACGGCAGCGTTCGGGGGTAGGTCGGTAGGGTATCTCTCGTGCTCGTTTTCAACTTCGCCTGACTTTAAAGTCTTTTATAACACTTTCGATTGTTTTTTACTTTCGTTTATATCCGATGTTATCCCTTTTTGGTTAATAGGTAGTGACATAGACACAATCGGGTTTAAACCCTTGTTAATCAAAAGACATCTCACTCAAACACCATTTTGTAATATTTACTAAATAAATAAAATTAAAAAAAAACTCAGTAGGTACTGTGTTTCAAAGTTACTTATAATAAACATACTTAATAATAAACTAAGGCCGGTTTTTTGATGCATCAATTATTAAAAATGGTTACTAATGGTTTAATATGAGTCTAATATACTTACAACCATTTGTAACAATTTTTAACAACTGGTTGAGTTAACTATGCATTAAAAAGCCGGCAGTCGTCAGTAAAAAACAGATATTAGTCCACTAATGGATTCCATTTCGAGTCTTAGGGTATATAAAATGCTAGTCAGCCACACGAAAACCCAAGGAATACCAAACTTAAAGTGATGAACGACGTGACTAGGAAACGTTACACTAACACGTGGGTAGTTAAACTTTTTAGTGAAGCTATAACACCAATTAAAAACCCTTTATTTGCAGGCAAGTAGGCAGCACAGCTGCTTCCTTACATGAAATTGCCATTCGTTAATGACGATAAAAATGCGATTGTAAAAACCCAGCTGTACGCTTATACTTACTACGAAACCTACTGCGGTACAACTTCAGAATTAAATAAAATTATGTCACCGGCAAAGGACGCGCCGCGACCGGCACGCGCCCGGCGACCGTGGGAGAGAGGGACAGGTAGATACAATTAGGGTGACGCGGAAAAGACGCTATTCCACCAGCTGTTGGCATGACAACACAGTATTTTCAGATAATTCTGTTAAGTAAGATAGATTGATTGACATTTTCATTTGATTTTTCTTCGTCCATTGCGTTTTAAAACAACGCAGGATCGATCTGCACTTCGAGCCTGATTCAATAATTTGGCCTGTTTAGTATAAGCAATATTAGGTATGTACTTAATTAGAATTTATGAACATGGATTTATTACTTAAGAAAAAATCAAGTAATGTTCAATTCGTGTGGTCTAATCCTCACAATGTGGTCCGTGCATTTAATTAGTCACGTAGACGTAGAAGTAAGAACTTCATTTTAATTTACTCGTTGTGATACAATTAAAAATAAATTTTATTAATAAAAAACTTCTATTATAACCATTAGTTGCCTTCTACGATAGCAGTCGAATAAATAGAAGTGATGACAGTTGTAGTCTACTCAAATTCTACTCTACCATAACCACTCGGTAAAGGTAGACTAGAATACTTGACATATTTTGAGCCGGTTTTTTTATGCATAGTTAATTCAACCAAATGTTAAAAATTATCACTAATGGTAAAATAAATATAGGTCTGATATTTAACCATTATTAACAATTGGTTAACTATGCATCAAAAAACCGGCCGGATCATAAGATCACAGACATACATACATACATAAATCACGCCCATATTCCCTAAGGGGTAGGCAGAGGCGAACTAGCACCCACGTTTCGCCAATTATGTTAGGTCCCATGTAATAGGTGGCGAGCCTATTGCCATATATCGGGCACAAAAGTGTCGCACTACATTGCTAGGTGGTATAAGAGGAACGCTGCTGCCCATTCCTCATCAAGATCACAGAAACTGTAATTAAACAATTAATGTATAATTAAATAATTAATATTAAGCCACCGAAAGTATGGGCAATAGTTATTTGTTGTACGTGAGTGCAAAGTTGTTTTTTAACCGCGTGCTCAATTTTGATGACCGAGCTAGCGAAGGATTCTAAAATTAGAATCCTGAGCGATAGCGAGGGAATCAAAAGAGCACAAGGTGAAAAATCTTTGCACTCGAGTGCAACACGTAACTTTTCATCTCCCCCAACGAGGAAATTGCAAAATACAAAAAAATACAATCACAACAGTTTCTGTTTTCACCCAGAAACTTCCACAACACCCTCCCATTAACCCAAACACACTCTCAACACCCACCCAGAAACACCCACAACATTCACACCCGCAATACACACCCATCCACTCAGACACACCCAAAAAACACCCATTCACCCAGAAACACCCACAAAACACCCATTCACCCAGAAACACCCACAAAACACCCATTTACCCAGAAACACCAAAAAACACCCATTCACCCAGAAACACACAAAACACCCATTTACCCAGAGACACCCACAAAACACCCATTCACACAGAAACACCCACAAAACACCCATTCACCCAGAAACACCCACAAAACACCCATTCACCCAGAAACACCCACAAAACACCCATTCAGCCAGAAACACCCACAAAATATCGAATCACCCAGACACACCCACAACATCCATTCAGACACCGACAACTTCCACCCAGTCACACCCACAATACTCACCCATCCATTCAGACAAACCCACAAAACACCCATTCACCTAGACACACCCACAAAAAACCCATTCACCTAGACACACCCACAAAACACCCATTCACCCGACACCTCCAACACCCACCCATCCACCCAGCCACACCCGCAAAATTTATCCTGACACACCTGTAAGTACCTAATAAAAACTACCGTCCCTAATGGAGTTCCGAGACGGTCAATCAGCTTGAGTCAAGCACGTTGATTTTCTGTATATTTTTGTTCCGTTGCTAGCGTAAACAAATCAAACAAACCTAAAAAGCTTTTAAATGCTTGACTCAAGCATCAAGCAAGCATTGTAGACGATCAAAATGTTTAAAGCAAGATTGACGCCAAGCTGATTGACCGTCACGGAACTCCAAGGTTTTAACAAATTTATGACGTGAAAAGAAAATGGCGCGCGCAAAGCAAATTACAAAAAATTACACCAAGAAGGTTCCGAGTCTGAGTTTTTAACAAATTAAAATAGGTTGCATGATAATTTCGGCACCATGGAGGTAGAAATAAATAGGTATGATGTTTTGAATTCACAAACTCATTGCACACGATGTTCTAAATTTAAATTTACTTTAACCTCTAGAGGATAAAAACGGCTTTTGCACTCAGATATCGAAGAGCAAAAACGCTTTTTCCGAGATGGTGGGATGAACAATATCTTTAATTATTGTATCGCCCATAATGATTAAGGCGATACCAGGAACAGTCAGATAAGCTTGTTTTATGAATTAACTTGATAAGGTTCTTCTGACATGGCAATGAAGGGCTAATTTCATTTGGTGGTTTGGTTCACGCAGGTAATTTATTTGGTGAATAGCATGATTCGTCAAATGACCCAAGTCATTTAACGAATTTACCTTGAACTGAGTTGACTTTCCTAAATAATGTCTCTTATGATTGTATCAAATGGACAATCAACAGCACGTTATATTGCCACAATGTGTAAAATTGTCTCAATCTACTTTGTGCTTAACAACAAACAACTTAGGTTGACAATGAACTCTTATTAAAAATCAGCAAAATATGAAAGCTTTTATTTTATTTACTTTTATTTAACCAACTCGTTTTTCAATTTGGACCACAGGGTTTCTAAATACAACTTTGATATTATCGGGAATAAACAATAAAAAATATATAAAATGATGCATGGCAAACTTTATGAAATGAAAAATGCGGTTAACCCTTAAATCTAATCATCAAATTATCAGCCCCTCGATGAGGCAATCATTATAGATGTCAGGACTTTTAAGCGCCATCTGCCACTTTCATGATTTCAAAATAGGTAATGCCAATATGCACACACTGTATACCTACCTATGTGACCTGAGACACTAAAATATATTGTGACTTTTTATAGCGTATTAATTCCTTTTGCATTTAGTATTATCGCTATCATTTTCATTACACTCGCCACATTTATAAAAGGTTAAAAAAATTATGCATGTTTTTGTGCTCACGTAACGCTGCACAATATATCTCGTCACACTAAGTTCGATGGTTAAGATGCACTTTACACTCGTTAGAGTTACCGTAAATAAAGCACCTGTAGATTTACGAAACGGATTAAGCTAAGATGGGGTTAATTCAAAAGGGGCTTTATGA
Organism: Cataclysta lemnata; assembly: GCA_963931975.1. Classification (NCBI taxonomy): domain Eukaryota; kingdom Metazoa; phylum Arthropoda; class Insecta; order Lepidoptera; family Crambidae; genus Cataclysta; species Cataclysta lemnata. Next base: position 21,585,887 of record OZ008338.1, read on the forward strand.
ATAAAGTTTTATGGTTAATTTTTTACCCACTGCTTTTTATAAAGGATATAAAAAGTACCCACTACATTTTATAAAGGATATAAAAACTAATTAAATTGGTCTTGGTCAGCTGATTTAATTGAAGTCAAAATTTAAGATATTATTATGTTATGCCAGTGAATTTATTTTTATTTACGGAACATAAATTAAAAGTAGTGCCTGACGGTCATATATTTTTGGTCTTCCGTCCAAATGCCAGGCTCACAAAAATCACAGCGTGTCTCCACTTGAGTGCGTAGTGCGTCATCGAGTTATCAATGGCGTCATATTTATCTATTATCAAGTCATATTCCCGCTGTAGACCTATGACAGTGAAAATAGAAAGTATGACTATCATGGGTTAAGTAGCATACCTTAATTGGCCTTTGATCAATAACATCATTCGAATTGCTGTGTGGTGACCGATGACTGTAAAATATAATGAGTGCTGCCACCTTTTTTTGATAAAAAAAAGTTAAAAATAAAAAGATTTAAAAGGCACATCAGATATAGTACTTAGGTACTTACTTGTAGCCGTGTGGTGACGGCAGAGTAGAATACAATTGTCACCATCCCAAATCTCTCCCGTGGGTGTCGTACAAGGCGACTAAGGATAAATCAGTGATGAGGAATGGGCAGCAGCGTTCCTCTTATACTACCGTCCTGACAATGTACTGCGACTTTTGTGCCCGATAAATGGCAATAGGCTCGCCACCTATTACATGGGACTTGACATAATTGGCGAAACGCGGGTGAGAATTCACCTCTGCCTACCCCTTCGGGGATATGGGCGTGATTTATGTATGTATGTATGTACTTACTTGTAGGAAATTATGGAAAAAAGCTTTTACACATATTTATTTCTAATCATTCTGTATTTTTCTATTTAAGTATAATATTTGTTATTGCATTATAATAACTATAACCACTCCTATTTGTCCTAGTGGAGTCTTAGAAAGAGGCTAACTTTTCCTGACTACTCAGGTCACTGCAATTTTGAGTCCTATGTTAATTATATAATAGTTATTTGTTGTACGTAAGTGCAAAGTTGTTTTTTAACCGCGTGCTCAATTTTGATGACCGAGCTAGCGAAGGATTCTAAAAATTAGAATCCTGAGCGATAGCGAGGGAATCAAAAGAGCACAAGGTGAAAAATCTTTGCACTCGAGTGCAACACGTAACTTTTCATCCCCCCCCAACGAGGAAATTTCAAAATACAAAAAAAAATACAATCACAAGAGTTTCAGTTTTCACTCAGAAACTTCCACAACACCCTCCCATTAACCCAAACACACTCTCAACACCCACCCAGAAACACCCACAATATTCACACCCGCAATACACACCCATTCACCCAGAAACACCCAAAAAACACCCATTTACCCAGAAACACCCACGAAACACCCATTCACCCAGAAACACCCACAAAACACCCATTCACCCAGAAACAACCATAAAACACCCATTCACCCGGAAACACCCAAAAAACACCCATTCACCCAGAAACACCCACAAAACACCCATTCACCCGGAAGCACCCAAAAAACACCCATTCACCCAGAAACACACACAAAACACCCATTCACCCAGAAGACAAAGAAGAAAGACACACCCACAACATCCATTCAGACACCCACAACTTTCACCCAGTCACACTTACAATACTCACCCATCCATTCAGACACACCCATAAAACACCCATTCACCCAGATACACCTCCAACACCCACCCATCCACCCAGCCACACCCGTAAAATTTATCCAGACACACCTGTAAGTACCTAATAAAAATTAGCGTCTTAATGGAGTTCCGAGACGGTCAATCAGCTTGAGTCAAGCACGTTGATTTTCTGTATGTATTTGTTCCGTTGCTAGCGTAAACAAATCAAACAAACCTAAAAAGCTTTAAAATGCTTGACTCAAGCATCAAGCAAGTATTGTAGACGATCAAAATGTTTAAGACAAGATCGACGCCAAGCTGATTGACCATCACGGAACTCCAAGGTTTTAACAAATTTATGACGTGACAAGAAAATGGCGCGCGCAAAGCAAATTACAAAAAAAGTACATCAAGAAGGTTCCGAGTCTGAGTTTTTAACAAATTAAAATAGGTTGCATGATAATTTCGGCACCATGGAGGTAGAAATAAATAGGTATAATTATGTTTTGAATTTACAATACTCATTGCACACGATGTTCTAAATTCAAATTTACTTTAACCTCTAGAGGATAAAACCGGCTTTTGCACTCAGATATCGAAGAGCAAAAACGCTTTTTCCGAGATGGTGGGATGAAAAGGTTATTTTTAAATCTCCTATCAACACCGCGTACGCGCAGCAACAGCACAGACACCGCAAAGCCTCAGCTCAGTATAAGAAAATAAGCTTTGTGTAAAAATCATAAGAATGAAAATTGTATCGAACGCACTGGACAACGAGCGCTTAGAAAACGCGTACGTTGGTAGGCGCCCTAACGGTTAACAATAACTAAAAATGGACAGCTTACCTGGGGAAACATCTAGAATTACTGTAATTTCATAAAAGTAAGGTGTACAAAAATGGTCCACCCCCGTGAGACTTAATATGGTGGATATCTTTAGGTGTTAAACACATCTCAGCAAAGCCCTTTGGGAATTAAATAGACGTGATTTACTAATTATAAGTGATCATTCTTTATGGCTAATGATTCTATCCCAAGATATATGTCAAAGTAACAGTCAATTATTTTAATCGGATCATCAACGAAAATTAAATACAACATTAATGTTTTGGTTCTTTAAGTCTGAAAAGTGAATTTTTTCAAAATCTCGAATCAAGTTTATTGAATGTCATACAAAAACATTTGCAGTTTGCACCCACCTACTGATTTCCCATTTTTTTTTGTAAGATACACTTTAAAATTGTGTCATCGTCGTTAAAGTGTATCATTGTTACCTACAATATACCATGCTTCAATATATTCCATGTTATAATTCGACGTGTGTACACGAAATACGAATTACCGAGAACAGAATGTGAAAAGTAATAAACGCTTAGCAACAGAGCAAGAGCGATGCAATTAAACTTTAGCGGTTAAAAGATTAAGGGGTTTCTTTGTAGCGGATTGTGGCCGAACATGCTGCTGTCTCATTATATTGGCCAAAAGATAAATAGCCTAGGGGAGGTCGGGCAAAACGACAAAAAAAAAGAATTATATCGTTTAATTATTTTATCATCAATTTGCTACTCAGGACAGCCAAGAGGTCACATGTCGGGATGTACGATTAAAGACCTCAGTATCCAATTTAAAGATTAAAAAATACTCAGAACTCAAGTATTCGTACAACAAACTTCAGTACAACAGATTGCCTGCAAAGCAGCATGAATAAGTATGCTCTTCAAAAATATATATACAATTAGGGGTCACCTCACCACAGACATGCGATTAAGGTGAACAACTAAGTTGCATAGTCTGCGGACTTGCATAGAAGCCTGTTCTAAAAGCTATTTAGTTGTACCATTTAGTTGGAAAGATGTGCGGGCGTACCTTGGAGTACCATAGGTAGGTACCACAGATATATTATATTGATATATCTGTGGTAGGTAAGTACGTTTCTATGACTATTGGTACAATCTGCGTTTTAGTCGTCCAAATTGAAATCACATGTCTGTGGTCACCCTAAGACACTGTTTTTAACACAGTATGTATGTCGTTACAGTATTTTACGTTTTAAGTCGTTTCATCACAGTCGAAATTCTGAAATCTGCGGACCAGGAACACTGAACAAACTCCCCCAAGAACAAATAAGCGCTATTTCCCTCTCATTTCAAAGAGTAGGATAGATGGCGAGACATCGATTATTTTCTGAATTATTTGTACAAAGCTACAGTCACACACCTTCAACATACATTGACAAGACAATCGGAATATAAAAAAAAACGAGTACCGTACATAATTATTTTATTAAAAGCATGTATTTTTTACGTTATGATATGAAACTACTTATTGTTAATCAGAAAGAGAGTGCTGAATGAATCTGAATCTTTCAAATTGAAAGATTCAGATTCAAATTAAAACAACTTACTGTTTTTCTCAACTGCAACCTAACTATTCACAAGCCTTTCTTTTGCTGAATACAAAGACCTAACAACAGGATGTTGATTATAGGGTAAAACGGGACCCATTACTAAGAATCCGGTGTCCGTCCGTACGGCTGTCGTCACCAGACTGTACCTTATGAACCGTGATGATGATGTATTTAATTAAATATTTAAGAGGGCTTCCATACAACATACATGCTTTTTTTGAACTTGGTAACACTTGGCTGGTTTTTTTACATGTAGATGTATGCACCTAAACTCTGTTAAATTTCATAAAATCAGACGGGCAATGGAAAGGCATATGCTGTGACATATTCCGCAGAACCCGTTCAAAATATGCTCTTCGCGCCGGTCTGTGTGAATGGACCCTAAGGGAGTAAATGTACCAGCCATAACATAATTAAACAGGCTATAGGCAAAGCCCTGTGGTCATTTTGAAATTGCTTGCAAATCCCTAACATTGCAAGACCCCTATGGAATATTGATCGGTACAGTGATGGTAGATAGACAGTATGTATAATGGCGTTCCTATTTTGTTTACCTGTACACAGTACCACCGGACAGATGTCGGCGGTCTCTCTCCCTGTCTGGCCACCCCCAGGAACGACGAGTAGGAGGATTCACCCCCGCCCGCCATCTTAAATTGAACGGCTCCCATAGTTAATATCAGATCGTTGAAGGGGAAGCACGAAATCATAAATTCGTTAACGTGATGGAGTATCTATAATATTTTTATACTTAATATCTTTTAAAAGGTTAGATAATAATAATATAATTGTGAAAACCATTGTTATGTTGTTCACGGAGAGTTCGCCCAGACTGAAACTTTGTTAAACATATAATTTTGATGGCCATTGGTCAGGCATCATCAAAATCGGTAAGTAGGATAACGGAATACGGACATAGACACATAAATTGATATGTCACGTCTTTCTCCCACAGGGGTAGGCAGAGATCACTTCTTTCCACTTGCTATGATCCTTATATACTTCTTTCGCTTCATCCAATCTCATCAATCTCTTCAATGCATGCCCGTCGGTTTCGGGTACTCTTGACCTAGCTCTTTCTTAATAGACTTTCAGCCATGTAGTAAACTACCATATTCTTTGATTTATATTATCCATCACACAGTAAAGGTGCTAGTGATGAATGAATGTATAGAAAAGAGACGGAACGGACCATGTCGATAGACCGATGAACGGAGAGAGTGATTAGAATGATAACATTCCAATCCATACGGTACCACGGGACGTGGACGGACACATCTCTTTCCGGGGGCAGAAAATCTTTTCCTCTCGCTCTAACTCGCACTAAATAATAAATAAAATAAATAAATAAATATTTTTACACTCACACCTATTATCTAGCCTAAGCACTTGTGATAAGGATACTAGATGACGGACATATTTTTAATTTAATTATGTATATAAATGTTGAAAATATACTACATAAACATATACACAGTCATGACTCGGAAACAAACATTTGTGGTCATCACAAAGTTTGCCCCTACCAGGATTCGAACCCGGGACCTCTTGGCCAATACCCAGGAATCTGAGCATTCGACCAAGGCGGCCGTCAAATCCTGAGACAAAACACTGTCAAGTGGTGGAGAGAGACTTGTCCACGTCCCCGTGCGAGGCCCGCGGTGGTGGTTTACTGTCCACCATTCGGGTTCCCAAGATAATTATTGGTCTACCTACACTGGTCTATTCTAAGCAGATGTACCGAAGCGCCAAATGACTCCACTAACTTACAGTAAAGCTTAATAGCGAAATTGTACTTCTGAATTGAAGCGTTTTGAAGCGGATAAAAGATTGCTTACGTCTTGTCAGCACTAACAATTGCTGGCGGGAATATTTGGCGGCTATTTCGAAACATGATTGACATTTAAGTAATTATTTGAGAATTATATATTCGTTATCACCACCTATTCAGTGGCCATCATCAAGTTTGTAACCATTTAATTCGGGTCAAGCACTACATTGATACATTAGGTAGGGAAAAGGTGTAACACCCATATTATTATAATTCAACAAAAATATAACTAAGGATATGGCTGTATGGGATAGGTCACTTTGCCTTCCCATAAAAAGGAGAATTGAAAGAGGAGTGCTTGGTGGGCTTTCAATGGGGACAGTAAAATTTTTATTTAAATCATTCAAACATTGTTTCAGAGTGGACTTTATGTAGTAAAAGTGGTGTTATTTTGATGCATAAGGATCCGTGTTAAGGGCCGGTTGGTCAGCGTAAATAGGTATTTAGCGCCGTCCCGGCCGCGCGGAACTTACTTCGCACCGCCGGTACTTCGGTGAACTCACAAAGGCCCTCTCCAGTGACACAGTATAAAAATAAGCAATAGAATATTGTTATTCAAATTAAACAATGCTTTTTTTATGAATCGTTATTTTGTGGGTTTGTTCATTTTATTAATGCATTTTTATTTGTAATACTTATTTGGGTCTCAATTACTACTAAAATTTGACCCAGTATTTTTATATTCATTACCGCCAAAATGGAGCTGTATTGTTTTTCGAGTTCATGTATTGTAAATATTATGTATTACGAGAGTTTCTTTATTCCACCATTACTTCTAAATGTCTCAACAGATTGAGACGTATAGTAAAATTTACAAATGGGATTAGTTATTGAGATAAGACCCGATTCAAAACCAAATTCTGTTCATTACATGTTGTTAGGTCAAACAAATAAGAAATCTTATAATACATACATAAATCACGTCTATATCCCCGAAGGGGCAGGCAGAGGTGAACTAGCACCCACGTTTCGCCAATTATGTTAGGTCCCATGTAATAGGTGGCGAGCCTATTGCCATATATTGGGCACAAAAGTGTCGCAGTACATTGCTAGGTGGTATAAGAGGAACGCTGCTGCCCATTCCTCATCACTGATTTATCCTTAGTCGCCTCGTACGACACCCACGGGAGAGATTTGGGGTGGTGACAATTGTATTCTACTCTGCCGTCACCGCACGGTTTAAAATCTTATAATGCTTGACACCATTGCTTAGTTTACGTAATCGCAGGCCAAGCGCTCTATACCACTTCGCTAGCGAGCTCGACAAAATATGAATTATCAAAAATCATAGCTATCTCCAGTATAACATCTGCCGATATTCTTATACTATGGCACTATGATAGTATTTTAGGCATGACGTCAGAAGTTCATTGATGGTGCACGATAAAAGTGAAGCGGAAAAAAATCAAAAAATTGGCACAGTTCCGTCGTCCGTGAGCACTAACGTGCGACTGATCGGAGCTGCCGAGCTGTTGCGTTCGCGCATTTTATAGGTATTTAAACATTATAATTAAAACAATTATTTTATCAAGTCAAACCCTGCGAATATGTCTATAAATATTTAATGGCTTTAATTGTGCGCAAGAATTTTACTTTGGGATTTTTTTCTATTGAGTGAAGTTTATTAAATCTTTTAAGTGAATGCGAATTAAACTAGAATAAATCCTTAACTTGTACATATATATTTTTCAGACTTGTTAACACTATGTTAAATGTCTCAGATTGTTTTAAAAGTTGCCTCTTTCGACCCACAGGGCCTTAATGTTCAATTATGATGAATCATTGAAATAAAAGTGTTGTGACGGGTTTAACGTTGAGAATTTTATAGTGGTTTTCACCACCTCATCGGTCGCCGCCGTCATGAACTTTGTTACCATTCGACTCGCACCAAGCACTAGATGCGTTAAAATGTGTTTAACCCATATTTTAAGGTAAAATTCATTTCATGAATTCATATAATTCATTCATTTCATGAATTAATATCATTAATTCCAATCATTCATTATTTTCATTCATTCAAAATTAAGTAAAGTAAACGAAAACATACAAAGAAAGTTCCTAAAGGACTTGTTTCCAGAAACGTTAAACCAATTATAAAAAAAAGAGAATTAAAATAACTAGTGTGCATTGGGGTGCTTGGCGGGCTTTCAATGGCGTCAGTCAAATTTTTATTTCAATCATTCAAACATTGTTTCAGAGTGGACTTTGTGTAGTAAAAGTGGTGTTATTTTGATGCATAAGGTGTTGATGTTCAATTATGAAGAATCATTGAAATAAAAGTGTTGTGCCGTGTTTGACGTTGAAAATTTTATCGCGGTTTTCACCACCTCATCGGTCACCGTCATGAACTTCCGTAGTATTATTGTTACCATTTGACTCGCGCCAAGCACTCCCAAGATGCGTTAAAATATGTGACACCCATATTTTAACGTAAATTCATTTCATTTATACACATCACCCACTCATTATTTCATAAGACTACAGATAAAATATACACAAGATATGGTTGTATAGGCTTAACCCTTTGCCTTCCCTAAAAATAAGCACAATTAAAAAAAACTAGAGTGCGTTTCATTTTAAAGTTCCTATGCCGTGATGGTGGCTACAATGTCTGTCATCAGCGTCAATATGTAAGTCATATTTGCAGGTTCGTTGAGAAAATCATGTATTGTATTCTCTTTGAAAATCATGCCCGAAACATTGAAAAGTGATAAGATTAATTGTGTTATAAGCAAATGTCTTTTGTGAACGTGAAAAACGGAAAGAGGTCCCGCCTAATCCATATTAGTGTGTACAAGTTCGGATTGCCGCCATTAAATTGAGTTACCAGTATCAGTTTTATTAAGTGTTTGTTAAATAAATTTAAGATATTTAGGGCCTGTTTCACAATCGAAAAGTAAAGTTTGAAGTAAGCTACTTCGAACTTATCTGCTCAGTAAACAAATTTTTGCGTTTCACAATCTCTGAGTAGGGTTAATTACAACGTAATCTGCAGATTAAATTAATCATCGGATGCACTACCAAGTAGCCGTATACTTGTGAGAAGTAAATCTATTTATGACAAGATAACCTCAAATACGACATTTCTAGATTCATCAACAATGTTTATTATTGTCATTTAAAATGGAAATTTTTGATCTTATTGAAGATGAATTTGACGATTTTTTCGGTCGCATGACCGTGACATGACATCGGACCACGTAGGGAACCAATATTTCGGTATCGTGTAAACAACATGGATAAATATGATGATACTGACTGACTTCAAGATAGGATTCCGACTTTCTAAAGAGGGTGTTAATTATATGTTTTCTCTAATAGAGCATTCAATAACAGCTCCTACGTCGAGGTAAGTTGTTATGTATTCCTACATCTATAGCGACAGTACGTAAAATTTACACTTTTCATTATTTTTTGCATCCTAGTCCTACTACTTACCTAGTTTTATTAATATATTATATCCTTGTTCTAGGAATTATGCAGTTAAACCTTTGGATCGTCTATTATTAACACAAAGATATTATGCAACAGGAAGTTTCCTTAGCGTAGTTGGTGACTTCACTGGTGTAAACAAGGCATCTGCTAGTCAAATTGTTAAATTAATTTCACATGCGATTGCACAGCTACTGATCAAGAAACATCCAAACATCAATAGGGATAATGATTGGAACATACCACCTTCATCCCAACACCGTCCTCATACTGCCAAAAACAATGATACCTACTGTGAGCTCTGTTTGTGTAAATCGGAATACCTACAATTGTGTAGTGCTCGTGCAAATAATATTTGCATGAGCACTACACAATGTAATGTTTTATTTATTATAAGAAAACATTATATAGTTAGTTAAGAAATTTATTTAAAATAAAATGTTCACAAATTTTTATCAATTTTATTTTGCAACCAGTCTTCTTCTTTACAACCACTGTTTCCGTTTATGCTCTCATTCCTCTTCTATAATTTGTTTCTGCGATTTCTAGTTTGCTTTCCGCCACCTTTTCAAAAGGTCTCATTGGTTTTTGTTTACCTAAAACAAGTAGGAAATTATTTATTTAAAGAAATTTTCATTTGGCTAAATTATATGAAAATATATCCTCGTGAGGCCCAGACAGAGATAGACGAATCACCGGAGTCAGATATTTGAACGCATCTACTGCTTGGCGTGAATTTAATTCTAGTAAAAGTTCATGATGACTGATGAGGTGGTGAAAACCACTATAGAATTCTCAACATAAAACACATCACAAGACTTATTTTCAATGATTCTGCATAATTGCACATCAACACGGATGTTTGTGCAGCAAAATAACATCACTTTCACTGCACAAAATCCACTCTGAAACAATTTTTGAATTATTGAAAATAATCTGACTGACACCATTGAAACCTATCTCCAAAGAGTATATAATACACTACGTATAAGAGTCGGGACTTCAAACAAGCTTTTTGAAAATTTTGACTCGCAGTTTAGGCTAAGATCTCGTACCAACCAACAGAGACAGATAAAAAAGTAATGCCAACATACTACAAAAGCAAACTAAGGATGTGGTGTACGCTACAGAATGTGTCGATATCGATAAAAACGAATGGGTACCCCCCCCCCCTGCCTTGCAGAACTTGCAGACAGATTTTTTAATCCTACAAAAGCAAAATAAAAAGCTCTGTTCGTTTGAAAATATTGAGTATTATTCAATTACGTGTAATTATTTAATACAATTTATTTAACAACAAAAAATAAAAGTTATGTTTACAATGTGGAAATTAAATTGTTGATAATTTTCTGATCTCATATTCTAGGCGGAGTCTTCAGATGTTAGCTGATCGATCAACACACGTTTTTGCAATGTTGTGTAAGCAAGTAAGCAGGACATTTAGATCTGAAATAATAAATAGAGATTAGTAAATATATCGTTTGAGTTTACGCTGGTCATCATCAATTTAATTTATTGTTCACCACTTACCATAGCGGACTATGTGTAACGCGCCCGAAGGTCTGCCCAATCAATGAAATCTGGTTCTGAAATAAAATACTCATTAGCTTCAGGAATTGAGCTATCAAACCATATCGGAAAGATAGGTTATGTAGCTTACCAATAGAGGCGCTTATGCGGTTGCAACGATCACACCCGACGGGCATCGTGTAGCAAGGCGGCAGTCACGCTTTCTTCTTCTTCTAGTGCCTCTTCAATTCGGAAGATAAGCCGTCAGCTTTTTATATTCATCTCTGTCAGTCGCAAACCGAAACAGCTTTTCAACGGGGTTAATGCCGATCCACTCTCATATGCTTTGCAGCCATGACTCTCATCGCCTTTCAACAAGTCACGCTGTGATCTGAAAAATAAGTGGAGTTGAACACAGAAGAACTTTTGATGATGATATTGAGAGATGAACACATGCGAATAATTTTGCGCAATGTTCTGCATTATATTAAAACTCATACAACAAACTTTGTTGTTAATGATGTTAGCTATCTAGTCATGGGAGGTTTTTGTTATTTTATAAATAACCCTATATATGATATACTATATTATAATATATTGCAATAGACAATTATGTATTAAACTAATGAAACATCTCAAGTACATTTGATACCCAAATTTACGAAAATAGATTTTTTATCGATAATCTGGTAAGTAGTAAGGACATCGCTACGGCGCATATGGTTTTTGATTAAAGTGACCAGCACTTATTTCTAATTACTTAGCGTTTATATAATAACATGGAAAACTACTTACCGCTTCTCATCTAGTGGGAATTGGCCATGAAAACCCTCTTTTGGTTTAATTTCCTACCAGATTTTAGTCAACATATTTCACACCTTTTGTAAAACATTTTGCTGTTATGCACATAAATAAATGACACAAACTAGTAGATATACACTAATGATAAGTCACTGAAGACAATAAATAGGCACAAGATGGAAAACTAAACTAAAACAACGCTTTATTTTATATTTTCAAAACGGCATAGTGACTTATTGACATTAGTGACACACTCCGGCAGCGTGAGACAAGGAAGGTTAGATCGGAAGTAAGAGACAAAACAAGTCGCCATTAAAATTTGCCTAAACTCCATACATTTTTTCTGCAGTATAGGAGTTTCGCCAGGCTGCCTATCTCACTGACAAACGTTTGACATGGATCTTTTGTTGACAACTCGTTACGTTCCATTCTTACAGAAACATTGATTTTAGAAAAGGTGAAATCACTTAACAACCTCACAATGTACTATGTTTTTCATGTGAATACATCTTTATTTTATGTGAAAATCATAACGAAAAATATTTGTAATTTAGTTGCTGCATTTACTGTACTTATTACAAATACAGAAATTATTCTTACCTTGAAACGAAACGGTAAACTCTAAAGTTGCCAGCATACTCCTAAGTAAGTATTTATTAGTTAATCTTCACTTTAATTTACTAGTTGGATGATTGTGAAACGCAAAGAAAGTTACCGGAAGGATTTAACCTCTATGTAATTTACTGGCTAAGTAAATACTTATAACTTTACTTTTCGATTGTGAAACAGACCCTTATATTAGTTTTATATCTGTTAATAAATAGTACTATTATCGATATAATGACATACAAGAGTGAAGAAATGTCAAATGTAGACATGTTAAATGAACACAATTATTGCTAATCATAATAAATATAACATTTTATTATAATTTAACCTTTTTTTACTTAATGAGAGTATCCTTCTTACTTCACTACACAATTTATAATTATCTGTCTAATTTCTTTCATACTAATAATGACATGAACTAACTGTTCTCGCAAATTTTGATGAACTTTGGTTTATGACTTTAAAAAAAAACTAATATGTAACCATAAGTAACAAAATAAGATAGATGCATAATTGTTTATAGTTAATCTAAAAAATCTCCCTGAATTAAAGGTAAGACAATGAAGTTGAAATGGTATAATTTTCTTGCATTACTACCAACATCACGGCATAGGAACTATAAGATGAAACGCACTCTAATAGTGTTTGGAAGTGTTTGGCGCGTTTCAAAGATGTCAGTCAGATTTATTTTCGCTTATTCAAAAACTAATAAACATTAATAATAATTGTTACAGAGTGGATTTTGTGCAGTGAAAGTGATGTTATTTTGATGCACAAGCATCCGTGTTGATGTGCAATTATGCAGAATCGTTGAAAATAAGTCGTGTGATGTGTTTGTTGTTGTGGTGAAAACCACTATGAAAAGTGGTTTTGTCCACCTCTGCAGTCACCGTCATGAACTCTGTTACCATTCAATTCGCGCCAAGCACTCCCTAGATGCGTTTAATATATGTAAATATATGTGACACCTATATTTTAATGTAAAATTCATTTCATTCATACATTTCCCCCACTCATTATATCATATGCATACATACATAAATCACGCCTATATCCCCGAAGGGGTAGGCAGAGGTGAACTAGCACCCACGCTTCGCCAATTATGCTAGGTCCCATGTAATAGGTGGCGAGCCTATTGCCATTATTTCATATGACTACAGATAAAATATACACTAAAGACTTGGCTGTATGGGCTACCTTTTGCCTTCCCTAAAACATAGGGAAAATTAAAAAAACTGGTGTTTGGCGCGTTTCAAAGGTGTCAGTCAGAGTTATTGTCGCTTATTCAAAAATTGTTACAGAGTGGAGTTTGTGCAGTAAAGTTGTGTTATTTTGAAGCACAAGCATCCGTGTTGATGTGCAAATAAGTAGAATGTGATGTTGTAGTGAAAATCAATCAAAAAGTGGTTTTACCCTCTTCATCAGTCTCCATGATGAACTCTGTTATATACCATTCAATTCGCGCCAAGCACTAATTAGATGCATTAAAATATGTTACACCCATACTTTAACGTAAAATTCATACATTTCACCCACTCATTATTTCATATGAATACAGATCAAATAATATACTAAAAACATGGCTGTATAGGCTTGACCGTTTGCCTTTCTTAAAATATCGGGATTATTAAAAAACTTATATTTTTGGCGGGAGTATTTGGCGCCCTTTCAACGGAGTCTGTCAGCGTTTCTTTTTTTTAAATTTGACAAAGTTAATGATGTCCTACTAATGGTAGAAATTATATCGATATTTAGTTACATGATGAAATAACAAATAACAACAGACACAAGGGCTGAAATGGAATTTAGGTTTTATTTCTGATGATTATGATTTATGAAAATAAAACACTGGAATTTTTTTCTAAATAGTACATTTGTTTTTATAAATACATACATAATAATTGGTAATAATGTCTAGGAATATCTACAATATTATAGTAAAACTTGTAGGTAGAACCTATTGCAAAGTTGGAAAATCGATAGCGAATTGTATAAACGGGATTCTCAGCTTTCACCCGGCTGTTACTATAATTATTACTCTTTCCATCTCTTGTAAATACGTAATTATATACAGGTAGGTACCACCCAAAATACACGAAATTCAATCTTAATTTAATACTTCATCATTTCATCACTTTTGTCTTGCTAAATTTACTTTCAGTACGGATTCTATTTTGAATGTTGGAAACAAATTTTCAAGTAACCTTGATTTGTTTTAACGCCTTAATGCGACATCATTAAAGCGTGTGACAATAAAAACGGGAGTAGAGAGTGCTTGGCATGCATTGAATGGGTTTGATTTTTTGGACGCCATTGACTGAAATGAAAGGGCGCCAAACACTCCTCAAGTAGGTTATATTTTTTTTGTTTTCCCTTAAATCACAACACAAAAAAAATATTGCAAAAGTATTAACTTAATGTATTAACTGCAAATGTATTTACTTAATATGTCGTAACTTAATGTATTAACTGCAAATGTATTTACTTAATATGTCGTAGTTGTGACGTCATCGCATGTAATATAATATAAAAGTACATTTGATTTTTGAACCGAACTGAATATTTATTTATAATAAAATTTAAAATCTTTTTAAGCATATCTATACGAATCACCTACCTTTTGGGGAACCATTTCAATTCTACTTATTTCATTGCGATAACTACAGATGTCGCTGTCATGACTAAAGAGATTTGTTATTGTTTGGGTCGCTAGATGGCGCTGTTTATAGAATTCAAATAAAAATAAAATGCACGATACTCACTTAGTTTACTAAAAAATTAAAAATAATATATGCTGAGCTAATTATGAACTAAATGATTATTATTATTCATTCCCTACTTCACAAATAGAACGCAGTTATAATCCATTTTTTCTGCACGCTAGTAAGGCAAGTACCTACATAAGTGCGGCTAAATTAAACACTTCCAGCAATGGTTCCAAACCTAGGAACTATACAGTTCAAAATAAGGGTTTGAACGAACATTAAAGCGTAATACCTAATAATGTAAAAGCCCAGCAGCACATTAAGTATTAAAAAACACAATTCCCTTCTTTCTCTCTGCCACTTTCATACAACCATATAAAGGACGTCCACTTCATTTTACAATTAATAATAACTGTATTATTAAATCCTGTGTCAGCTAGGTAGCATCTAAAGATATTACTTAAATCAGTGTACACATCAAACAAACATATACCTACATAGAAAATCAGATAGGTAACTTACAGGTATAAGTTTGTTTAAATTTTCGCCTTTCAATTATGAAAAGGCGAATAATAAAGTATTATTATAATATTTATGGAAATTAGCATTATTAATCTAAATGATATTACCGTTATATGTCACATTTCAAAACCCTATTAATTTTCACATGAATAAAGCGTAAGCTGCGTCAAATATGCAGCTTCAGGGGATACCTATTATTTCTAAATTATCGAAAACACAGTGAAATGATTACAATCAGAAGTATTTTTTTCTTCCTTCTTCGCTGTCAGTGTTATGAGTGCGAGAGAGACGAATAATGTTGCGTCGCAGTAATAATAATGATGGCACAAACGCTAATTTCGTCCCTCGCGCCCTTTCGTGCCGTTCTTGGCAACCGGTTTTGTTTGTGGAACGGTCGTAAAATGAATCAGCCAATGAGAGGCTAGGGATTGTGGCAGGCGTACCATTGGCGACGGCTGATAGAGAGCGCTGCGGGGTAAAGCGGGGAATGGGTGCGGCGCGCCGGTAACGCGCGCTCACTCTACAGTAGTGAGCGCAGTCGTGTTTCGCCACTCGAAAAGAAGGTTATTGTTACAATGAGACGGGTGCCGGACTATCGATAAAGTGTGTTTGTATGTCGTTTTCGTCGATAATAAGTGTTGTGTTTACTTTCACTCGTGCGAATGTCTCAATCCTTACCTTTTCGTTTGTTTTTTCTTTTAATTACTGCCGCATGGGACGGCGCTTGAGTTTCAGTTAACCTTTTATTTTGAAACGATGGAACGTTGTTCTTATGGTTTTTACACCAAAAGGTATTTTATGTTATTTTTTACTTTGCGATTGCGATCGGACGTGGGTGAATGCGTCGCGTGTGGCATGCTATTAAAGGTGATGGACTAAAGATCCTGCTTGCCCTTTATAACGGATATAATGTGTGTGATATCTTCACTGAATATAGAATATCTCCTTATTTGACCTAACTAGATTCTTGAGAAAAGTGTTTCAACTCAAATAAAATGTTATATAAAATTGTTTGTTTATGTTAAATACATGTTACAGCAATATTATATCTTTTGAATTATATAACGGTACACAGACATAGTTTTACTTTATAAATAGGGGCTTATTTGGTATTATTATTGCAAAGCTTTGGTCGGGGAAATGCCGACAATGTGGGGCCTCGTACCCGAGGGTCGACAGCCGAGGGGAGGGAGAGCGCCGTCTGTCTGCACACATGCAGAACCGGTTTGCGATCCGACTCCCCTAGTGGGCTTTAATGCTCTCTTTCATTCGCCACACGCGTCCGCATAACGCCCTCTCTTTCGCACGTTTTCATTATTTTTTTGCTTCCCCTTGTGAAATAATGCCAGACGAGCAGTTTTTTTCCACAATACACATTAGACCCCTAACTACACGATGTTGCGTTATACCAATGTTACTTAAAATATACCATACATTTCTCATTAATATTGGTTTGGGATATATAATAGTGAAGAAATGAATCTTTTGGTTCCGTGTTTATATTTGATACTGTACAATTTGTATAAATAATAAGAACAATACAAAAGCATAATACCTTGCAAAAAAGTAGTCTCTTAATGATGTTCTCGAAGTACCTACATGAATTTAAATAAATATGAAAAATAACAATAGTAATCAGCCAGGTGACGGAAACCTTTGACAATTGAAAATAAGAAAAAATGTAGGACTTTTTAAGATATTACGTTTAGCACGTACAGCAGTACAATATTTTAAAGTGATTGATTAAAATAGTTTTATTTTGCGAAATAGGTATGTCGATGATTATTCTATCGACTTTAAAACAGCAAGTGTCTTCATGAACCATAGACAAACGTCATTCTGATGACAACTTGTTTACATGACATTGATTGTAGTTTGACAATTGGTATAAGTGAAACTAGAAAATACTACTGTATTTGTTTGTTTTTTTATTAATAAACAAGCTCAAATAGAGTAGGAATTATTTACATACACATATTTTCAATGGTGCACTTATATTATATCAACAAATAATATTCGCGTTTGGATATAATATATAAAGATAAACTTGTGACACAGTGTGTAAGGTGTTGAAAGTAATACAAAAAGTTTTTAATGTTTTTCAATCAGTATACGACCCTGTTCCGTTATATATATCAAAAATGGCAGGTTATTATACCAGGTAGTATATCCCCAATCTATGTTGCAGGTAAAAATTAGACTTCGAATCCTAATTTATAATACATGGATGTTTGAAATTGAAAAATGAACAATATTATAAATATTGCGATACAGTATGTGTGTGTGACACAGTTTGTGGTTATATAGTTATTTTAAAGAAGTTAATGATCATTATGGTTTGATAGACCTTTCAGTTTCATCAAATTATAGTAGGTACTTTATAATAGAACATGTAATTATTGCAAACATACATTCTTCATTAAAGTATGTACCATTTAGATATAAATTTAAAATACGTGTTCATGTTTTTTCCTAAAATATTAAAATAATATCATTCAATGTTTATCTTTTTATTAATTACACAAAAATGTAAAATTTATATACCAATACTTTTATAAAAGGGGAAACAAATAATTTTTTTATATTTGCATAATCACATTACTACTGGTTCTAAAATTTAGCCTACATAATAAGCATGCAGTAACAAGATATAATTTTCACACTAATGCATTATAATTTGAATAATATTTTCTTTGTGTCACTTACTCCATTGTAGAATCAAGATGCACATAGTATCAATTATATGTTACTTTCAAGTAGACAGATTTTGTGTGAAATTAAGTTAATTGATATCATTATGGTGTATAATATTATTTAAGTTACAACAATGTGTTTCAAAAATAGTAAAAAAAACTTTAATAAATAAATAAATGCATTATAATTTTGTCTTGTACGATTCTTGTTACACTCTTGATTATTGATATTAGGTAAATAAATAAATAAATCACACCTATCATCTAGCCCAAAGTAAGTAGCCTAAGCACTTGTGTTATGGATACTAGATGACGGACATATTTTATATATAATTATGTAAATAAATGTTGAAAATATACTACATACACATATATACAACCATGACTCGGGAACAAACATTTGTGGTCATCACAAAGTTTGTCCCTACCAGGATCCGAACCCAGGACCTCTTGGCCAATACACAGTGATCTGAGCATTCGACCAAGGCGGCGTAAGAACATAAACAGTATTGTTTGCTCTTTGGTTGTACTAAAATAGTGCTTCAAGAATAATTATTTATTTCTTTCTTGGGTAGTTTTGTAACACATTGGAAATTTGTACTTGCTTGGTTTTGTAATCATTTGAAAAGAATAAGTACACTAAACATGTTTCTTATAATTTGAAAGTGCCTGATAATGTTTTTACATTCACGAGTCACTTCCAGGTTAGAGACATGACTGATAGTTGCTTGGGATTTTTCTGGGTCTAATAATTATGTGTAAAGGGTCTAATAATTATGTGTAAAGGGTGCTGATTTCAAACATTAAGTCTCATTTATATGCTTCCTATTCTGTGCTAACATTTCTTATTAACATTTGAAGTAATGATTAGCAGTGACCTTTCTGATCATTGTGATTGTATTTTCGGCTTTCAGGTCAGAAATTTTAGATAACATACAAAAGAAGAAAGAACAAGAGAAGGAACCTCAGAGCCCTAGCTATCAACAACAGTTATCCAAAAATTCGGATAAACCTGTTACTCCTGTAGAACAAAATGTTAATACATCAGTAGCACAGCATGTGCCTACCCAGCAACTGCTTTCCCCTTCACACACACCAGGGCCACCAATTCACGGGAAGGATGACTCAAAGGACAAAACAATAAAGGTTGCGAATTCCACAACCATAACATTAATAGAGAACGGAAATCTAAATGGGGATAAAGACAAAGACAATAATTATCCCAAAAATTATTTTACATTAGAACCAAAAAATGACAAAAAGGATGATTGTAACAAAAATAGTATCACAATAACAAGGACTCTACCGAAGCAGTCACCTGGAGGTCAAACAGAAAAGCCCAAGGCTCCACATAAACCTGTTAAGAGACCACTTCAATGCCTAGAGACCCTTGCTGAGAAAGCGGGCATTACTTTTGAGGATAAGTATGAAGTAGCAAATACTCTACTTGCTCTAGATAAGCAAAATAATACATATAGACGACCAGAGCTTAAACAACCCAAGTCTGAACCAGAGAACCATAATACTGGCGAAGAATACAGATATAGGAATCAAAAAGAAGAGGATGATAAATTACAGGTGAATTTAATGATCTAATATTATTAGGTATTTATTATAATCAGTTAGTCTAACTGTATATTCATATAATATTTCAACTTACTAGATTCAGCAGCAAATAATTCAACAACAGCAACAGCAGCAATTGCAACAGCTGCAGCAGCATCAGTTACAGCAATTACAGCAACAGCAGTTGCAGCAATTACAGCAACAGGCTTTGCAAAGGCACCACCAGCAGGCTATACAACAACACATGAAGAACCAACAGGACCAACAGGAACTTGTAAGATAATTATAAAGAGACATTTTTAAATTTCCATGTGTCTGTCGTATTAAATTTGGCTTTGCATTATAATAAGTTACAGAAACAGTTCCAACAACAACAACAGCAGCAGCAACAACAACAGCAGCAGCAGCAGCAGCAACAACAGCAACAACAGCAACAGACGCAACAACAACAAACAAAAACTGAGCTTCATCAGGTTGCTCAACAACAGGATCTGCAGCAGCAGAAGTTTTTGCAGGTACTTACTGAATAAATTAATTGATTTTGCACTCTCATAGAAGGGGTGAGTGGACAAAGGTGTTAACTAACAAGAAGCTTAAATTGAGTTATGAGTATTTGAAAATTGTAAAATATATGCATCACATTTACACCTTTATTAGGGTCTGTTATGGTCTGATTTTTAATACCAATCAAAATTTGGGCGTGAGCTCATCAGTCGATATTCCGTCACATAAAACCTTCATGCAAAAAAGTATTTTTTTTTTGTTTTTTAGATAACACCTTTGTCCATTTACCTGGATCTATAGTCTGTACCATCTAATTTGTCTTATTTGGTAAACAATTTTGGCTCAACTTTAAAAAAAAATCACCTATTATAAAATAATATAATAACGCATTTATCAATAAAAAGGTGTGCCAAAATAAGACAAGTTAGATGGCACAGACTTATACCCCCTTATTATAAGACTTGGACTAAAGTTAGTCCTAGTTTAAAACTGATGCTGTACTTTTGTTTGCTGAATGCAATACAGAGTTATCGTGACTAACTTTAGTCCATGTTTTATATGGAGAGGGATAGTGCTTTAGTTGCAACTGTATGCGCAGGTGGTCAACAATCAACCAGTGCATACACAGCAGTTCAACGTGCCCGGCATTGGCGAGATCAACCTGAGTTTCTTAGCCCCGCCGCAGAATAACGTAAACCTATTGTACGACAAGAACCAGAAAACAAATATGAGCGGAGACATGAACAAGCCCCAACAAGTAGGTGCAATGCCGTGAAAATGGTTCATTACCGTTTAGACTTTCAATCTTTATTTTACACACAATTGTTTTACGTCATTTGTCGTCAAATAGGTGCAATGCCGTAAAAATGGTTTATTACCATTTAGACTTTCAATCTTTATTTTACACACAATTGTTTTACGTCATTTGTCGTCAAATAGGTGCAATGCCGTAAAAATGGTTCATTACCATTTAGACTTTCAATCTTTATTTTACACACAATTGTTTTACGTCATTTGTCGTCAAGTAGGTGCAATGTAGTGTTGCCCAAATGCAAGAACAAGACGAGACTTGGTCTTGGTCTTGCGCCAATACACCTGTGGGCCTACCGCCTAACTCGATTGCTAAAGCAAAAGCTATAGTTTAGACGTCATGCTGTCATTTCTCACCAAATGTACCTAAACTATTAACGATAGCTTTGAACGAATGACCACCGAATGATTTTGTATGAATTTGGCACAAAATCCGTGCCGACTAAAAATTCAGGATGGCTGCTGTAGCCGTAAGCAGTGCATAGCAATATAGCTATCATCAGCAATCGAGTTAGGCGGTTGGCCCCCTGGTCTTGGTCTTGGTCTTGCGCTCCCAGTCTTGGTCTTGCAGCAAGAGTCTTGCAATTACCTATTGACTATTGCTATTTATTAAAGTTTACTTTAGGTCTTAGGAATTAACATAGCTATAGTAAAGACCAATCAGATTAATAAATGTCTGAAGATTTGATAAGAAATTCGATAACTGCCACATGGTTATCAACTGAGCTATATGCCGTTTTCCATGGGAGTAACTGTTTCTTAATAAACATTTACGCTTTATAAGCTTACATGTGCTAAAACATGTAAAAAACAAATTAATTACAATAAATTGACTGTATTTTTAAGAACAATATCTCTCTAGAAAGAGATTGAACCCTCAACTTACATGAAATTTAATAAAAGAGTTTTATAATTTGCTTCTTCCTGCCCTGTTCCCAGTCTATCTGGGATCGGCGCAGTATGTTTCCTCTTCCATTCATATGTCAGACGTCACCAAGCCATCCACTCCCTTTTCATTCATGTCATCCATCCCACCGTAAAGGTGCTAGTGATGAATGAATGTATAGAAAAGAGACGGAACGGACCATGTCGAGAGACCTATGAACGGAGAGAGTGATTAGAATGACAACATTCCAATCCATACTGCTCAAGGTTTTGGCTTAGGTTTTACAGCCGGCCGCCTGCCTGACACCAACCCTCTTTGGGTATGCTGTTGTTGGTGGTTTGCCGTCCACCATTCGGGTGCCCCAAGGTGCTTATTGGTCTACACCGGGCAATCTCCCTTAGTCGACTTTTACGACACCCATGGGATGAGTTGGGGCTGGCCTATTCTACGTTATTTGTTCGCTCCCAGGCCAGCACAGAAGGCATGATTTGCAATGCCTTGAAAATGGTTCATAGACTTTTAATATTTATTTAACACACATTGTGTTTTCACATTTTATTGGTCACCGTTAGAAACAGTTTTTAAATGCTCTTTATTTGGAACATTATGCAGATGAACTTTTCGTGAGGGCACGTGCATTTATTTAGAGCAGGGCTTCTCAAAGTGGGGTCCACGGACCCTTTAGGGGTCCGCAGCATGTGTATCAGGTGTCCGCAATAGGTCAGTCTGTAGACATTTTTACTGGAAAAATGTGTGTAGTGGCAGTCAGGGTCCGTGGGATTGTCTCAATCGTTATGAGTGGTTTGTCACTGCAAAATGTTTAAGAAACCCTGATTTAGATCATGCCTATTTTCAAATGCGCGAAACGGGTATTAATTAGCTCTCCAATTTCTGTACCTACTCACTAGCGATGTATGTCGCACGTATGATGCAAAGTCCACGAAGAAAAGCCAACGCAGCAGCGTAATTGGATACATGCGACTGCCGGTGTTGAAGTATGCATCGGCACGGAAAGACTGCGAACGAAGGGTTCTTTCGTTTGGTTGACGACGCGTAAGTTGCAATCAGAAACCTTATTTCCTTTTCACGCTACGTTGGCTGATTAGTGTCACTTCGCGTCGCATACTGGCAGCCGGCAAAAAATACTAGTAAACTTTCTGCAGTAGTTTAATTGATAACGGGTATTAGTGATCGTTATTATTTGTGCCGTTGTGTCCCTCTAAATTGATAGGTGGCAAGCCTATTGCCTCTATAAATTAAGTGACCCAACGCGTACGGAAAAATTAATTAAAAAATCTGAAAGATATTGCGATCTCGTCTCAACAATGTGCATTATATGTGAAAGAATGGTAATACCTTTGAACAATTATTTAGTCTTAAGTATTGTTTATCAGCATCGCTTAGTAGGTGGTCATTTATTTTATTATTAGTACTATTATCAATTGTTTTTTCTTGAATCGCGCGTGTCAGATATGTACTACTCGTCTAGCTTGTTCGATATAATTGTTTGTGAGAGAAATATCCGGCTTGATATTTCTTATTTGCAGTACATCAGAAATAATATACAACGTTAGGTCCATAGAACGAATCTATATTTCAAAAATGCACATAACATAAAGTATTAGTAAAGAGTTAAAGGCTTCTAGATGGCCATTCATTCATCACAGTTTGTTTTGACAAGTAAATGAGTGTAATGTCGCCCTTAGATTGTAGAGGGTCAGACTCAAGTGGTGCAGCAGCAGATGAGCATGTCCCAGCACGAGACGGCACAGCAACATCCCCAGACTGTCACTGTGGTTTCTTCGATGCCCAGCACCATGGCCCCCCAGGTAATTCTATCAAATTCCTCCTATTCATTGGCAAAATTCACGACAAAACGCTGGCGATTTTGATTGACAAGGCAATTTTTTCGCTCTCCTTCAATAGAATCCCGCCCCATTGAAAAAACACTTCCCCTTACAGGGAATTAAAAAAAATACACAGCCAAATTCATTGTACTTTGCCCCCCCCCCCCCCCGTAATATACAGCTGCAGCTTGATGCTGAGTTTTTGGTAGTACAAATAACGACATATTCAGTGGCAGTAAGATCTTGGGCTGGAACGAACCCCGAATTTATGTACATACAGATTGTACCGGTATATTAAATACAGGGGTAGCTCGAAGGGATGAAATACGGGCAGGCGTTATACCGCCGCCGCCATATTGAACATTTGGTTGCAATGTGTGCGTGCGTCGAGAACGGCCGAACGTTCTTTAGGTTCGCTCCTTTATGCTTTGGCTTTGACGTCACATGATGGCGTAACTACATGGAAGATTTTTTTCGGTGTTTTTATTTAAAAAAAATACGGAAGGTAAGTGCCTAGTGATCTGTAGAAGATTGTAACATTGCCGTTATTAGTATTACCATATATCATTTTGTTGTTAAAGAGCTGCGAATAACGGAGACCTAAAATATTTACTTTGGTTTGAAGCTATTACTCGGCTAGTGGGCAAGGCGGGTAGCAAAGTGGGCAGGTTAGGTTAGCCTACGCAAAGATCCAGTTTAATGAAAAGAATTGGTGATACTTGCAGGCGGCGGCGCCACAAAAGCAAAGGCGAATTAGAGGGCCATGGACCGAAGAAACTGTAGAACAGGCGATTAAGGAATTGGAAACAAAAAGGATTTCGGTTAATGCTGCCGCTATAAAGTATGGGCTCGAATATAACACTTTAGTAAGGCGTATGAAAAAGAAATATGAGATAAGGAGGAGAATTTATAAGGTATTTAATGAGCTGCGAGAACTGAATTGTACCTATCAGATTATGAGTATGTCGCATTGTGATACCCGCCAACAGAAGTCGTTAGCTAAATGTGGACTTTCCTCCTTGTGAAGTGTTCACCCGCTTTGCCCAAGATGCATGCCCGCCGTAGGTCCCCCTTCAGGCAAAGCGGGCTTTTGTAGTTTTATTTTTTGGATTATTTGTTTTATTTTTGAATAAAGTGTGTTTTATAATGTTTGTTTATTTTATTTTTTAGTTTTTATATTATATCTACAAAAATTACTTGTACCTATCGTAGGGTATTTGTTTAGTTCAGGAAATAACTCAATGGACCGTTTTCCAATAATTATAAATTATGCGTAGTACCTGTTGATAAAATGGTTGTGTAAAGAATTTAACCGAAAAACCTCATTATGCTATTTATAATCAAGACGAATAATTTTTTACAAATAGCTGTTAATTATGAGAAGAGAATGTATGAATGAAAAATTATATTAAAATAAAATATCATAGAGTAAAAATGTCATAGAGTAAAAGTAACTGCTCAGGTGTAGAATCCCTGCATAGAAAAAAGTTAAAAGGACTGCCGTAGTCAACAGCCTTCACTAAACTATGTAACTTTCACATAAGTATTATTTATATATAATACATACATTTTCGAGTATTAAAAACTACTTGGATTCAAACCAATTTTATAATTATTAGAATATCCTCCAATAAAAAAAAATTAAATATTGTACAGAGTAGTCGTAGAAAAATTAAACATTTTTTACAATTTGCTACCGCAAACAATAAGTTTTATCACCTGCCCCGGGGACTCCCTCTATTTCCTTGTCAAAAGGGTTTTAGATGAGATTTATAAGTAACTTTTAAAAATAATTTTGCCAGTTATAAATTCACAAGATTATTGTGTGTTATTTATTCACTTTGATTGCCATGGGCCATCCTCAAATTGTAATAAGATAAAAATATGTCTTTAGATTTAGATTGAACTTAATATTTTTTATAACTAAATTAGACAAAAAAATGTGGACAACGGAATTCTACCAAGCTAACATTAAAAAAAAGTTAACATGTAAATCTATATTTGATATGACTTTTCTTAGCTATCGGTGCCGACGGTGCAACATGTGTGAGAACAGAGAATAGTGTAATCTGCGATTGCTGGAGCTCTCACGCCAAATTCGAATTTAAGTTTTGCACCCCAAAATATTACAAGAGTTCCGGTCGGCCCCCTAAATCCGTACACTACAAACGGTAACGGTCTTAAGAAACCTCATTATTGTGTTTATTGTATTTAAATAGGTTTAAGTATATGTTTTATTTTGGTTATAATTATAGTTTTTTTTATTAAATTGTTTATTTTCAATTTTGTTGTTTTTTTTTTATTTGAGCTCGCCTATCTCTTGTATCTGCCGCAATCATAATTATACTCCATCAATCATCTGCCTACATTACGTCCTACTTGCTAGATATAGCGGGCACAGATAATGACGAGTATCAGAATGTTATCGTCAATATCCTCGGCTTATTAGTGGCCAGTGTGGTGTATGGCATGCATACTGAAATTTGTTTTATGTTTCCTCCCTACGTTGGCTCTTTTTTAAGTGTCTTCAGTTCCTATAAGCCCTACCATTCAAGTTCTTCCTCTGTCTCCCATCTATTGTCTACTACGTGGCTGCCGTCCTACTGCCTACGAGTTAATTTTGTTTTGCTATTCTGCTTGTATTGTAGTTATTTATGTGATGAATAAGGGGAGAACGGGCAAGATAGATATATATTTGCTAAAGAACTCCCAAAAATAAATGCTTCCCGTGATGTATAATTTTATTTTATTGCGTATCTACTGTCAAAACTTGCCCTGACCGATGCCCATAGTTATAAACAGTCACCACTTTGTTCCCAGTATGTCCATCTTGCTCGGCCTATCCTAACAATCAGGTTATTCCAAACTTAAATTTCTCAGATCAAATCCTAACTTTAAAACAGTGTACGTAGAACAGAATATGGATTGAGAAATTTTCACACTTTGTGTTAACCTGATCTGCGAATGTTGTATAATTGAAATTTGTCGTGATATTTTAAAACTCTAGGTTCAGAGATGAAAGGTTCAGACTGAAATGAAACCGTTCGATTGCCGGGTCCTTTGTGTGATAGAAAGAGGAACGTTGAAAAGTGTACGGAATTTTAAACCAGCCCCGGAGATGTGCAGAAATCTACTTGGGGAAAATATATTTTCCTCTAGTTCTAACACCCACTAAATCCTGATATACCGCACTGTCGAGAGAATTTTAGCCACGTCCCGTGCTACGAGGGGATGTAGGCTTAGGGTGCCCTTTTAATTATGACGTATTAGTACTACTCCTCTCAATTCAATTCCACGTTCCCCTCTCTACCTAACAAAACTGAACTTACTGAATAATTTTAATGATATATCAATAATTTTCATAGTGTGTTCAACACACCAGATATGCGATATTTTAAAAAAAATATTTTTTCAAACGGCACATTTTTAAGATTTTTAAAAGTAACGCGTAAACTGCTTTTTAGAGCAAATCCTTATTTTGTGCTGACACGGCAAAATTTTAAAAAGGTCTTAAATATAATTTTTAAAATGCCGTATGTCGTATTACATTTTAGTGTTGTAAATGATTCTAAAAACGTTTCTTGTGTTACGAAAATTTTATTGAATATTCCATGAACAATATCAAGATGCTTTGAAAGGTTTAGGTACCTAATTGACAAAACGTAACAAATGTTTTTCGCTGTCCCAGATTCAGCCCCATCCAGGGCCAGCGGCAGCAACCGGAATCCAACAACAATCCAGTGCTGGGATAACAACTATGCCGCCTCTACAAAGCATACCGCCGAACACTCAACATCCACCCCAACTAAGGTACAGTTTCTTTCATTGAAATTTGGACTTGGCTTAGCAGAAAGGCTAATTTCAACACACCCAATCTCTTATATGAATATGTAGCGATTAAATGTTTGGCATTCATAAAATATCTAACTTTGGTTGAAGGGCGAGTGTAAAAAGAATTAAACAAAAAAAAAAACAGCAATGTTCCTCTTCGACCACCTAGCAATGTATGGATGAAATGGTTGAACCTTTACTCCAATATATTTACTTAAATACATATACAATTACACACCTTCGGCGTTGGCATAGGTGTTTTAACACCAGTCAATTTAATAGTACATTTAACTATTATTTTGGATAATTCCCAATGGCATACATAAATTGTTCCTTTCTGCTAAACCATGTCCATTTAATAAATAGTCATGTAATTACTAGACATACATTTTGTAGTGAAAATTGGAGACATGTTTACCTAATTAATTAAATATAAACAAGATTAGTCATGTCTATTTTTTTATAGTTGAAGTTTACTTTTGAAATTTCTCATTATGCAAGTCAAATACACTAACCAATTAACAAGTATCGAAAACCAGTTATTTTTAAATAAATATTTTGATATTTTATCCAAGATCTGAGTCCAAGATCAATTTATGTTTCAATGCAAAATAGAAATAACGGTTCCAATAAGTAGGTGCAGGATTTTTTTTAACTTGTAAGTTTCACCACAATTCTCTGTAGGTATACAAAACTCTAAGACGAACCCCCAACATCTGTTTTTTTTTTAATGACAGCGTCCTCTTAGTTTTTATGATAATAGACCCAAACAATAATGCGCTATTGGTCGTTTTTGTATTAGCATTTTCAAATATCGTATCTTTGCCTAAAAAGTTGTGGTAGATTCTTGTTTCTAGCGCATTTATTTATTTTATTAATATAAAACTTTCGCCCCAAGTTTTAAGGTTTTTGAAACAACTTAAACTATCGGAACCTTGTTAGTAAAAGCCTGATTGATTTCTGAGTAAGGTATCTAAATTGACTATACTACACGTCTCACAAAATTATGACCACCTGTCATTAGACAGTAATTTAAGTGTTATTCATTAGACAGTAAGTTAATTACAGTAACGATTGTTAGTAACACTTTCTCATGGCAGATTTACTATTATATATTTGTGAATGATTTGTCTCTCGGGCAACACGAACGCAAGGCTAACCGTAAACCTTGAATAGCAGTTTAAATCCCTAAAAAAACTAGATACGGCCGAATAGCGAAGCACTAAGCCGGGCCCTCTACTTTATTACGTGCTATACTGTTATTCGAAATACATCTACCTCGATCTCATCTCGTTTGTGGCATTTTTTTCTTAACATTTCACAAAAGCCTTGTACCTGACTACATTGTACCTACCTCTTTGTTAATTACTCGAGGTTCGAACTACAGTTTTCGTCGTCATTAGGGTGACAGTCAAATATAAAATCAACCATTGTTTCAGTTTGAACATTCATGAAAAATTTGCCGTATAGGTAAATACTGATTAATTAATAATGTTAATAAATGTCCTACAAATCGCCTATTTTCCAGAACAAGTAAAGGTAAATACGATAGTCTGAAATCTACTATGTTTCGAATTACAAAACTGTTTTTGTTAAAGTACAGTATATTTTTCATCCATTGTCGAAATCCAAAATTAAACACCGCCAGTTGTACCTAAGGTGTGATCAATCGATATCCGCTTCGCAACCCCTCTAACAGTCTTCCACACCGACAAGGATTAATTATTCGGTCAGAGAAAAATATGCTCTCGGGAGCAGTGATTCGGTACAAATTAGCAAGCGTACACATCGTTTAGGAGCCGGTTCAGATAAAATGAATTCTTTAGCGACTTCGAGTACATTGCTGGTAGCACGCTAGACAATGGTCACCGAAACCCTTCATAAAGAGCAATGAATAAAGAAACGCGTCTCACTCGAACATAGGGAGCGATTTTCGTGCGTTCTTTTGCGATTATAAGGCCATTGCTGGTAGACCGAAACACCATTGTACTGAAGTCCCTTAATAACGGGCGATGGATAGCCAAATGCGTTACTTTTGCTCTTACTGTCGTAGGTTTATCTAATAAAAAGATGGCGGAGCGCGAAAGTGATTGCACTTTTTGCGCAGGCAGGTAAAGAATCTGTTTTTTTATATATCTATGCTAACTTTTTATAATAGCAAACTGACGTATCGATAATAAGATGCTTTACCTATCTTCAGTAGGTATCTCAGAAATTGACGTAGGTACTGCGCTCTGAATTTCAAAAACTATTTGATATGTCTTCCATTATTTTAATGTGAGGCCATAGGAGTGATATATATTACATTCGGTTTAATGATTAAATGTACATATATAATATTACATACATACATACATACATACGTCACGCCCATCTCCCACAGGGGTAGGCAGAGATCACTTCCTTCCACTTGCTACGATCCTTACATACTTCTTTCGCTTCATCCAATCTCATCAATCTCTTCATGCATGCCCGTCGGTTTCGGGCACTCTTGACCTGGCCCTTTTTCAAAAGACTTTCAATTTGATTATGAAAGATCCGCCTAGGCCTTCCCCTTCCCATTTCTCCTTTTTGTCATCCTTTTTGTCATTTACCTTTCATCCATTTTTTCGACGTGACCAAACCATGCGAGCATCCCTTTCTCAATCCTTGTCATTACAACTTCTTTCAAACCACACCTTTCTCTTATCACACTGTTATACAATCGGTCACTCAGCCTTACTCCAGCCATGCTCCTCAACGCTCTCATTTCTACTGCATTTATTCTACTTTCATGCTTCTTCTCCCACACCCAACTTTCACTTCCATACATTAATTTCGGGACCAGCACTCCATTATGAACAGCCATACGAGCCTTTCCGGAATTAAATGTAGGTAAAATAAATTGATTCGTTTAAATTTTAAGAGGTCGCTTAATTTAAATAAGTTGATTACACCGATTCGATTATAATTTTAACATTATTTAAATGTTAGAAACATTAATTAGTACAAAGATTTTGGTGGTTAGAAAAAAAAATTCGAAAAATTATGGTCTTGATGCGGGAATCCGGCCACCGGTCAGGCACCTGCCCGGATAGCAGCGGACGCGGGTTCGATTCCCGCATCAAGTCCATAATTTTTCGAAATTCTTTTTCTAACCACCAAACTCTTTGTTACACTGATGTTATTACAAAAAAAAATGTTTAGGACGTGTTTCGTCTCATAAATCAGAGGCTGTCTGTCACTGTCGCACACTATTTACAGAAATGGACAGCATCAGATTTAAACACTTCTTGAACAAAACACGTCACACTGCCGCACTCAGAGACGCCAATTAACGTGAATGAGTAAAAATAATGATAATTCATAACTAGGCGCCATTCTTGCGGGTCTATGGTCTAAATTTAAACAAAGCAGTCTCTCTTCAAGAAATTTTAAAAATTGTGTCTGCTACTTTGCTCTCTATAACTTTATATTAAATACCTACTATTGAAGATATTTAAGAAGATGAAGAAGTAACGTCAAGATTGAAAACACTTTAAGACGAGGCTGTATGGCAGAATTAAGCCTTCGCCTTTTCCACGTATCAAAATGGGAAAAACAGAACCAAAAAACAAATTGACATTAAGTACTCATTAAAGTTAATCGACGCCTCTGAGTGCGGTCGTTAAACACCCCGTTGTAATAACACCGATTGTTCGTCACACTGGTTTCCGATTAGGTAGGCCACTTATAGTCCGACATGTAAGTGCGCGACGCTCCTGCGGTATGAGGGGCGGTGGCGGGGACGGGGCACTCCAGATGCCAGCGGGGGCAGGCGATGCGGGGAGGAGGGAAAACTCGCTTCTCTTCTCTTCGCAGGAGGGTCCCGCACGACCTTGTCGGACTATAGTGTCTGAATTGTCCACACTGGTTTTCGATTAGGTAGGCCACTTACCACCGAATACTGAAACGCTACTCAAAGTTTGAGTGCTGCTTAACTTTTAAGTATTGTCAAAATTGACGTTTTTCCATGCAAATTCTGACTGGTATTATTCACTTTACTTTTTAAGCAGTGCTCAAAATTTGAGTAGCGTTTCTGTATTCGGGGGTGAGCGTAAGAGTTAATTTAATCACTCCGTTTTAATACTTAACACCGCTAAGTATAGTGTCCGCGAATTTATTGTTCGTCACTCGCACTCGTTTTCGATTAGGTAGGCCACTTAGCGTTAGAGCGCTTACGCACTACATCCGATCCGAATCTGTCAAAATATTATTGGTCCAGAAAACTCGGACTGTGATCGGATGCAGTGCTTAAGCCACCATAGAAATAGCTCGACGGCTACCTACAACGGACCGTCAAAATCTTGGATTCGGATCGGATGTAGTGCGCAAGCGCTCTTAGTGTGAACTCGCGATTGGATTGGTTGTAAGTGCGGAGTGGGGCCACAGCCGCGTGCAGGTGATCCAGCAGCCGCTGCAGAACAGCGCCTACCTGCAGCAGCTGTACAACGCGCAGGGCCCGCTCCTCATGCCCGGCAACATCGCGCTGCACCCGGGGATCAACTCGCAGCCCATACAGGTAACGTTCACCACACAAGCCTGTGTCTTAGGGCCGATATCACCGCAGAATTAAACGCGATCAGTTGAACTCGGTTTATGCTCTAAGCTGAGTACCGCTACCAAGTTTGCATTATTCAAAACCAAGTTTTGTTAAACTCAGTTTGATTTGAGAATGTTATATGGTAATGGTATAGAATAATTTGTAATGTCTCTATTCCAAATTTATCTTAATAAATAATATTAAAAATAGATAAAGAGTAATCAGTAGTAAGTGTAGTAGTAAGTGGTACAATTTTATATTGATTCTAAAAATTGTTATTAAATGTAATTTTTAACATCAATTTATCGACAAACTTTCATGACTCTAAGATCTACAAGTATACTAATCTCGAAGACAAAGCAAAGTATAATTATTGATTAAACGAACTTACCTTGGTGTGAAGTTCTATCATAATTATACGAAGGCTTCGTCTGAAGAGATAAGCTCCCTATTCCCTGTCCCTCTAAGAGAGACGGTGATATCGGCCCTAAGGCATCGTCCTGATAGAACGCTATTGCGCGATGAGCGCGCGAGTAAGTGACGCCACCATCGCGTGTACACACGCGTACAAACCTACGATGATCGTGTATTCGCGTTCTATTAGGACGATGCCTAAGGGTGACCGCAGACATGCGATTTCAAGTTGGACGACTAGATCGCAGATCGTACCAATATCTAGTCATAGACACGTATGGTAGCCCGCTCATCTTTCCAACTAAATCGTACAACTAAAAAGTTGTCCAACTATCGGCCGATAGCTTATTGGAACGGGCTTCTATGCAAGTTCGCAGACTATGCGACTTAATTGTTCTATTTAATCGCATGTCTGTGGTCACCCTAAAAGTTTCTGGGTGCTTAGAGTGAACAGTTTGCACTGTCTTAAAATCTGTATCTCTCGCTCTTTACGTTCTTTTTTTGTTTCAATTCTCCTTTTTAGGGAAGGCTAAAGAAATCTAGCACATACAGCCATCTCTTTACAATTTTTTCTTCAAATGGACATTAAAATATGGCTGTCATACATTTTAACGCATCTACGGAGTGCTTGGCGCGAATTGAATAGTGACAGAGTCTGATGAGGTGGTGAAAACCACTATAACATTCTCATCAAACACATCCTAACAATTATTTTCAATAGCGTAATTAAACATCAACACGGTTGCTTGTGCAAACAAATAACTCCACTTTCGTTTCACAAAATCCACTCTTAAACAATTTTTGAATAATTGAAAATAAAATCTGACTGACACCATTGAAAGCGCCCCAAATACTAACTTATACGTTCTAAAAACCTTTTTTTTTTGTATAATATGTTCTCTTCTCCAGGTCATTGCAGCGGGAAAGCCCTTCCAGAGTAACCAACTAGCTCCTCATATGATAGCACAGGGCAAACAAGTCCTGCAAGGTCAAGCTGGTAAGTGGAACTCTTACTAGATAAACAATAAAGATCTTTTTCGTTTGATAAGAAATTCAAACGAAAAAGAAAATCCCTACTATACAATGTTTTTAACTGGGACAGTCTCAGGAAACTGAAAACCGTAAAATATAGAAGAAACCTACTATCATGGGATTCATGGGTACCATTTTTTATTAAAAAAAATTTTTTATCATGTGTGAGTGAGTGGAAGTGAATCAGTTTTAAGTAAGTATCATTTCATTAAATAGGATGGAAAACATTAAAGCTGTCGTTCGTTTTAAGTTATATAGAGCCATTATAGGGCCTCTAATTTTATGGTTTTCAATTATTCTCAGCCTGTCTCAGTTAAAAAAAACATTGTATAGAAGCCGTGTATCCATATCTTGAATGTATATTTCTACTGTTAAATATTGAACACGTTTTTTACACCTAGTTGTAGTAATAAAGTAGAATAAAAACACTATTTCACTTTGATAGTATTTAAATTTTTACGTGATAATTTCACAAATAATATCGCTACATTTCATTGAAGTATTTAGATAACCTCTTTGGTCTCAATAGATGACGCTATTGCTAGTACTAATCAATAATAATTATACAACTATGCTGCTCTGGACATGATATAAATGAAAATTAAGAAATAACTGATCAAAAATATATTCGTTACATAAGTCATGTCAAAGTGATCCGACACGGGATTATTTGAAAAGAATAAAAAAAATTGTTTAATTTTTCTAAGTTCCTCAAAAAAAATTAAAAGTTTAACTGACTTCGGGTATATTTCAGTTGCGGAAATTGTAGCGTTCTGACTTCGGGTATATTTTAGTTGCGTAAATTGTAGCGTTATCTCTGGGGCAGCAGAAAATATTTTACCGTTTTTATTCCCTTCCATTTCTTCAGGGAGTCACAAATCTATACCTTATAATAGAGCTTTGTTTATGTGCTACACATTGTATAAAATCATTATTGTTATTAATGAACATTTTATCAATAGTAAAATTTATGGAAAGTTAATTTGTATCAGCAATAAGTACATGTGCCGTAAGCCCAAGAACTTAAGCACCGTTGTGTTTTTCAGTAAACTTTGCAGGTCTCGCGGCATATCCGGATCAAGGTTTATGAATTTTTACTAAAACAATTTTATTTTGTTTCGGGTCCCGTGATTGGATCTTGTGAATGTGAATTAATTTTCTTGGAATCTGTTGTGCATTATTTTAGTTTTTTTTTAATTGGTTAATTTTATTGGCGTTTCGGTGATATTATAACTTAATATTCGAGCTTTGTTATTGGTACAAACTCTAGCTAGAGGACGGTATTGATGCAACACGCTCGCTTGTTTAATTTCCTACAAACGCATATAAGCAGCTTTTTTATTTTTTCGGCTTACGACGCATCACTGGTATAATATGTAGGTAATATACAAATAAAATCATTAGCTACTCTACAATTCTGTTACCTATCATTATGAAACCAAGTATGAGATTAAAAGTAATTTACACTGTAATGTAACATTATTTAGTGTTTATACGCTTTACTGTACATGGCCGATTGCTATCTAGACTTTCAACACTTTTATCATAAAGAACACACAACACATTTTTTGTAGTTTGTAATATTTAATATTGTATTGATGTCATTAGTATTAAATGTCGATCAATATATTACACATTTGTTATCTTGCAACTGGCAAACTGTAAAGCTTACTCATTTTAATTCATTGTACCTATGCAAGGGTGACAGTCGTGTGACTTATAATTATAATTTTCTTTTTGATTTAGCCAAGCATAATTATTATTTGGGTAGTTTTGTACAATTGCTTGATTTTGATGCGTTTTGTTTGTGTTTATTGATGATTATTGTTTTGCAATTATAGCACCATTCCCTGGATATACAACAATCCCGGCTATACCGACGACGCAGAATCAAACCTTCGTGTTCAGCCCCTTGGGGGTTATAAATTCGCAGCCGAACATCATTCCAGCCCATTCTCAGCCAACGGTCTCTGGCCAACAACAAAAACCTGGAGAGATGCACAAGGTGAATAAGAAATATTAATTATTTCACTGTCGCACTCAGATAACGTCAATTGGCGTTAATGGCTACTTAATACAAAAAATATACATACATAAATCACACCTATATCCCCGAAGGGGTAGGCAAAGGTGAATTAGCCCCCACGTTTCGCCAATTATGTTCGGTCCCATGTAATAGGTGGCGAGCTAATTGCCATTTATGGGGCACAAAGGCATTTAATACAAAAAAACTACAATAAAAACTAGTCTCTATTCTTGCTGGGTCTATGGTCTCGATTTGAATAAAAAAATTAACATCAAGTACTCATTAAAGTTATTTGACATCTCAGAGTGCGGCAGTTAAGTTTAATTATCCCATAGCTTGACCAGCAGCACTTGGGGCGTTGATAATGAAATCCAATATCGCTATATGAAACCTTGCATTATAGATATGTTTAGAGAGATACGTTTTATCTGTTATTAACGTGCACAGGATATTGGATATGGATTTTGGTGAACCTAAATGGAGGGAAGTCGATTGTTTTTAATGTTTTATTTTTTAATATCTATATTCTTTATATAGATATGTGTTCAGCACAAACATCTACCCCTACCAGGATTCGAACTCGGGACCTCTAGGCTGAGAGTCAGCGATCTGACTATTCCATTACATCGGCCGTCGAATTTTATAGCATGGATAGAACTAGTATAAATAGATAATAATATAAATCCACTCATTTGAAGACCACTCTTTATCTCTAATCTCCAAGACATAAAAACTACAGTATTTTGCGGTATTTAAATATAAGGATCCTTTAGACAGAAGCTACAATTTTCCACATATACTTAGCTGATTACGCCGAACAGCTAACAATGCACCGATACTCGCTAAACTGGAGTACCTCCACTACCTGAAACTGTCAAATTTCTCCAATCGATTGTCAACCTTAACTCGTTTTGTAGGTGAGCACAAAATCGATTGAGAATTTTGATATTTTGTGGTAGCCTGACGTTCTGTTGACTGTACAATACACAGTTGCGTCTTGAGTAACGGATCAGTTTCACAACTCTGTAGTTATGTAAACTTTTCCTCGAAATAGCTCTGTATATTACACACTGATGAAGTTAGCACCTAAGCGCATGCGCAAATTACATTTTAATTAATCTTAGATTTTAATACTAGTGTTAAGTTTAATAAGGTACTTTGAGAGTTAAATTATCTTGGGATTTTGACAACAAAGCAACAAAGACATTATGTCTATACGGTTTTACAAACATTTTAAAGTTCGTCATACTTTTTAAAACTCTTCACAATTTGTATAAAACTAAACTGAATTGACGCCTCGAGTTGGTAGTGTAACACTCCATATGGCTAATCAAAGACTACTTATAAAACAGGACTTATTGAAATTTTGAGGAAAGATATTAGTAATACTGTTAAAGTTAATGCAAAATAAAAAAGAGTATTAATTAAAGGAACAGAATAACTGTGAGCACTTTCTACAATTTCAACCAAACACGGTCAGTGCTCCGTCGAAGTAATTCCTCGCAGTTTGTATTCTCCAGCTTAAAAAAAAGATGATGTGAAAATGATTAATATCCTTGTTTGAAAGGTGATGAGTGGTGGCAAGGTGACCGGGACGAAGGTTGTCGCGTCTGGCGCTCAAACTGTGCCCGTCCAGGCACAATGCGTCCAAGTGTCACAACCAGTACTTAGTGCACAACAGCCTGCGCAGGCGCAGATTATAAGCCCACTACAGGTTTGTAACGTAATACTCTTGTGTCTATGATCGATAGATTAAAAATAAATGGATAGTTTATTACAATTACTCAATTAGAACATTATTATTAACTGTACTTTCAAACTGTTCCTGATGAAGATTTTGATTATTTTGGCAAAATAATTATAATAAACTATTACTTTACTTTTGTCTATTATCAGCTGTCTTCATAATTATGTTTTATCGTTATTAGGGTTAATAAATTATATAATTTTCGAAGTCTCTCTAATAAAACCTTTGTAACAATTTGATAATATTACTAATTTAATTAATATTAATAACGTTCCATTTGAAAGGAAATGTGAAGATAGCTTTTAATAGAAACGCTTGATATGTTGGCAAAATCTTGAGATAAATATTAACTCTGTAACGATGTTAGGAACATCCTTAAATACTGTTTATGCCAAAAGAGCATTGCAGTGGATATATTATTATAGGGTTTTTTTTGTTGTTGCGTTTTTTATTGCGTTGTGCTAATGGCGAATATTTTTACACAGACAGCGACTTGCATTGCGAAAATAAGAATAGATTGTGCTATTATTATGTTTGTTTTTGTGTCCGCCCCCTATTATTTATTTATTTATTATAGTTAATAAACCATTTATGTAAATCCTTACTTTAAATTAGTCGTTGTATTTTAAAGGACCACTGACGGTCCAGGCGATGTCTGCCTTATCGTATTGTAAATAGGATAAATCCGTATTTAATATTAATAGCACAGTTGATTCCTTTGCGATACTCATTGCAATAAGGAAGAAATGGGCGTTTGCTATTTTGTGGAAGAGTATTGTATGGCTTATGTAATATGCAATTTTTGTCTTCCAAATGTCTACTTTTTATGTCTTGGAGATATAGATATTCATTTATTTACGTCACAGCACATGTTCTTGCTTTGGTGGGTTAAGTCTTTAAGGCCAGTATTACTATCATTTTAAACAACAATCATTTTAAATGCCTTATAATATGTATTTACAGAAATCACCAAAGCCAGAACATGTTAAGAAAAAAATGGTTTAGGTATATTGTAATTTATTTGTTTCTTTACCAGCATGTTACACAACACACATACATACATACATAAATGTTACAAGTACATTTAAACCGATTAACCACACTGTATGAAACTATATGAGAGCAATAGGTACCATTTCCGCTCTGCCCTAAAGACGGAATAATAATGTAACACGAAACCGTTTCAATGTTTTGTAAATATCTGTTCTTAATTATAAAAGGGCTCAAATAACATCTTAAACACGGCTCTATATTGCATTTCTGCAACATGAGGTCTTAAATTTAGAACGCACAATGTTTCAGAGTATATTTTGAGTTGGGTCTCTCTTGTATTAAACAAGCGATAGGATTTCATAGCTTTCATCACGGCCAACTTGCCGTCTTGATTTTAGACTGTATATACTAGTCGCTTAGGTCGATATTCATTTGAATTGGACTGAAGTTGAATAATCGCCGTTAATTCTCCAGGCCGGTGGTCAGACGATGCAGTTTGCGCCTTGGCAGTTGTCGGGCGCGCTGCCTCAGGTGTGGACGGGGGGCATACAAGCTGGTCCAATCCCAACCGGGGGTCTCCTGGCCCCCAACCCTATATTCATAAGGGGGACCCAGCCCGACGCACCCCCCTCCATGTTCATACAGCACTCGCCGCAAAACGTTCAACATACTAGTAAGTAATTATTGGTATATTGTTCTTTCTTATATATCTAATATAATTTTGTAGAAGATATCCGGTTTTAAATAGTACCATTAATGTGTATTCTATTGCGATTTCCAATATTTTTGCTTGCGTGCGTGTATATCTACTGTTTAATGTGTAGTGTAGTGCTATTGCTGTCATAATTTTATGATATATTATTGATATGAACTATTTTACAACATGTAAACTTCTTGCTGAGCTATTTTGTCTAGATATAATGTTATTTTGCATTGCAATAAGAGCGAAGAGTTTTTTATCCTTCAGTCTTCAACCTTCAAGTAGATTTCGTTAATTTTTTTTTTTACTTGTGCGTGAAATTAATATGGCATATAATTAATATAGCTGATTTGAGTATGAATCGCCTTATTGTGTAGATACAATGTGCATGCAGACGTCCTGGAAGGTTTAAATAAAATAAAATAATTCTTTGCGATTTTATTTACTGCTTAGCAAGATCTGCCATCCGAAACCGCTATGTACCTATTATGAAACGTAATTGTAAATAGTTTTGTACCTATAGTACCAATAGTAATATAAAACTTGTGAAATAGATTTGCTATTAAAACAGTTTAAATAATATTTAAGGCCCTATTTGTGACAAGAACAGTCGGTTCTTGGTCACGTAGACACAATTTTTAATAGCAATCTTAGTGCCTCACTCAGAGACGTCAATTAACGTTAATAAGTACTAAATGTCAAAAAATGACTATTCGAAACTAGTCGCTATTCTTGCCGGGTTTATGGTCTATATTTAATTGAAATGTTTGACGTTAAGTACTCATTAAAGTTCAATTGACGTGTCTGCAGTTAGTTCGTAACATAAAATAGTTAACGCACAAAAAATAAATGAATATTGTTTATCTCCTACAGATGCTAGCGTTGCTTGCGCAACTGGTACCGCGACAAAGCCTCGGGCATCCACTGATGGTATATCCAAAACACCACGACCCCTTTCCAATATACTGCCTTCAAGCGGCATAAGACCAGCTTCTTCTGTCTCGACTCAGACGAATGCGAACCAAGCACAGAATCAGGCAAGTATTGATCGAATCGTGGCTGTAATCAAGTTACGCCATATGTATATTATAATATATGTATATAAAAATAACCCATATTTGCTTTGGTCACGCCTATAGTTTAGTTAGAATGACTTTACCTATTATTTCATTTTTTAAACGTATGAATTTGAATTGAATATTCATAGTTAAGACAGGAAAACGTCTGTCTGATTAGCTAGTTGTATATTTTGTATTTGAGTATTTAGCTACGATTACAACATTTAAGTTGCTTAATCCTATTTACCAAAATCATCAATCACTAGAATTTACTTGCTTAAGCAATTGAGGATTTTCTTCTAAATGAGGTTGATTTTATCTCTTAACTATGGTCACATAAGTACTTTGATTTGCGCCCCCCAGAATTTTGTTCAAATGTACGGTCAGCCAAAAGTTGTCAGTCACTCAAAATTTATCACCCTCAAGGAATATGTTGAACACTGAGCTAAATGTAATGTACTGATTATGACCGAATTGGCGATAACAAAAGTCCAAACAAGACAATATTGCGGATCACTTTCTTTGCTGACCGTGCACTTGTTGTTGGAACTGTCTGTGGTGTGATTTAAATATATTTTTCAGAAGTATGTCCGTTAATGAGTAACACTCTGCTAGTCAACTGGATATCTGTTATATATGGCAGGCGACGATCACGACTTTTTAATCGTACAGAGTTAATGGCAAACCACCGAACTGACAACTGGCTCAAAG
This sequence comes from Cataclysta lemnata, assembly GCA_963931975.1. Classification (NCBI taxonomy): domain Eukaryota; kingdom Metazoa; phylum Arthropoda; class Insecta; order Lepidoptera; family Crambidae; genus Cataclysta; species Cataclysta lemnata. The sequence continues at coordinate 21,626,758 of OZ008338.1, forward strand.
ACGTATTTTACCTTTCTCTGTTACAAATTACTTACACGAGTGACTATTTAATGGATGCCCTCAATGACCTCTATATACTTATTGCTCACATCAATTTAAATATACAGGGTTACTTTTAAAACAGTAATGACCTCAAAACCATTTGAATACCTCAGTTACATTTTTACTTTTACTATGGAAGCAACTCGGAAATCGTGATATAAAAATCAGCTGTTTTATACAAACTTCCAGACGAATCTAGCAGGAATTTATGGAATAGCGTATTCTTTTCGTGATTTCAAAGTTGCTTTTTTATAATAAAAGTTGCTTGTGTTTGTGAGATCTTTGGATGGTTTTGGATTTATTTGTGTTTTAAAGATAGGTCGGTATAATATGGCAGTAAAGGTCAAGTGGTCCTACCATTTTGGATGGGCACTCGCTTTTTGTTGTTATGTATTCATGTGATGTTTTAATTGGAGTTCTGTTTCATTGTTGAATAAAATCCTCTCTTATGTGATTCACTGGCCGCTGCACAGACGGATATAAGCAATATGACATTTTTAGCAATAAAATTAAGGCGATCGCCCCATATAGTGGTGTTGCCATTTCTTAAGAAAGGCCTAGTAAGTGCTTTATAAAAACTTGGTTGTTCATATAATGGCCCAAAAAAAATACAGATCTATACCGTATTCTTTTCAACAGGCAAAACATCGAGGTAAACCGGGAGTTAGATCACCTGCGCCCACGACCAAACAAGACGCCGCTAATCAGACCAACAAAATTCAACCAATACAGCCCAAACAGCAGTGAGTGTCGCGCCTGACGGTAGATTTGTAAATAATACAGGGCGAAGTTGCGCGGCGGTGGAATATAGCAATAACATTAACCAACTACTAATTACTCGTTGAATGTCAGCTAATTCATTACTGTCACCATGTACGCAATTTGGTGCGAAATACAGCGAAACAAAGCACTTGGGACCCAGCTCCTACTGATAATGTGTATCGCTAATGCTTATCAAAGTGTGTGTTTGCTATCAGCATGGCATCTGTACAATGTTATGCGTTTGCAACCTAGCGTACGTTGGTATTTCAATAAAACAGGACCATTTTTATAAGTTACACCACACTTATCGACCTGCATAAAGGTGTACCTGAGCACTAAGATACGAATCAATCTCAGTCATTAGTAACATTCGGCATATGCGCGCGCAAGGTCTTCAGGTGCCATTGGTTGAATGAATGGAGTGAATTTTTTCAAAATATATACTACATCCGTTTTGTTGTTTATTTTATATTTCTATGTACTTAATCTTAATTTGCGCAGATGAATATTCACATTGATACTTATAAAAGTGGTGAGACCTGTACTCTTCTTTAAATCATCGTCAATCGAACGAACATGCGGTACCTCCTAGTTTTGGCAGAAGTTAATAAATTTAGAATGAATATATTAATAGGTTTCTTATCGTTTATTATTTCTATTATTTACTTTTTTAATATATACTTAATAATTTTGCTCTTATGACACCAGTTACACAGAGGATGATTTTCAAGACTATAAATTTTCGAAACCGGTATAAGTAATTTTATAGACATTTAATGGTTGATGGTGCTTTATACTTACAAAAATTCTTGATAGTAACTGTGGACTTTCGAAGGTCAGTTTTATTAACACTGATATGGAAACGTGTGTGAGAAACCTATTAAGAAAGAGGTGTCATTTGTTATTCGCATTTCTTTAATATTTAAATATAGACCAATTAAAAAAAATATATAGCAGAAAATGGCATCACACTACAACGTTTAATTATATTTGACGGCCGCCTTGGTCGAATGCTCAGATTGCTGGGTATTGGCCAAGAGGTCCCGGTTCGAATCCTGGTAGGGGCAAACTTTGTAATGACCACAAATGTTTGTTTCCGAGTCATGGTTGTGTATATGTTTATGTAGTATATTTTCATCATTTATATACATAATAATATTAAAAAATATATCCGTCATCTAGTATCCATAACACAAATGCTTAGGCTACTTGCTTTGGGCTAGATGATAGGTGTGAGTTGTTTGAGAGTTTATTATTATTATTATTATATATAATGATTGATTTTGTTTTCAAATTTAATTATTTTCGTATTTTTTATTACATTATTAGCATCTCTTTTGCCGGCATAAGTTTTCGTTTTCGATTGATCGATGACTTACACCAATTAAATGTGTCTCTAACTCTAAAATCACTCTTTTCTTTTGGGTAACACGGGTGCTTTGTTTCTTGTCGAAGTAATCCACCTAAAATTACCGACACGGTGTTTCAGTCAGTGGGCAGAAGACCCACGCTTGCTTCTTTATTTTCAGGGTGTCTTGATAGATGTAGTAGAATAGAAATGGCTTGTGGCTTAGATTAATACATTTGAACATGTGTACTAACGCAATTTTTTGATTGTTTCATAGACTTCTTGTAATGAACACGACGGGCCAAATGACCCAGATATCAACTGCTGACAAACAGCCTTTAAATAAGGCTATCCAACAACAAGCTTTACTACAGCAACAAGTCATGCAGGTAAACTACTCGAAAATTAAATAGACCATTCTAGTTTCTAATTTTTCAAAGTTAAACCTCTGCGAAAGTGACTCCCCTGGGATGTGCGAATGAAATTTAAATACATGCTTGCCAATTCACAATCTGTATTCCGGGAATATTGAAGCGACACTGATAAATGGTTTTGGCAGTATAATGTTGCGGATTTGGGTAACCTTATTCACGTTTTCAATGTGTTCTCCAAGTATATTACGTGGCGCCTGGATCCTGACACAGCACTGTTTTATAAGGCAGCCTTATAAAACAGTGCTGTGTCAGGATCAGCGATTGACGTGTGATCTATATGTCACGCAGCCGTACGAAACCGGGCGCCATGTGAATTTCGTACGCTGTTATAGTTCGGGTTTGCGCACGCGTTGTCTTCGTACATTTTAGTCTCAATTTTGGGTAGCTCGCCGCTACCGTTAGAACAGTATACAATTTATTCCAAAATATTTGTATAGTCAATCCCAGACTCTTACGATTCTGCAATTCGAAATACTGAAATAAATGAATAGAGTGTGCTTATTTGAAATATGTATATAATTTAATTCCATTTTTATACTGTTCTTTAGTAAGTGAATACAAACGGTAACGAAGAAAGGATAAGGGCGTTTACATAACCAGGAAGTAGTAACAGACTAAAGTACTGTTAATAAAGTTACTTACAATTTCATTGTTATTACTGAATGTACTTGTACATGAAACAATGCTCATATTCCATATAATTATATATGCGCCCCGTGGCCTAGTAATATGCCTATATATTGCCTACATTGCATTCGTAACTCTATTCTTGTTATACGGAAATAAACCCCTTAGAAGGAGTGTCAAATAGAGGTTACAAGTAAATCCATAAGTTTTATACAAGGACTGCAAGTTAATTCAAAGAAAATTACATTTAAATACTGTATTGTCATAAAGTATTATCTTTATGTACATACTAACACAAAATAAAATACAATTTATTAACATATTACATTCAATTTGGCGCAATCAGTTTATCAAGTGAAATGCGTTCAGAGGAATTAGACACTTTTGTATAGTCTGAAAAGGCTGCGTTTTGCTTATCTATATTCACCACTGGTTTTCTATAATGTATAGCAACAGCAACAACAACAACAGCAGCAGCAGCAACAGCTGCTTCAGCAACAGCAGACACAGCAAATGGTGCAGCACTATCAACAACAGGGTAAGTGGTTTTAATTAAAATCAAAATAACCAATAGAGTACAGGTATGTTATTTGATATGACAAAGTATGGGGACATTAATTGGAGGTAGGACTTCTTTCAAGTCCGCCTGGGTAGCTACCACCATCTTATCAAAATCTGTCGCCATAATAATAATGTTAGCAGCATTATTGTGTTCCGACAATTGTGATAAGATAGCCAGCCCCTCTGTGGTTGAGGGCTCCCGGTGAGGCTCGATTGCATCTTCGGCCTTTATCGTCACTTACCATCAAGTGAGATGAAGGGCAAGAGCTTCCCTGTCTAGGCTAAAAAATTATACATAATTACTGTCAGTTGTGGTTCAGCTTGGGTTTACTGTTAAATAAATATTTTTCATCGGCTAGCTTATAGTTTCACAATTTTGATAGACATAAAATATCGATTTATGTACATGTACAATGTTCAAATATAAAATCATCACAAAGCAAGCCTACCGAATGCACGGTATTTGTAAAAAATACCTGCTTTGGATATTAGATTAGAAATATTGAGTGCGACAGTAAGCCCTATTTATTATCTGTTTTTTAATTCTCTCTTTTAGGGAAGGCAAAGGGATCTAGCCCATACAGCCATGTCTTAAGTATTTATTTCACATTAAAATGAACGAATGGATTTAAATGAATGAAATGAATTTGACATTAAAATATAGGTATCATACATTTTAACGCATCTAGGGAGTGCTTGGCGCGAATTAAAAGGTAACAGATTTCCTTGACTGCGACTGATGTGGTGGTGAAAACCACTATAGAATTCTCAACGTCAAACACATCACGACACTAATTTTCAATGACTCTGCATAATTGCACATCAACACGGATGCTTGTGCATCAAAATTACACCACTTTCACTGCACAAAATCCACTCTAAAAGAATTTTTGAATTATCAAAAAAAAATCTGACTGACACCATTGAAACGCGCCAAACACTCCTTCTGTTTATTTATTATCTATTTAAAATCAAATTTGGTTGCTTGCAGGTATGACATTGGGTATGCCGCAAGGCACTATGCCGGTGGGCTCAGTGGCACAAACTATTCCTATGGCAGCAATGCCACAGACTATATCCATGGTGCAACAAATTCACCCGGTGAGATATTTCACAATGATTATTATTACAACATGTTAATAGTTTTCTTATAAAGTCTTTATGCCAGTTAATAAAGCAAGAAGCAAGAAACTGACGTTTGCCCAATTACGCAGGTATGTAGCTGTATTCTAAACGTTATTTGTTTTGTAGCCTATTTAAACAGGAATTTATGAAAATAAATAAGGTTTTACGGGAAATAGGATATAAATGTAGTGTACTTTAGAAATTGTACTCTTGATAATATTGGCTAAAGAATGTTTCTCAAGTTGTAAACTAACACACTAATGACTATCAGTTGATCAACTTAAGTTAGATTTGTATGCTGAGTAGCCTGCGCAGTGGCTATTTTGTCTATTGCACAAGTTTTGTAATCTGTTAGTGACCGAGATGTTTACCCCCTAGCACGGGACGTGGAGAAATCTCCTCGGGGAAAAGAAAATATTTTCTCCTCGCTCTAACTCCCACTAAATCCCGAGACAAAACACTGTCAAGTGGTGGAGAGAGATTTTGTCCACGTCCCTTGATAAACCTACAGATTCTGTGCAAAATAAGCATAGACTATTCAAAAAAAGAACCATGAAACAAAACAAAGTTCAATATTACAATAAATGTTTGATTAATGATTTCGACGCGCGTCACTCGTACCAAGATATGCCCATACATTTCCACATTTTTAAAAATTGGGAAGCGTATAAGACAGATTGCCTTGAATAGAGATTGATAGTGACATGTTGACATTTTGCAATTTTAAACTGGCAATGCTAAACGGGTGAAACCTTTTTCAAATGCGCATATATTCGACGACGCGCCGAACTCCCAATGTTTTGGATTTGGTCTCATAATAGCAGAGAAAGCCATAAGCTCACTGTGAACTTGATGTTTTTCTTATTATAATTTGTTTGTAACTTATAACTTCTTTTTTTTTCAATACGGATTTATTTGTCTTAGCTAACTGGAATGGCACAACCTGGCACTATTGTGGGACAGCTCAACGCTGCCCAGCCGGGCCAGAGTGCAACACTGACCCAAGTGCAGACTATACCACAACAGCCACAGGTAACTTGAAAAATTTCACTTGCCATCTGTAATCTAACATAATTCCAAATAGATTGCCACAAATTCAAAATTCCGCTGAGTCTGTAGCTTTATTTACAGCAATTCTTTTACAAAATGAAACTGTTACTGAATTTATGGATTTCACACGAGGCATAAGATTGTTGAACACTTAATACTTGGACCAGTAAGAAATTTAGTGTACTTTAAATTTGAACAGTACGTCGGGCTATATAAAACTGATTTCCTTAAGTTAATCCTTAATATTTCTTTTTTTGAAGACCATAGTGAGCAATGGCATCGTCCAGACGTCGGTGGGCATGGGTTTGCAGCAAACTACACCAATGCAAACGGTAAGGGAATTGACATTTTAGCTTGCAAAAACTTGACAAATATAAATTTAAAAATAATACTAATTTAAACATAAACAGACTTTAAATTATTGTCCATGTTTGCCATTAAAATAATTTTACTTATGTGCTAGTCACAAAAAAAGCCTAGACTAGTGTGTGAATTCAGGACTGCATACAAAAAAAGGCCTAGACGTAGACTCGTTACCAACCAAAGTGGAAAACAAAAATCAACGGAACGTGTGATTAGCCTGATCTGTAAAATTCTCTCAATATCAGCAAAAGTTTTGAAAAGCCCAAAATGTAATGAGAAATTGTGACAGTAATGTAATATATGTGACAGTCTGATCATCATCGTGGTGTAAATTATATGATAGGATTTAGTGAATATCTTAATAGTGATTAGTCAATACTTCACTATGACGTCATCAGAGTGGGGTGCCTACAGCCCTTAAAACGTAACATGATTAGAATGACAGCAAGCAACAAATTATTACAAAGTTGCTGTAAGTGCGAAAAGGATAGACAAAAAAGTGTATGAATGTGACAGGTGTCATATGAATCATCCTATATTTTACAAACTATAGTTAACGTCGGCTGGTTATATTTGTTGTGTATATTTAAGTACGTATGCTATTTGGTTATGGTCCTCGGCAGCCGGGGATCACGATCGATGGTGCGACGCTACTGTCGACGCCTCTCATGCAAGTCTCGCCGGCGATATTGCACCAAGAGGTAGACACAACGTTCAATCAATGATATAATGGTTTATATCTCAGTGTTGCCACCAATTACACACCTTTGTTGCCACCTAACTATAGAGACATTTTGGTAAAAAATTGTTTACAAATAAAAATAACTCACTAAATTATTTGAAGATTATCTATCTTGATGTGTTTAAGTCATATAATATAAATTTTCAATTTTGGTTGCAATTTTTACCGAACATTTATTTAATTTTTGGATAATATTGGAAATGCTTTTCACATATAATTTCCTTTCTCAGGCGATTTTTTGTATCCTGAAAATGTATGATTTGAGTAAGGTAGTATTGGTTTTTAATTTAGAGAAATAGTAAAGTGATTTTGTGTCTCTGAATCTCTCTTTTAGTTGATATGAAACTTAAAGTAATGCAATAAAAAATATATATATTTCGATAGGGTTGGCACTCACCGTCAGCTCTGCGCAGGCGCATATAGCCAATGCGTCTTAACAATTATACTGATAATAAGAGTATGCAACGAACAGCTGTAATTTGTGGCAGTGACTGTTGTTCTTAACGCGGGGTCATCTTTTTGTTATTTGAAGTGGAGTAATTTTCTAATATGTAAATTGTGCCGTTATGGTTTCCTAGGATTGTATTTTTGTTTTAATAATTATTGTGATACTGTTCGTTATCTGTATTGATTGCTTCTTGTGCAGGATATCTGTATGCTACTTGGGCGTCGTTTCGCTAACGGGGGATTTTAATTTGGTTTTATATTTTTTTAGCCATTCGTAATCATTCAAAATATTAGCGCCTCTTAAATATATTAATACTAATAGGATTTAGAAATCTGGCTTTAGCCGTTAGGACACAGACACATACTATATAAATTATGCACTATATTATTGTGGTGGAGTCTTTAGTTTATTCTCTCTGTGAATTTGCCTGTTTGCAATATTTTGTTTGCATGGTTCTGTTGATCCAATATTTTATTTTTGTAAATGCTATGATGTGTATCAACGCTTGAGTTTTAAAAAAGAAATGACAAACGTTGATTTATGTGTAGTGTAGGGCATAACAGTAATGATTTGTTTACTACTAATGATTTTGTTATAAATTCCTTCAACTATAATTTCACAACAGTAACACTAAATAGATCGACCAAAGGCTTTCTTGGCATTTCCAACTTGATGTGATTATCGGTAGGATTCGTAAAATAATCTAGTTGTTTAAAAATCTACGTCATGTCATGTGTAGTACTTTATCAAATAAAACATATATTACGTTAGTACAATCTGTGCGCTTTGTGTATCCCTGTATGGGGAGGAGCTACAAAACCAAGTTTCTTCACCTAGAAAGAGCTCAACGATCGCTTTTGAAGGTGATGTATTTGAAGCTGTATAGATTTCCAACACATGAACTTTATAACACCTGCGGTCTACTGTCGGTTAGGAAGCTATATATTTAAAGAGGTTTACTAAACCTACACCAACAATTACCTTACCTAATAATTACCTACTTACATACACGCTCACGCACCCTCATGCACCCTCTCCACACAACACACCCGCGCGGACACACACACACACACACACACACACACACACACACACACACACTCACTCACTCACTCACTCACACACACACACACACACACACACACACACATACATACACTCACACATATATACACACACATGTGTGTATATATGTGTGTGTGTCTGTGTATGTACACAGACACACACATACACACACACACACACAATTAAACACGCACTGTTTACCATACAAAGAAAAATGTTATTTAATTTATATATTTTTTTGTTTTGGAAGTTTTTATACCTCATTTGAAATTGTAAATTAAATGGGTTAGTGCGAGACATCCCCGACACAAGTTTAATTACTTTCTGGTTAGTACCAACACATGTAATTATGATTTTGAGAAATAAAAGTATTTTTATTTATTTTATTTTTATTTTAGTTTTTTGTCATTAATCTAAATTTATATTTTTTTTCCGAATGTGAATATGTTGTAGTCTGCATATTATAATGAAATAAGCAATTAAGTTTATAGATTCTACAAATATAATTATATATAACCATCACATATGGCATGTCACACACACAAGTTCGGTTTATTTAATTTTAAATGGCATGGTATTAATTTGCTTATATTATTGTAACAATTTCGTCGGAATATATTGTAGTAACTAACTGGACATCATTATAATACTAACCAATTACAACATAGGCTTTTCGAGCCGGATCTTGAGATTATGCTGAAATGATATAAAGTTACTACTTAATTAATAATATTTGTTTCATTAATTGTTATTTTAATTTTAGTTTCAACATTATATTTAGGTTAGAATCATTGTGGTTAGAACTACAGTATTCTTTGTACTTATTTTTTATCGTTTATACATATAATGTTCAAATTAGAATTAAAGCAACAATTAACAAGCAAACCCAAGTTTAACTAAATCGACGGTATTTGTAAAAATCTGTTGTGGAATGTTAGCAATTTATTTCTACATAGCGAGGGTTCCCGTGCGTTGGTTAACAGCGTGGCTAGGGCCGGTGTTTTGATGCATAGTAAACTCTACCAATTGTTAAAAATTGTTACTAATCTTTAAATATCAGACTGATATTTAACCATTAGTAACAATTTTAGTAACTAATGGTTAAATATCAGTCTGATGTTGTTACTAATGGTTAAATTTTAGTCTGATATTTAAAGATTAGTAACAATTTTTAACAATTAGTTGAGTTAACTGTACATCAAAAACCGGCCCTTAGAATATAGAATAATATGAAGAGTAAAGGTTTCAGAAATTTCGAATCGTAGTCAACAGCAGTGAATGTAAGCCAAAATCCCACAGCGGAAACCCAAATGAAATGCGGTGATATGATGAGTTAACTAATGTCCTTACCTTTATGTAGAGTCAATAAATAAAAATTTTAGACTGCTTTTAACTACGGTTCGAAATATCAAGACATTTTGTTAAAACATTAAGTTAATAGTTGGTAAAGCTGTGCGTAATCGTCAACTATTGTATGCCCTATTTCTGGAAATAACTTCCTCAGGCTTAGACACGAGATCACTAAAGATTTTTTACAAAGTTAGCAGTAGAATAACTATTATCAGTTGTTAGACATTGTTTAGCCGGTCATCAAGTAATGACTGTCTTAACTCAAATCGAATTTCGTTGGGCTGTTATTAAAACATGTATTTCGAAAGACCATTATTGCAACTTCATGAATGATAGTATCTACATATTACCGTCCTAAACTTAAGCTATTCGATTTTAATTTTGACATTATATAAATGTGAGAAAAATTAGTACAAAGATTTTGGGGTTAGAAAAAGAATTTCGAAAAATTATGATCTTGAGGCGGGAATATTTGTAAAAATAATATTTGTAAAAATATCTGGTTTGGAATGTTTGAAATTTATTTCTACATTGCGAGGGTTACCGTTGGCTTCCAACGTGAAGTGTAAAGGTTAGAAGAATTTCGGCAAGTTAATTAGTGTCTTGGGTGGCCGAGCGGTCAGGCACCTGCCCGGATAGCAGCGGACGCGGGTTCGATTCCCGCCTCAAGATCATAATTTTTCGAAATTCTTTTTCTAACCCCAAAATCTTTGTATTAAAATTAGTCTTATATTTGCCAATTCAAATATGAGATTATTACTATTTGCAACAAACTTTATTGCTTTTATATTCTACTACCTTTTTGTTAGACTGAAATGTATTCTTGGATTATTGGAATAAAAGAGGTATAAATTAACTGTATTATTTATATTTTTGGGTAAACTTAAATTACAATGCATGTTCTATGTTTGTCGTTATCGTCTGTTTGTGTCCGTCAAATTAACGTCGATTGGTTTTCGTCTCATTTTACGTATCGGTCAACTTCATCATACCTGTCAACACAGTTTAGTTCTCTCAACTAAATGGCAGATGGCCAATAGTCGGGTATTCAATAACTAACCGAAGAAAAAACAATTACTACAAAATTTTACGCAATTTTTTAAAATCTTGATATTATCTTTTCTGGTGCTTTATTAAATATTTCCTATAGTCAAATGCTTGTCTTATACGACTACTACAATTTCAAGCAAATTTTTCTCTTCCGCGTTAAAAATTATAAGTTTAATTTTAACTTAATTTGAATTTAATTATAATTCATATTCAATTTTAACAGCGGTAATTGGTGTCTTTTTTTGTCGATGAACGTTGACCGGTCGAAGAGGGTTGTGGAATAAACTGTTAAAACGGTCTTGTCTTTGGGTTCAGATGGCGACCAACACCATGGCCTCTCCTCAGCTCACCCTGCAAGCGCCAGGCACCATGGGCCTGATAGCGGCGCCCGTGCAAGGCTCCTTGCTGCCTCTGCAGCCGCAGACGGCGCTAGTGACCCACGTCAAATCAGAGGACGATAAAGCCAGTATGGGACCGCCAGCCAGTGTGGTAAGAAGACTAATTTCCTATGTACACTGGATTTTGATTTTTATTTAATATGTGGTACAAAAATTAATATTAGAGTTCGCTCCACAAAAGAAGTCCCTTCAATAACATTATTTTCGCTATTATTGCAAAGAGTTAAGGTTTAAGCCAAGGGACTTCTTTCGTGGAGCGAAGTCTAGTTTACGTGGGAACATACTCTGTGGTCAAGTCATGGTTTTGTGTCAATATCGTATAAACATGGCGTTTATTCCTATAATTATTATTATCTTATATTCAAATAGTAACGGACTTTTGATGGAATAATCTCATGTATTACACGAGACACTTCATTTTGCGATAGGTTTATGGTTAGTTATCAAATTGATCTGATATACTGATTGATACTTTTGTATGATTCAATTTATACCTTCGGGTGACAAAAAAATAAATAAATAATAAATTTCTTTACCATATTATCTTGATTCCATTACGGACACAAGATACAACAACAAGGAAAAAGACCACGATGTCTGGAAATAATTTATTTTAATTATAATATAAACAGATCAAGTACTGATACCTGTTACTCTATTTACGCGATCCAGGCACCGGTACAACAGATAGCGCCCCAGCAGATGGGCACGACCGCCGACGCGTCGACGAGTACAGTCTCGACGAGTGCGAGCACCACCGCCACAGCCACCACGGACGCCACCACGACCACTTCGAATGCCGGTGAGTCGTATATCGTCACTTGTTATTCAGAATGCTTCTGGTTTTTGCAGCATAATACCGATAATCGTTACAGACTGTCAAGGTAGTTTTGAGCCATATATATCGTCACTTGTTATTCAGAATGCTTCTGGTTTTTGCAGCATAATACCGGTTGATTCCACTCATTGAGAATAATAGCAATGACTGAGAGTAACGGGTAGACTAAAGCAACTGAAATCGGCTTACATAATACGTGGTTAGATATAAACAGATGGTCAAGGTATTTTACAGAATAGTGTCATAAGGCGTTCTCTTCGTTCGTCGGTCTCTCGACATGGTCCGGTCAGTCTCTTTTCTGTACATTCATTACTAGCATCTTTCCGGTGTGATGGATGGTCTCTTCTGACCTATATGAATGGAAGAGGAAACATTCTGCGCCGACCCCAGATAGACAGTGCAGGGAGAAGAAAAAAGTATCAAAATGTATTAAAACAACAATAAAATGACAAATATAAACATTTTGACATGATGACATTGACGGATTCACAATAGTCAAATAATATTCTCAGGTTGAACCAACAAGCAGGTTTTAGTTTATCAAACACAATATTCTTGTTGCACAAGATAAATAGTCAAAAAGCTTTGATTAGTATGATTTTGAACTTCATTAACATTTCTATTTGAAAATTGACTAACCGTGACGTGTACATAAGATATATATTTATTCATAATTACATGTGAGGAGCTCGCTAGCGCAGTGGCATAGCGCGCTTGGCCTACGATTGCGTAAACAAAGCAATGTTCGCTAGGCCGGTCATTGGATGGGTGACCAAAAATTTATTATCTCGAGCTCCTCCGTGCTTCGGAAGGCACGTTAAGCTGGTGGCTCCCGGCTGCATCTGCAGTCGTTAATACCCACCAACCCGCAATGGGCCAGCGTGGTGGGTTATGGCCCAATATCCCCTTATATTCTTCCATCCATAGGGAAGGCCCGTGCCCCAGTAGTGGGAACATTAAAGGGCTGTGATGATGATGACGATGATGATGATAATTACATGTTGTCTTGTCTTCAGGATCGCCCATAAGCATGACACCCGATCCTAAACCGAGTCCGGCCAAGATCGATCCGCCCATCGAGCAAGCCGCCATCGTGGCCACAGTGCCAACGTCCAACGCGCCGGTGCCGAGCAGCGCGCAGCAGATCACACATTTGATGCCTCAGGTAATGTGTTCAATATTTATTTATTTATTAAGATCACCAACAAGTTCACATTCACACAGTTACACCCGAATACAGAAACCCTAATCAAAGTTTGAGTCTTGCTTAACGTTTAAATATGTTGTCAAAATTGACGTTTTTCCATACAAATTCTGACAGGTAATGTCCACTTAACTTTTTAAGCAGTGCCCCAAATTTGATTAGCGTTTCTGTATTCGGTTAATGACATATACATAATTAATAGTGCAGGCTGTTAAATTCAAACTTAATTATAGGTGACAACTGCATGCACTATACAACAGCAATATACTAATATAATCTAAATAGCATGTAATTCTAAAGTAATATTTTAAAAATGAATTTATCTGAAACAAAAAACGAATTGATTAAGAATCATTCAATTCATATTACGTACATACATAAATCACGCCAATATCCCCGAAGGGGTAGGCAGAGGTGAACTAAACGCCCACTTTCGGGTAGAATACAATTGTCACCACCCCAAATCTGTCCCGCGGGTGTCGTACAGGGCGATCAAGGGTTAAAACAGTGATGAGGAATATATGGAGCAGCCTTTCTCTTATACCACCTAGCAATGTACTGCGACTTTTGTGCCCGATAAATGGCAATACATGGGCCAGCCACCTATTACATGGGACCTGACTTCAATAGCGAAACGTGGGGGCTAATTCACCTCTGCCGACCCTTTCGGGGATATAGGCGTGATTTATGTAAATGTATGTATGTACAATGTTTTTGTGTTGCCTTGTATTGTAATTAGGAATACACGTCTAATTGGACTACTTTTCCAGGTGGTGACGACCATAGCGTCGTCGACATCGCTGTCCTCAACGATGACGACATCGATCACCGTCCCCGTCTCGTCCGGCGGCACCGGCTCCCTGTTCAAGTCGACGCAGTGTACGCCGAGGCACATGGGCCAAACCACCATGCACGGTAACATTATTTCATTGGTCGGACCCACTGACCTCTATTATACACGTACGCTGAACTGAAGGTTTCTAAATGGTCTCCGTCGAGTCTGACACAGAACGAACGAGTGCACAGAATGTAATAGGTCATATTTTTGTATACAGTTGGTATTATTATGAATTGAATTTACGGCGAACGCTTTCGTTAAAAAGACAGCGCATCTAATTTACTTTCTAGACTTCGTGGGCATCAAGCCAATAAAAAAAAGCAGTTTTTTTATTAAGCCAAACGTTTCTAAGTTTATCGATGCACGCAACCTCTGTTTTTTTTCATGTTTGTAAAAAAATTAAGTATTTCACATAAACATAAAAACCGATTCATAGACACATGTACATTTTTCACTATGCGGCTTCACTGGGGATAAAGTTATTAAGTTTTTTTTGTCTCCTGAAAATTTATTTGCTTATACGCCCCTCTGGCTTGAAGCCCACGACTTGTTTCCGGTTGAATGAGGTTGATAATATTTGCATTTTACAGACAAAGGCTTGCCGAAAGCGATGGTGAAACCACACATCCTCACTCACGTCATCGAAGGATACGTCATACAAGAAGCTGGAGAGCCATTTGCAGTAAGATTTTATTTGTTAAACCCAACAATAATATATTGCATCCTTTTAGATAAAGAATATACCAACTCTAAATTATACTAAATGGAATACGATTGAATTTTAAATATAAAGATGTGTATAAATCTCTATCCGTTAAATGTAGATGGCGCTGTAATTAAGAATGTAATAATGATGTCGGTATTTAAGAATCGTTCATTTCTAAAATAAAACATTATTTTGATAGTCACTAATTTTATTAATAGCTGGGTATATTTTGTTACAATATAATTTTTAAAGTTTTAACGTAGATCATTTATGAAGTCTACGAACCCTCATACTTTGGGAAAATCTAGTAGTATTTGTAAAAATCAACAGGAAATGTTTCTATAATTGGTTTTTCCAAAAAGGGTACCATAAAACCAATTTGCCCATTTTTAGGTGAACAGACCGCTCCGGGAATGGGGCATGACCGATAAGGACCACCATGACAAAGACAGCAAATCATCATCCGATGAACCTCCACGTATGTAAAAATAATATCTAATAATATGTATTGTTTAAAAACATTACACATTCAAAAGACACCAGATATTTCATTACCATTTAATTTATACTTGTAGCTACTTATTTCGCTGTTTTACTATGTTATTCCCCCCAAATAAAATAATATACTCCGTAAACATTTAAGGAAGAATGACACGAGAACAAATGTCTATGTTCATCACATCACAATGTAGCTAACCGTATGACGATTCGACCAAACGGCCCGTAAATGCTATCTACTATTTTGATTTCATTTGAACATAATATAAAAAAAATGTGGGCTTAAAAATGTATAGGCATCTGCTGCCCGGATTGCAGGGGAGGCGGGTTCAGTTCCCGCATCAAATGTATTATAATTTATCGAAATTTTTCTAGCCACAATACTCTTTGTACATACTTCTAAACGTTAACTTCTTTTCTTTTCGGCTATAGGCAAAAAGGCGCTAATGGAAACCGCGTCACCGCTACCTAGGATCAGCTCGAGCAGCGAGACGGAGGGCCAGGCCGCGGGGGCGAAGGCCGACACGGCGGCCGGCGCCGAGCCGGCCCGCGCAGACGCCTCGAGCGAGGCGCAGCCCAAGATACCCAACGCTACCAAGTGGACGGTTCGTATCACCACAGTATACAAGGTGTAACAGAGAGGTGTAGGCATATTTAAAGGGGTTATTCAGACCATCAAACTGAATAAATTTCGCTAAGGGACCAAAATCTAAATCTCAGAAAAAAATATCACATCCCCCTACTAAACCGAGAACCAGCTGACATCATACTGCTCAAGGTTTTGACACTCATCACTGGCCCATTCTCCCTAATATTCTTCCATCCAGTGGCACTAAAGGGATGTACCGTCTCCCCACCAGAGGCCTTACCACCAACTCCAAATGCGACTCTATTCCCATTGTTAAAGTGAGTCAACGCTATAAGCCGAGAGCGGCGTCCCATTTTGTCACCCGCGTTTGGATCGCACTAATACTCTATGGTACGGACACCAGTTTTTTATTTGAATTATCGTCCATCACACCGGAAAGCTAGTGATGAATGAATGTATAGAAAAGAGACTGAAATTACCATGTCGGGAGACCGATGAACGGAGGCAATAATCGGGATGCCAACATTCCAATGCACACTGCTCAAGGTTTAGGCTTTTGTCAATGTCCTATTCTCTTTATATTCTTCCAACATTAAAAGGCTGTTCCATGCAGTGGTGACAATAAAGGGCTGTAGCAGATGTTTAGGCACTGGCCCATTCTCCCTATATTCTTCCATCCGGATAATGTGCCGTCGCCCTATTTATATTAGAGAGCTGAGTGGTTATGGATTATTCAAATACTGTGTCAATAATACAGGTGGCCGAGGTGTGCGACTTCATCCGCAACATCCCCGGCTGTGCGGGCTACGCGGACGAGTTCCTGGTGCAGGAGGTGGACGGGGAGGCCCTTTTGCTCATCCGCCCGGAGCACCTGGTGATGGCGCTCTCCATGAAACTGGGGCCAGCGCTCAAGATCGTCGCTTGCATAGACTCGCTGCGGCCGGAGAACGAGCAGTCGGGGCAAGATCCCGAATGAGGTATGTTTTAATTAACAACTTATGATATCT
The DNA here is from genome assembly GCA_963931975.1 of Cataclysta lemnata. Classification (NCBI taxonomy): domain Eukaryota; kingdom Metazoa; phylum Arthropoda; class Insecta; order Lepidoptera; family Crambidae; genus Cataclysta; species Cataclysta lemnata. The sequence continues at coordinate 21,643,803 of OZ008338.1, forward strand.
ATCTTTCTCTCTCTGTGTCTCTGTGTGTGTATGTGTGTGTGTGTGTGTGTAAAATTGTAATCTACTGTAATCTATGAGGGTTGTGGCGAGACATTCCCAACACAAGTATCTTATGATTACTTACAGAGAAGTCTTAGCAATATGTTGTAACAAGATTACTGAAATAAACGCATTTTTATTTTCAACTTAAAGGTTCTCTGCATCACTGACCCCTATTAGTAGCAGTAATTTGTATTCAGCGTAATATGAGATGCTTGTCAATTTAATGTTTAGTTTTTAAAACGTTAGGTATATATTAAATGATCATTTCCCCCTTGGTTTATTGCCAATCATTAGTGAATAGCTTTTTCTGTCTATGTTTATTAAAAAAAACTGACTTTTTATGGTACTTTTTGTCACGAAGAGTTTTTTTGTCGTCTAATGAATAGTTCATAATTTATTTTTCAGAGTTCCGACAACAACGAGGAAGCCTAGGGGATTGGCGCTATTTTATATGAACTTAGTTTTTAACCATATTATGTACATAAAATATTTTTGTATATTAATTATTGGCTGGTTTTAGTTAGGGTACGTTAATTTTATTAATGACAGCTTACATAAGTTGTATCGGTTACTGCTGCTACTTTTCAGCGATGAGCGGAACCATAGGTAGTATATTACCGAATAGTGTATAATATTATTTCGATGAACACAAACCAGTTGAAATAAAAGTATTTATGCTGTATAAGGCGCCAACATGGCATATATCCATATATTATATTTTATCGTATAATATTATTGTTAGATAAGGAATCGTTATTTTGCGTCTTCCATGCTTATTTTGTTGAATCTATCAAAAATGTATTCATATCGGCTTGAGGGTTTGTCAAATTATTTCTATTGAAGCACTTAATGCATGTTAGTCGTTGTTAAAGTAATTTAATTGTGATGATTTGTAAAAATAAATGTCATAATGAACCCATTCATTTTAAAATAACCTTCAGCGCAGAATACATACATTTTTATTGAATTCAACAAATAATCATGAAAAACGATGTAACTGAAACGTTGCCAGCTCGCACTGCCCAAGTAATATTTTGTAAATAAAACTACAATTCTGCTTTCTTTGAATAATTATTGCATTGTTAGGTACTTACAAGAGTTTAAATGTAGAACATTAGTCGTACTTAAAGGTATAGCAAATACAGACAGACTTACATAAATAAATCATGCCTTTTTATCGCCAGAGAGGCAGGCAGAGATGTATTAACTTCCACATTTCAACAAATATACTACTAAAAAATATACATACAGTATAAAGTATAAATACCAAAATACTTCTCAGCAAATTTTTCAAACTACGCTGGCGATAGTGAAAAAGTAATTTAAACATACAAATAAAAACAAACGCGATGCCAACTGACAACGCATAAATTCCGAATTTTTGCTTATTATAACATAAATAGTACATATATGCAATAGATATATCCATAATAACTATAAATAGTAATATATATGAATATTGTGTCTATCACCTAACTGTAATGTTTTATTATATTATTGATAGACTAGATAAAAAATTTGTTACAATTTTGATTGTTCGCTCTCGACTCTCACTCAAAATACGTGTGCATATAATGTTAGGCTTCAAGTGCTGTTGTTACATTTAATGTCAACCTTGAGGATATTTCACTATTGGTCTCTTACCTTAGCCTTCCAGGTGTTGGTTAGTTCTAAAATTATCTACGCAAGTTGACTTACTGAATGTGCTTATACTGTGGAGAGAGAACCCAATGTTTACTGTGCCTGTGACCTGTGCATTTTAATCGACAGTGTTTTATATTATATTGTTGTTGACATATTGTGTAGCCTAATAAAAATATTATTTAAGAATTAGATGGCAATAATAATGTGCTTATGTTGAGTATCCGAAAAAGCGTGTCGAAGCTATTATATAAAGACAATCATGTTATAATATAAACCAATCATATTATGTTAGGTCGAATCGAACATTTTATCTTTTTAACGATAACACACATACACATAACATGTATCGATAATTGTGAAAGTATGAAGTATGACGATATTTCTAACTCAACGTTAAAATATGGACTTCACCAATACGTTTACGCTCAAAATATTGCCTGAAATAACAAAATAAAAATAAAATAAATGTGTACAGAACTCAGTTTACCACCAACCAATTGAAAAGCCTCAACAACTTATGCTATCGGTAACGTTTTAATGAAACCACTAATATAAATTAGTGATTTGAGGGGCGATTCGATAATGCGATCTATCCGAATTGGAACATTATAAAAATAAATGATGGTATCATTTTGACCAAAACAATGTTAGAGGGGATGTGTGAAGAACCTCTTTTTTATGTGATTTGCCACGTTTTTTCGGATTCGCTAAAATGTTTTGGGGGAAACACTTGTTATATATATTATTATTGAGGTTATACATATATGTGTTATATAATTGATATACCGTCGCGTCGTTTTCGCCTCTTCTAATGCACCGCGTATTTGAATATGTGTGCGTGAGTGATTGTTCAATTAACCTGCGGTAATGGTGCGCGTCCACTTTTTCAAAATCGATAATAAAGCTTTCCTGTAGGCTTAGCACTGGACGTGGACAAAATCTTTCTCCACTAATTGGCAGTGTTTTTGTCTCCGGATTTAGTGGGAGGAAAATTTTTTCTTTTCCCCGAGGAGATCTTCTCCACGTCCCGTTCTACGGGGGCTGTTGTTTGATACAAATATTTTTTTCGTAATAATCGTTTCACGCCTACCTTCAATCTCAAAAAATATGAAACTGCATAGAATATTTTTTGAAGATAAATAGGTTAGAAAAAGTTTGCCAGGGGGCCAGGTGGCCGAATGCTGCCTATGCCAATCCGGGTGGCGGTATATAGCAGCCGCCCGGATTGGGGTAGACGTGGATTCGATTCCCGCATCAAACTATAATTTTACTAACCTATTTTTCTTTGTGATAATTTTTCTATCATTTTTAAAATGTTCAAATATAAACTCAAAATAATAATTATCTAATTTAATGCCATTTTCTTATCGCTAGTGAAAAAGGTGACGGGCCGCTCCGACCACAGAGACTGTATATAAGTTGAGTTCTAGATTTTCCTATTTTCCTTATATACATTAGCTACCTTTGCACGATGCTTGGTTTCGCGTGGGAATCTTTTTATTTCATTCATGCCCCGCATGAGGAATCGCTCGCTGCCCATAGCCCGCCACTAAGCGGATGGGTGACCCAGAACCCCTAGACCGAATGAATCAAAATCACGCAATTTTAAATGCGCGAGCGCATGTATGTCCATTAAGGGTTTGTTTGTTATGCATACTCTTTCTGTTTTAATTCAAGACCTATTTATGTATGTAATATGTGCGTAAAGGTAGCTTTTGTTATGAAGATTACGCACATCGTTTTATAAGTTTCGTTCTTCAATTTGTCACCCAGAATATTATTTGTGTCGGGTTAACCCTTGTATTCATAATGGTAAACATTTGTTTAGCAACAGTTGATCAACACAGTTGATGAGCGACGGGAATTTTGCTGGAAACTTTGTCATGGCATGACCTTGGCAACTATGCAACAATAATAAGCAATATCGCTGGCAACACTGCGTGTGTTGACAGCAACTCAGCAACAATTCAACTTTGTTGCTCAACAAATGTTTACCATGAATACGAGGCTTTAGCGTTATGTGTTATTTATGAGTTAGTTGGTAATTTAGTTGTTAACTTTTTATTTTAGTTACTTTTCCACTCGCGTGGTGGTCCGTGTGAGATTACTCGTGCACACGACTGTTTGTCAGCGTGGTTGTGGAATAAATTCGTCTTACATCGGCCAGTTTACAAGGCGGCAAGGTTTACTGGGCATTCTGCTACAGCACCTAATTATTTAATCAACTTTAGACCCTGTTCAGAAGTACCCGCGAGTGAGACACATCTCGTTATACATTGCTCGCTGATAAGCAGCATTAGTAAAATAGTGCAGCACACTAGCGGCGTTGTACACGAAAACGCAGAAGTATTCGCGCGTAAATCGCTACATCTGGACAGGCTCTTGGTGGGAGACTGGATAGTTGACCATAGCGGTAGGTACACTAACGCGTCAAAAGTACATGTGTTATGGCACGTAATTAAAAAACGGGAATGACTTAAAAATAATCAGCATTAAAAATCAACAATTAACAGAATTTTGGTCAGTCTACCTTCGTTCTGTAATCAACGACCTTCTCTCTCTGCTACTAAATAAAAAGCTAATGTTACATTATATTTATTGCATTAACATTTTATTTTTTAAACTATCTCCGTCACCGATTGATTCCAAATTGAATGAATTGCTAGGTTAAATAATTTTCATTTTAATACTTTTTAAAAATTTTATCGGTTCTGCGATTTATTTATTTATTTTATTACTTCTTATTGAATGATATTTTATTTACAATTTAAAGCACGTCCAAGCTATATAGAGCTAATGGGTATTACCTTATTGTCAATAATTGACGTTAGACATTGAAATGAATTTAATGTAATATCTCTATTAGATCTCTAGTAAATATTGCTGCCTTGTAGACAAATCTGCGTGGTGTATTGAGGACAAATGTCGAAAGATCCGCCTATCTTAGTTTTAAGTTATATAGTCTTGTAATATCCTTATATTCTAAACCTAGCTGTACTTAATTTTCGTGCTAAGTATACATGTAGCCTGTTCACTCACACCCTATGAGATTATGAAACTCATTCGTCATATTTTTACACGTTGCTTGAAATCATGTATGTACCTATGTATAGTATTGAAACGAACAGTAATTAAACAATGAGACCAACGAAACGAATACAATACAGTCGATTAATCTTGTTGTTGAAACGATATTTCTTTTTGTGTAAGTAGGAGCTTACTCATTATTATGGACAATTTTATCTCTGCTGCCAGAGTTTCGATTTTATTTTGTAAGCGTGTAAAAATGAATATGTGACACTATTGTTTTTGGTAAATAGCCTTACATATACGTTATATACGTCCATGAATGTATACTTTCGTTTACAAGTGAGTTTTGTAGCTTAATGTTAATATTAGGTAGCATATTATTGTTATTGATTAATTTCGTAAAAACAAGTACACCTACCTAGCTTTGGCGAAATTTGTGGTTGAAATCGTAAACAGTTAAGTTAGACTTTTATTATTTTTGAACTAGTTGTCGTCAACTTGGGTTTTGCAATCTTCGTGTGCAATTAAGATGATATATTAAACGCACGCACGTATGAGTGATACATAAATTAATCTTTGTACTATTATGGTCTTTACCGTCTTAAATTTCTATTATTATTTGGGCTGCAACATATATAAATCGGGTATGTTCTCATTGTAATATGTTTCCTGATACATGTACAATGTTTAAATGACAAAAAAAAGAATTATTCACATTCACTATCGTCGCCGACGATAGGTTTATTAAACCCTGTCGTAGGTACGTATTTAGTGAAAAAGGTCAAAATTCCAAGATCATTGTTAAAAAGAAAATAGAGCGAGAGAACAAATTTCTAAAACACAGATTTTCTTAAGTGTTTTTTTAAATAGTTTTGTGTATTTAAAAATGGCGTTTTAATTAATGTGCCAATTAATGACCTAATCAGAAACGTAATATCCACAATTATCCGCAAGAAGAATCCGCAATTTTGAAACTTTAAATCCATTCAATGAGATAGAGATATGACTTCCTAAGGCGAGGGCAAAAGACAAAGATAACTTTTGAACCTCAAGGCTGAGGCTGCTGGATTAAGGTCATAAGGCCCAAGTAGATCTTCGTCAATAGCGGCTAATAATATGAAATTAGGAACAGCGGCTGAACCTTGCAAAATAAGTCTTAACGCTACACGTTTTCAATCCACAATGCTTCAAAGTATTTTTTGGGTTGTGCCGTTTTTTATGAAGTGTGCGTAATCGGAAATTTTATCTGACTAGGACGGCGGAACAAATATAAATACAAGTATTTTTGTGTCACTGCCAGTCGTTTTTAAGTCTGTCGACTGATGTATGGTTTAATTTATTCGACTTAAACTACCCTATTGACCTCTCGAATTTAGAGGGAGCAAAGCAACAACGATTCACGAAACGGTTGTTTACACGTTAGTATGTTATCCGTATCGCTCATCTTTAATTGGGCGATGATCGATTGGTGGATACACCGGCCTTAAATTATTAGTAGCCAGGCGAACGCATTCTATGTACTTAATGTGTAGTACATATAGTTTAGGTACTATCTCTAGATATACTCTATTAGATTAAAAAGAGATAATTTCCAAATAACTTGCATGATACTGTCATAATATTTGGCCGAGACGAACGCGAAGCTATTATGGAGCTGCTTAGATAAGTTTGAATGTATGTATGATAGGTAAAATATGAAGACGTGTTACTTGCTGCAATATTGTTAATGCAGTCTTCATAATCGTCGCTGTACTTTAGGTTTAGGGCTATTTGTATCAGTTACTCGTATCTTAATTATCAGCTGTTGTTTTAATAATTGTGTTGTATATCATTCAAATACCTGTTACGATATTAACGTATGATTAGGAGTTAGATGGGTGCAATTACTTATTTAATAAGCGTATCAAAAACGCTCAACACCATTCTCATAAGGGTCTGATTTTATTAGATAAATTGATTAAAAATTCTTTGATTATTAACCTATAATCTGTGGTGCTAATTAGTTATATTTTTGCCGCTTGTATCTATTTTAGTTTTGTTTTAGAGACAGTGTAAATAGTGCTTATCTTCGTGACGACTATTCATTATTTATGTATGCAATAGGTTTAAGAATGAAATGATACCCCTCTTGTGCTCGTAGGCTGTAACATTGTAACATATATAAAAGTGTCAGTACATTTATATATTATCTATTCTCAGAATCCAGGCATTGTAAATAGTACGTGCTTAACATCATGTTGGACATTTTTACACGCGTTCTATATATATATAAATAACGTTTGTAAATAAGTTTGTGGTTAAGTATTTTAGATACCAAAAACTGGTCAGTAAAATGTCAAATGTCTGCTGGAGTTATATTATCATAATATGGTCTGAAGATTACATTAATTTTATTATTTTTTAATCCTACCTTGAAGGTCTGCAGTCTTCTAAAAGGTTGTGTGAAGTCCCGAACTACCTGCTATGGAGGTCAGGTCTCGGGTTGTTAAGAAATGATGTTTTTAAGCTACTCCAGTGGGTGCTTCACTTTTTACAATTAACTCGTTAGATTATTAAGTTTCTGTAATTTTACTTTTACTCTCTTTCTAGCCCCCCATACTTTGTAAGTGATATGTATTCATTTAACGTTAAAGACATATAAGCACTTTTTTCTATAATTTGCCCTAAAATAGTAGACTCATTTCAATGGTCTAAATAATTTATTGTCAGTAAATAAAGGGCCCAATGCATTTTTGACAATTTGCGGTAATACCATGTTGTGTTGTCTTTACAATAAAAATTAAGTACTTAAACACTGCCGTTTCCAAGGTAAATTGACGTAATTATGTATACGATACGCATTACCGTAAATATAGATGGCGGCTGTACAGGGATAAAAATATGTTGACAGTGATAAAAGTCATCACCGTCATACAGCCCTTTAATGACCCCACTGCTGTGGCAAGAATGGGCGAGAAACCATCACGCTGGCCCAGTGCGGATTGTTGGGTATTAACTACTGCAGATGCAGCCGAGACCAGGGCTTGACGTGTCTTTCGAAGCACGGGGGAGCTCGAGATTATATATATTTTATGTTACCCGTCCAATGACCGAACCTAGCGAACTATCGCAGGCCAAGCACGCTTTGCTACTGCGCTATTGAGCCTTTTAATGTCCCCACTGCTGGGCACAGGTCTTCCCTATGGGTAAATGTACTTGAGTTTATTAGGCGTTGTGTTGATGTTTTGATTACCCGCCGGTATCTATACTTGTGGCAATGCCAAATTACTAATTTTAAAGTGGAATCATATCACAATGTCCGCAATGGGGAACACTTAATATTTAATTGAGAATTTATTAATTATGTACTTAAAACGATCTTATTATACTCAACGACAAACAAGGTTTTTAAACACAAAACGTTTTATTGAACTACCAGGCAACCGTGTATATAAAGTTCCTTTACGAACTGTGTTTGTGTTTTACACGATTTTTACTGAATGCATGTCTATCTTAGTGACAGCTAAAGAAATGTTTTTGTAAATACATATATTGGTAGCAAATCAAACTGTAATTTTTGGTGTCTTTATAACAATGGACACCCGCCGTGGGTTTGGCGTACCTACCTACTAACTTTTAGAATTAGTTTCAATGAAATGTATTTTGTAACGTTGTTTTTATTTCTTTTTGACCTATATACCGACTTATGTGAACCTTGTCATGTGTACCTATAACATTCAGATATAAAGTGGACTAGAGAGTAGCTGTACTAGGAAAGTCATTTTCCGCTGTGAAAAGTTTACTGCAGTGCTGAAACAAAAATAGTGTTCGAACTACGTTTTAACGTTCTAACGCAGCAACTTACAACATCTTGCATCGCTTACCAAGCGAGGTAAGATGTTGTAAGTTGCTGCGTCAACATAAGTTACTATTTTGACTGATTTTTATTGCGCGTTTTCTACGCACTGCATGCAAAGTGCGGCTCTAGTACCTACTTATATCTCAATGAAGTATAATAATGAACTTAACATGTATTTCATATGAGCGTGTGGCGGTAGATGTACCTAAACAGTTTTGTAAATACAAATAACATAGTACTCGTTGCTCGATTCGACACATAATTGTTCACGTTGGCAGTACATAGAGAAATAAAGCAAATGAGACTGATATCCACTTTTATTTAAATTCTCGCAATAATACAAGCCAGCATTATAACTCCAAACAGTGATAAACATTTATAACATTGAGGTAGTGTTAGTTAGTAGGTACTACGTAACATTTCGATTATTGAAAAAAATCGAATTTAAGTACCTACGTATTCGAATCAGAAATTTGATCTTTTTAAGTGAGACACCCCACCACATATATTGGCTTGTACATCCGCCACATTAGGATAATATGCAATATTGCATGATTCGCCATGCAATATTGCACCTTGGGATGCATCACATCCGCCGGAGTGGTGCATCTCTGTTGCCTACTAAGAATTCCCATGGTCAAACAGCCATAGCGATATTTTGACAGTTTCAATGGGAGCAATCAGTAAACTTCATTGTATTAAGGAAGATCATTGAAATTAGTGGATAAATGTTTTATCATAGGTTTGTTCGTGACTAGACGCAGCGAAGATCATGTTTTCTATTTGTAAAATGCAGTCGTCTCACATAAAATACACCAACAGGACACAATACTTTGAAAGATAGAATAAAATGTTTTCTCATAGGTACCTATCCAATACATCGTAATACATAAACTGATTGCTAAGACAGAAAGTGCTAGGTAAATGTTTAACTGGACTAATTCAATAACTGTTGGCATTTCCCAAAAAGATTAATGTATTTTTTGCAATTAATCATTTACAAAGTAGCGGGGCACTTAAATGTAGTTGCAAAATAATGTTAGTGGATCCTTATTATCTAAGGACTGCAAAAGAGGACTGCTTTCAATCCCTCCACAGTACTGAGGGCTTAGCCAATTTATTCGAACCACTGAGCTCTATTATAGCGTAGGTACTTGTATAATAGAGAGGTCAGTGATTCGAACGCATAGAAAACAAAAGTATGAAATTTCTTACATTTGTATTTTATGCATTCGATTTAATGGTTGGCCACTTATACCTATAGGGCCTGTTTCACAATCGACAAGTAAGTTCTCAGCTTACTTGGCAGTTCAACTGACGTAAATTTCATATTACAACTGTCAAATGAGCTACCAAGTAAGCTACTCAGAACTTACTTGCCGATTGTGAAACAGGCCCTTCGAATACGGCTGCTTGTCTTGGCTGCTAGTCTTGGGGGCTGGTCGGTTTTTACATGGCGTATTCTCACTCAGGCGTAGTTGGGGAAAAACGCGTCTGCGTGCGATGGCTCGTCGAACCTGTAAGGCGCGCGCCCAATATCAAACTTCGTATTCATCTCCTTGGTTCGGACGCTTTTTGGCGAGTCATGTGGCCCTCGAAGTTTTGACTTGTCGAAGATTTTCTGCGGACAAACATAGGTGTGTGTGTGGTAAGTGCGTGCGAGCTAACAATGGGATCGCGTTTTCCAAATGTGTATTCACATCCACATTTAGCTAACTATATTTGGTCGTATGCCATAGAGGAGGGAATGTTGACCTTCTACTGGAACATACATACAAACATAAATCACGCCTATATCCCCTAGGGGTAGGCAGAGGTGAACTAGCACCCACGTTTCGCCAATAATATTAGGTCCCATGTAATAGATGGCGAGCCTATTGCCATTTATCGGACACCAAAGTCGCAGTACATTGCTAGGTTGTAGGTATAAGAGGAACTCTGCTACCCATTCCTCATCACTGTTTATCCTTAGTCGCCTTGTATGACACCCACGGGAGAGATTTGGGGTGGTGACAATTGTATTCTACTCTGCCGTCACCACATGGCCAATTTAAAACGTGCCCGTCATCCATAACACAAAACAAGTGCTTATTTAAACTACTTTGAGCTAGACGACAGTTGTGAGTGTAAGAAATATTTATTTATTTTACCTTGCTGCTTGAGGAAACCACGGGCTTGCTAGCTGGCAACGGCCTGATCATCATCTTCGTCTTGGAAAGCTGCGAGTTGGGACCCTTGAACGAGATCCAGTACATCGATTGCCCTTGCTCTTCCGTCGTCAGCGTGTACCGTCCGTTCAGATTGCTATAGGTAAATAATAGATAATAGTTGGTAAAAATTATGTTTCAAATTGTAATATATATACAATAGAAATAATGCACACGCTAATTTATTTAGGAAGATACTATACGGTATTATAAAAAAAAAAATCTACCCTAAAATAAGTTGTTCGGTTAGTGTACCTAAGGCAAAATTTAACGAAATATAAACATTTTAGAAAGGAGATAGACAAAAGAGATATGGCTGAAGAGAATGAAGAAATGGGAAGGCCTAGGCGGATCTTTCATAAAAAATTGAAAGTGTATTAAAAAAGGGCCAGGTCAAGAGATGAGATCCCGAAACCAACGGGCATGCCCGAAGACATATAAGATTGAAATAAGCGAAAGAAGTAGGTAGGTAGGTACTTTATGTAAGGATCATAGCGAGTGGAGAGAAGTTGTCTCTGTTAGGCTTAGCACGGGACGTGGACAAAACATCTCTCCACCACTTTACAGTGTTTTGTCTCGGGATGGTGTGAGTTAGAAGAGCGCGAGGAAAATATTTTCTTTTTCTTTTCCACGTGGAGATCTTGTCCACGTCCCGTGCTACGGGGGCAGTGGGAGAAAGGGGTGCCAAATGTATTTTACCTTTTGTCGCACTCCTTGTACCACCAGGCACCGCCGTGTTCGGAGGCGCACGAGCCTTCGTTCCATTCGTCATTGTCCACATCCATGGTAGAGTACTTTTGACCGGCGTGATATGCCATGGAATCTCCTATAAAATTGTAAAGTCTAATATTTGAGAGCTCGCTAGCGCAGTGGCATAGTGCGTTTCGCCTACGATTGCGTAAACTAAGCAATGTTCGCTAAGGCCGATCATTGGATGGGTGACCAAAAATTTGTCATCTCGAGTTCCTCTGTTATATTAAATGTTAGAAAAAATTTTACATTATTCTGCAGAATAGGCCGGTGAAATCCTGACCAACCTCTCCTGATTGACCAACCTGACCTGACTCTCCTCTTTTGAATAAATAAATAAAAAATATATAGACTCAATTACCACGATATTATGGTATTTCCTTCTCATCTTACCCGCAGTGCCGTAGTAAGTTCCCAGAGTGCTGATTCTGTAGCCCTCATACTCAGGCCCCACCGTGAACACGGAGTAGCCTGCATTTGCTTCCTGTCCATGCTGAGTTTCCATTTCAATACGGAGCTCGTACAGCTTCTGATTGGTCAAGTAGTTCAGTTTCTCCAGGCCCAACCAAAACTCGCCGGCTAGGTTGCCGAATCCATGCTTGTAGTCCAGCCAGGTTTTGTAGAAGTCTTGGGAACCGTCGAAACGGTTTTGGAAGACCTGAGATAAGGTGCATGGTACAGGTAAATGTTCGTCATGACTTGAGCTGGCGACCAGGGTTTGAAACTTGTATTTTTTCTATAGAAAAAAACCTTAACCTAAACCTTTTCATCTAGGTTTTTATTAATATGTTTTATTGCATTATATAATTTCAAATAAATCCTTCAGCAGTGTCTTTCTTCAAAGAAAATATTTGGAAATCTTAACAGTAGCTTTAAGTGAAATTATTATTTTTGTAATTAAAAATTTACCGGTTCTAATCCCTGCTGGCGACAGGCCAGACTATTTAAGATAAAATATAAACTATTTAAAATAAAAATTAATAGGTAATATTTATAATAATTATTATATTATTTAATTAGCATTGGTGTCTTTGATGTTAAAATGAAATTAACCATAAAAATGTTAACAGTCTGTAGATATACCTACGTACAGTCAACGGCACCTCAGACTACCAAAAACTGTCAAATTCCTTCAATCGATTGTCCACCTCAACTTGTTTGAGGTAAAGCACAAAGTCGATTGAGAAAAATTGACATTTTGTGGTAGTCTGCCGTGCTGTTGAATGTACATACGTAGGTATATCTACAGACTATTAGACTTTTAACATTTCTAACAATTGGTGGATAAAGATAAATGGTGTAAGTGGTGTAAACAAGTGTTTCTAAAGACCTTTAGGGCATTGTGGCTATGTTTAAGATAGTCGACTCTGTCTCTCATACCGTCCACCCCCCACCAGCCGTGGTCAGGTCACAGAGCACGTAGAACGGCTCTATGTCGTCCGGCTTTATCTTGTAAATGCCAGACACGTTGAAACCCTGCATCTGGATCTCGTGGCAGTCGGTCGGGTAACGTTCTGTGCGATCGAATCTTCCCATCCTGTCAACGCATCAAATATTAGACTAATAGGCGAGGGGGGGCGCGAGTTTTCCCTCCTCCCCGCACCACCCACCCCCGCCAACATCCAGAGCGCCCCGTCGCCGCCACCGCCCCTCATAGCGCAGGAAGGTCGAGCACGAACTTGTCGGGCTATGGACTAATGTAGATATTGTTTGTACCAGACGTGTGACAGACATCTGGCTGTGATGAGGAGGGACGAACGTTACGTAACAAGAGGTATGTTAAGTATGGATGTGAATGGCTAGAATGAGAGGAAGACCGAAGAAGCGATCGATGGATTGTATGAAAGATGATATGAGAAAGAGGGGAGTTCACGCTGAGCTCACGTCTAATATAGGAGAGTGGAAGAAAAAGATATTTTGTGCCGGTCTTACTTAGAGTAGGATAAGGGCAGGGAGAAGAAGAAGTGTGACAGACATCGCGTAAAGCAGAAAGGTGATGGACGATAGGGATTGGTAAATATTGGCAAAAGGGCAATCGATCATTTTTGTATTACCTGAATGAAAGAAAATTGCAAAATTGTCCTTTTGCTTATATAACAGGAGACTTTCTGGTCACTGCAAAAATTTTTGAAATTCGTTCAGACCATCAAACTTATGAAACAGCTGTTATTTTTTTCGTGAATTTGGAGTCGCTCCCATAGTGAAATTTGTTCAGTTTGATGGTCTGAACGAATTCCAAAATTTTTTGCAGTGACCAAAAAGTCACCTGGTATTAACTCTGTTAATTCTATTTAAATTTGCAGAAAATAACGCCACTGTTCAAAATGGCCCAGGAATTATTAGTTCTACAAAGTTCTACTATCTATAACTTACTTGCAGTCACTTCTTTTAGTCTTCTGTTCAAGCAGAGTTCGCCTGAATTCGTTGATCAAACTCAATGCGTCATTGGTTCCATGCACACTTGTGTCAGATCTACATGGTGAATGTTCAAGAAATTATTAATATCACAGTTACTGTTTACGGTGACTATTTTGAGGCAGGGTACAAAATATTAAGAATGAAGGGAGAGTTATATCATTATCCTGTTTTAACCTTGGAGGTACCCCTAAGAAGGCCTATTTGATATGATTTCTTGCCATATAAAAGAGAATCATCAAATTAGTACACATCTACATTATTGAGAACGTAAGGCCTGTAATAATGAACATCACTGCAATAAGCTTTTAATTCAAAAAGAAGTCTGAGAACACACATTGTTTTGGAGTGATTTGTTGAGTTGTGCCGTTTCTTAAATGCTTGATACGTACTTAGCGAAAGTCCTCGTGTACTGCCTGCTCTTTACTTCGGCTATGGTGGCCAGGATGGATTGCACGCCGGCGACGACACTCTTCACGTTGCTCTCCAGGGTCGACAGCCGCGTGTCCAGCGTACCGTCGATGTGGTAGTCTTGTCCTTCCACTGGGAACATGAAAATATCGTTGGCTGTAACATTGTCAGATGTCAGGTCAAATACAGTCAAAGTTAAGACGCTAGACATGAAACTCTTGAGGCAAATGGAGGTGTAGTATAGGTAATTCCAGGCTTCCAAAGATAAGGAAGAAGGAAGAACGATAAGAAAGGAATATATAATGCCGAAAGAAACTGAAAGCTCCAAAATCGAAACTACATGGCTCATTACGTAACTGCTCTGTTGATAAAATATGTCGACTGAAAATATAAAAATGCTTTCGAGAATTGTTACGTAGTCAGCCAGCTGAGCTTTTTAATTAGTACTAAGAGACAAGATTATGTTTCTCTTCTCATGTTCTCATTTACTTCGGCTAACTTAGTACAGAAATCAAATGCCATGATACGTGTGTGTTGTAAACATCCTAAAATGTAAAAAAAATAATAAAGACTGTTTATTTAAGTACAGCTCAATTGATAAACATCAATTGTTCTCTTATCATGATAATTGGATTGATCTCTGGACGGAGTAGGCAACAAATATTTAAAAAAAGTGCCATTATTTCAAGCGACAGCAGAAAAATTAGCGTCGATC
Source organism: Cataclysta lemnata (assembly GCA_963931975.1). NCBI lineage: Eukaryota > Metazoa > Arthropoda > Insecta > Lepidoptera > Crambidae > Cataclysta > Cataclysta lemnata. The sequence continues at coordinate 21,658,855 of OZ008338.1, forward strand.
GCCTAGACGCTTCTTGGTCGGTTACCAGTGTTGTCTGTCCTGGGGCTCTTGTCAGCCATAAACTTGATCGCGTTCACATGACTCTGCAAGTTCTCCACCACAGCCTCCATCTTGTCCGTGTAGCTCTCAGCCCTCACCGCCTCCATTATGCCGGTTAACTGTTTCAGAATGCTGTTCGTCTTTTCATGCACTTCTATATCCAGCCTGTTCAATCTAAAGTCGATGCTGTCGACTTTCTTCAAATACTTCTCGCTCGAGGTTATAGTGTCCATTAGCTTTTCAATGACAGCGTCATTGTCTGACGATGTGGACTGGGCGACTCTTGTGAAGTTCCCCTTCTTCCTGGTGGCAAGCATTGCGTCTGTCAATTCTTCCTCATACTCCTTCTTCCACAAAGTTTTGTCGGGATAGTCGTTCGTTCTCCTCGCTCGTTTCTCCCTCACTTCGCAAGTGACTGTGGTAAATGCAATGAGAACTAGCAGGGCCACCGTAACCATCGCGAGACGACCCGTTCTCGGCACGCGAAAAAACTGCAATGAGCACATAAATCGAGTGCGAAGGTAAAATTTGTAAACTGCGTGGCGGCTAAACAAAAACAATCCAAGATGCTTCTGCCGTGAATCCGCGGCTGGCTCTATCTTTATTTGTTTATTTAGTAAATTCAATGTAAACTGATTACAAACATTATAGTATTGATTTCCAGCGTGCCTATAGTGCCATTGCAATGTATTCCTATTCCTATCCTGTATTCCTATATTTAAGAATGTATCTATCTGTGACGACCTTTAATTGGCTTTCTGTTGTTAATGACAAGTATCTATTATACTATAGCTGTTGGTCATCCTATATAATAAAATAAAAATAAAATATGTTCTGAAGTTTCTCTTGCTATTTTGTTTTCGAAATCTCTTTAGATAGATGTCTAGATTAGGATTTCACAATCCATCGCAGGATCTATTCACATTTTGTGCCTTGCACATTTTATGTTGGCCGTGTGGTGACGGCAGAGTAGAATACAATTGTCACCTCCCCAAATCTCTCCCGTGGGTGTCGTACAAGGCGACTAAAGATAAATCAGTGATGAAGAATGGGCAGCAGCGTTCCTCTTATACTACCAAGAAATAGCAATGTACTGCGACTTTTGTGCCCAATAAATGGCAATAGGCTCGCCACCTATTACATGGGACCTAACATAATTGGTGAAACGTGGGTGCTAGTTTACCTCCGCCTACCCCTTCGGGGATATAGGCGTGATTTATGTATAGGCGTGATTTATGTATGTATGTAGGTACATTTTATGTTATTTTCAAAATCGAGCAAATGGGTACCTAAGGATGTATTTGCTCGATGATTTTCGCTCCCAGACCAGCAAGGAAGGGTGGGCACCCGCGCATATACATAAATCACGGTTGTAAATACATACAGAAATAAGTTTCTATATCGCCTATTATGTTTACTCCCATGGTTGTCTGGAAGAGACTGCTTTTTAGGAGGAAGACCGCTGCGCTGTGCTGTTTCTTTAATTTGATGTTTTCTGTATTTGTATGTTCTTGTGTGCATTGTACTGTAAATAGATTGAAGTTTATATTATAAACCATAGCTTAGTTTGTAATTGGCGAAACGTGGGTGCTAGTTCAACTCTGCCCCTTCGGGGATATAGGCGTGATTTATGTATGTATGTGTGTATAGCTTAGTAATTTTATACGACGCGCGGGAGACGAAGGTTGTGATTCCAATATTGTGATTGTGTTTCGCTCGTGTCAATGAATGACGTCATGCAAACACTTCTGCGATGCCTTGCGATTAGATGGCAATAAACTCGTTCCTATTGCTTTAATGAATCTTAAATATTAACTGGCGAAGTATGAGTCATCATCAGCCTTTAAGGCTCATCAAAGCAATATGAACGAGTTAATAAATCTAACGAGCACTTAAGTCGCAGTAGTAATTGCAAAATATATTTAATGTCCCACTGCTCTGGCACAGGCCTTCCTTTACAGGTATGTGGGGCTCGGGGTAGAGACGTTCCCCCCGTACCCACTAAACATAACATGTATACCTACGAGGACCTAGGAAGACCAGTGGCATAGCGCGCTTAGTTAACAATGTTCATTACGGCCCTTCATTCGATGGGTGATCATAAATTTTATCTCGAGCTCCTCCGTGCTTCGTGAAAGGCACGTTAAGCCGTTAGTCCCAGCTGCATCTGCAGTCGTTAATACCCACCACGGTGGTGGGTATTAACGACTGCAGATGCGGCCGGGACACCGTGGTGGGTTATAAAACCTAAATTCTCCCAGACCATTCTCCCTATATTCTTCCATCCATAGGGTATAGTGGGGACGTTAAAAGACTGGTGATATTAATGATACCTACCTCGCAAATTTGGCGTACTATCTCTCACGTCTGCCACCGCTGTCTTAAGCTTTTCCAGGTCAGACTTCATAGCCTTAATTCCCTTTGCCAACGCATTTGGAGATGAGGCTTTCACCATCTGCGTCAGTTCTGACAGGTACTTCAGCATCGTATTGGTCCTCTCGTGGAAGGACGTCTCCAAGTACTGCAACCTTTTCTCCATGGTTTCTATCATCTTCAAATACTTCTCGCTTGTAATAAGAGTCTCGACGAATTTCTCCACTATCGCCTCGCCTTTAGGACTATTATCGGTCGTCGTTGGCGAGCACGACACGTTATTCGACGAGTACGAATCCTCATTGTCCTCGCTTTTTCTACTCTGCCCTCTGCTCTGACTTTTGTCTCCAGAATTACTTCTACCGTTAATGTGACTTCTATGCCCCTCTCTCTTCGCTAACACCACAACCAGTGCTAGCATCAAGATAAACTCTCTGAACCACATTTCGCTAAGCCCAGCACTCGATGTGAACGCGTCAAAGTTAATGAGCACTCAAATAGCGTGTTGAAAATAATATGGGTTACATTAAAAATATTTGAGCTCGGGCGACACGACACCATTGTTATGTGAAATCATAATTATGGGTGTTTTCAAACATTAAACTCGAACAAGATAATTTTGAAGCTTACCGAATTATGCATGGTAAGATGAGATAGTAGGTAGCAGCTAGCTATATTGTTGATTGATACGGTGCTATTTTCACATGACCTGCGTAGATATCGTATTACACAAAAAGTAAGGATGCATTACATACATAAATCACAACCACATCCACACTCACACACAAGATATTAATTGCCATCTAAACGCAGTATATTTTTAGACGGTAGGTATAAGAGTAATGCTGCTGCATTAGTATTTAGTCATAGTTGTCTTTACCCTTAGTCGCCTTGTACCTACGACACCCACGGTAGAGTTGGGAGGATGTTACAGACCTACTGTCACCAATATAAAGGCTTGTTAATGTATACACAACAGCACGCCAGACTACCACAAAATGTTAAATTTTCTCAATCGACGCTCTACTACCAACAAGATAAGGTTGACAATCGATTGAAAAAATTTGACAGTTTTGGGTGGTCTGAAGAGCCGTTGACTGTACCCTTTCAAGACAAATTGGAAGGAAAAAGAACTAAAAGACAAAGATTTTGGTGGTTTTGAAAAAGAATTTCGAAAAATTATGGTCTTGATGCGGGAATCGAACCCTCGTCCGCTGCTATCCGGGCAGGTGCCTGACCGCTCGGCCAACCAAGACACTAATTAATTTGCCGAAATTCTTCAAACCTTTACATACACTTCACGTTGTACCCAACGGATACCCTCGCAATGTAGAAATAAATTTCAAACATTCCAGAGCAGATATTTTTACAAATACCGTGAGTTCTTCGGTTTGCTTTATAAACTATTCGATTTTAATTTTAACATTATATAAATGGGTTCGATTCCCGCATCAAGACCATAATTTTTCGAAATTCTTTTTCGAACCACCAAAATCTTTGTACAAATTTTTCTAAGATTTATATAATGTTAAAATTAAAATCGAATAAACTAAAAGACGCTAAATTACGCACGATCCTAATGTCATACTAACTGATTTTCACTATGCAATAGACCGTTATTGAGTTAAATAATGCAGGAGAAAAGCGCAGTGGCATAGCGCTTGGCCTAAGTAATCAATCTTCGTTAAGGCCGGTCATTGGATGGGTGACCAAAAATTAATATCTGGAGTACCACCGCGCTTCGGAAGGCACGTTAAGCCGTTGGTCCCGCGGCCGCATCTGCAGTACCTGGAGGGTATTAACGTACTGGGTCAGCGTGGTGGGTTATGGCCCAATCTACCTATATTCTTCCATCTATAGGAAAGGCCCGTGCCCCAGCAGTGGGGACAATAAACGGCTGGTGATGTCATGATGATGTGAATAAGAAAAATATAACAAATGGTAACGAAGTTCTAAGTTGTACCTATAGCTTGACTAAATGATATTGTATTTGTCAATAATAATTGTCAGCCCCCGTAGCACGGGACGTGGACGTATCTCTTTCGGGGAAAAGAAAATCTTTTCTCTCGCCCTAACTCCCACTAAATCCCGAGACAAAACACTGTCAAGCGGTGGACAGAGACTTGTCCACGTCCCCGTGCTAGGCCTGCAGGAGTGTTTGGCGTGTTTCGTGGTGTCGATCAGATTTTTTTCGATAATTCTCAAATTGGTTCAGATGTTTAATTAAGCAGAATCATTGAAAAAAAGTCTTTTCACGTGTTTGATGTTGTGGTGAAGACCACTGTAAAAAAGTGGTTTTGTCCATCTCATCAAGCACCATCATGAACTCTGTTACCATTCAATTCGCGCCAAGCACTCCCTAGATGCGTTAAAATATGTGGCACCCATATTTTAACGTAAAATTCATTTCATTCATACATTTCACCCACTCATTATTTCATACTACTACAGATAAAATATACACTAAAGACTTGGCTGTATGGGCTAGACCCTTTGCCTTCCCTAAAATATAGGGAGAATTTTAAATAAAAAAAAAAATTGTCATTGTCAATGCCAATGTCTAAATAACGTCACTATCGTGTGGTACTGTGGCACCGGTTGTGTTATTCGAGGTTATTTTTTATTTCAACTTTCATGAAAGCAAAGTTTCGTATCAAAGTACAACTCGTTATCTAATTTATTATAATTTGTGTGTAAATGTACTTTAGTTAGTTCATTACGTAACTTATATAAGTGAAGCCAATCGTTCCAATTAGACAAAAACTTTAAATACTCGGCAAAATGTTTAAGGTTTGTATTTTTCCTTTTACCATATTGAATTGAACTAATAATAATTGTATGAATTACCTAAACTTTAAAAATAAAATGTCTGACCGATATGGATTACTTATTCAAATGTGTATAAAGATTTTAGTGGTTAGAAAAAAAAATTCGAAAAATTATGATCTTGAGGTGGGAATTGAACCCGCGTCCGCTGCTATCCGGGCAGGTGCCTGACCGCTCGGCCACCCAAGATACTACTTGTACTAATTTTTCTAACATTTATATAATGTTAAAATTAAAATCAAATGGTTTATTCAAATGTGTGTTCACCAGACTGACAAAAGGTATATCTCAAAGATTATAAACATAATCTAGATAAACATCAATGTTACACAGGTCATAATAACTAAGCAAATAAGTTAGTACAGTCACCGTCATTTTATTCCAGGGATTAGTGGGAATAGTGACTGGAGGTGCTTCGGGCTTAGGTCGGGCAACAGCAGAACAGTTAGTGAAACAAGGAGGTCGTGTTATTATCTGCGATCTACCTTCCAGTCCTGGTCCAGACACTGCTAAGCAACTTGGTGAAAATGCTGCATTTGTGCCAGTGGATGTAAGTTGACATAAGACAATAACTCTTAGCATTCCATGGATTCACTGTGCTGGTCCCAGGTCCATAGTGTGGCAGAGAGAGAAGTCAGTGGCTTGGAACTTGTGACCCATGTGTAGGTTTAACTAAATCATATTTAAAGTGTATGTAAAACACCTCTGAGGTATGGTGTGTTTTGAATTCTTAAGTGGAAAGATGCTTTTCTAATTTTATTTTCCAAAAAAGAAACATATTTGATTTTGATGAAACTACTTGACTTGAGGTTGCTTATTTTAGTTTTCCTGCTAGGAAAGTTCTAGAATCATTTCATAGCAGATATAACTTTCAATCTAAAATGTTCCTTATTTTTTGTGTTTACAGGTGACTTCTGAACAGGACATCAAGAATGCCTTACAGCTGACTTTGGACAAATTTGGCCGTTTGGATGTGGCAGTCAATTGTGCAGGAATTGCCTCCGCAGCTAGGACCTACAACTTCAAGAAAGAACAGCCCTTTGATTTGAAAACATTCCAGAAAACCATTGAGGTATCAATTAAGATCTGTGCAGTGTAGTAGTGATAATAATAATCGGCCTGTTTTACAATCACAGGTAGTACTTGGCAGTTCAATTGACATATTTTATATTTCATATTACAACTGTCAAATGATCTGCCATGTAAGCTATTAAGAACTTTCTGTTGATTGTGAAACAGGCCCTAAGCCTTTTATTTTCTGATAAATTTTACAATTTAGGTATCTAGAAAATTATCTTTTTACATCAGACTATTGTGCTATCAGCTTGTCCTGTTGACACAAAGGCCTTCTCCAGCATTTTTCATGCTGCTCTGTTCTTTAGCTGTTCTAGTCCATTGGGGTTCTGGAAATTTATTGAAGTTGTCAAAACACCTTTTAAATAGAGCATCTGCATGGAGGAACTCAACATATATTATCTTGAGCTTCTGAAGGCAAATAAATCCATTGGCCCTGCTGCATTCTCCCTATATTATTCCAATCAAAGGGGATGTCTGTGCTCCAGCATTGAGGATTGGGGATGTTAAAGGGCTGGTGATGATTGAAAATAGGAATCAATAGGGTTTTATTACTAGTGTTATAATGTTATTGCTATATTAGTTGATGATTTTTAATCTTGTGATCCAAAGTATGCATCAGGTATTAAATAGTTAGTAACATAATTTCTTTGCTTTGTCTTATATTGTGATCTAATTAATTCTTTCAATGACTCCTGATGTTGTATCAGTATTTATATCATAATACCCATTGTGTCCGTGTAGAATTTCCCAAAGCATAATGGTTGGGAAGCAAATTATTATTATGAGAAAATTGTTTCGGCATACAAATATTTATACAGATTATCCATTATTAAGATTAAGGTTACAGCTTGGCAAAAAAGAGTTTAATACGGTGATAGATGGAACAAATTTTTATTCTGATTAGTTGTCGAAATCTAGTAGTACAATTTAAAAAAAATTCGGGAACTTTGCGATTTATTTGTATTTTAATTTATTAGATTCAATTCAACGGTTATCTCACTAAAAATGAACAAAGCAAAACAAGTGGCGCCCTCATTTTATCCAAACACTTTTTGGCCAAGCTATAGGTACAGCTTGGCAAAAACACAACTTATAAACAAAGAATATTGTGGTTATAATAAGTTCAAAATATTATTCTCTTGTGCGGGAAATAAGCAAACCGTAATCCCTAATCTAGGCAGATTCCTATTCCGCTCGGCATCAAGACTATAATTTTTGTAATATTTATTATATATTGAAATTAAAATCAAAAGTAACAACTCGTTAACTTATAAATTATACTTGTGTTATCAGGTGAATTTAATAGGTACCTTCAACGTGATAAGACTGGCTGCAGGCCTCATTGGCAAGAATGCCCCAGACGCTGATGGGCAGCGAGGAGTGATCATTAACACTGCTAGTGTAGCTGCATTCGATGGGCAGGTCAGTAGAGCCAATATACACAATAATGTATCTACATACATACACACATAAATCACGGCTGTATATCCCCGAATGAACTGGCTGAAATGTATTAACACCCAATTTCGCCAACTATTTTCAGTCCCATGGAATAAGGGGCAAGTCTATTACCAAATATCACGCACTTAATACATACATACACATACATAAATCACGCCTATATCCCCGCAGGGGTAGGCAGAGGTGAACTAGCCCACGTTTCTGATACTGATTGCAGTTGTAAAATTAGAACATTTCGAAATGGGAGTAGAAAAAAAGTTGTTTAATTAAAACACATTTCAAAATAGAACATTTCTTTCATAATTTTTGACTTTTTCACTTGAAACTTGATTAGTTTTTTGTGTTTCCAGATAGGTCAAGCTGCCTATTCGGCGTCTAAAGCTGGAGTGGTGGGTATGACGCTGCCGATAGCGAGGGACCTTTCCAAGCAAGGGATCAGAGTCGTGACCATTGCGCCAGGTCAGTACACTTTAATCTTGCATGGTTCATCACTCTCTCTTCAAAAGCTATGAGCTAGGTCGCTTAGGGCCTGTTTCACCACTGACGGGTAAGTTCTGAATAGCTTACTTGGCAGATCATTTGACAGTTGTAATATGAAATTTATGTCAATTCTGCCAAGTAAGCTTTTCAAAACTTACCCGTTGATTGTGAAACAGGTTCTTAATCTAAAACTGTCGGTGAGCTAGATCGATCTATGGTTTAACATCAAGTTATGTAAAAAATTTAAAATTTCGTTGGTTATAAAATTTTTAGTTCCATAATTTTGTGATACTTCTAAAATATTACCCTAATGACCTGAAAAAGACGCTGCACATTCCTCAAAAAAAAAGTAACTACTTTCGATGCACACAATATTTGTTTCTCTTTATAATACCATTGTCGGTGGTACTTGAGGGCGAATGATATACCTATTATAATACCAATTCGATAACTCAAGCACTTAACAAACAACTTGTCAATAACGCTTGTCTTGTGATAAAGCAACATTATGTTTCTGAAAAACTTTGGAATACAATATATTGGGCCAAAATAATATCTTTAGTGTACTTCTTGGTTGGATTCCCCAAACTACTTGATAAGAGTTTTCTATCTATAGGTACGTAATGCCGTATTTTATTGATCTACTACTTACTGACTGCTCTATTTAGCTCGATTACTTGTTTGGGTTTGTTTATAAGTATTTATGCACATTAATGAAGTATGTAGCACTAGCAGCCTACTATTTATGCTATTATCTATTAAGATTTTTTATTTAATTACACTATAAAAAAAATATTAAAAAGCTTAAACCGAAAAGATTAGAAAATGTCGAAAATTATTGTCATGACAGCCACCCCAATTGCGAAGGACGCAAAGGTTCGTTTCCCGCACCGGGGCGATAATTTTTCGAATTTATTCTGACCTCTTTTTCTTTGTATCTATATATGCTATATTGAAACATTGAATCAGTAGTTCTAGTGTAGTGATGATAAGTTTATTTAAGTATTTTGGGACCCTTACTGCCGCACTCAGAGACGTCAAATAACTTTAATGAGTACTTAATGTCAAAAATATTCATTTAAATTTAGACCAAAGACCTGACAAGAATAGAGACTATATTTGAATTGTCATTTTTTGACATTCAGTACTTATTATCGTGATTCGCCGTGTGTAGGCACGGTCGTCAGCGTTAGTGTTGTATGGACCACTATGGAAGCTTGTAGACGTGCACGGCGGCGCCACGGCACGGCGCCCGTATAAACACGGCATGTATAGTCTGTACTATATACCTTGTTTTATTTGATAAACAATTTTAAATAACTTTAAAAAAAATCATTTTAAAATAATATACTAACAAAGTCTATTACAATAAATCGTTATTATAGACTGAAACCTATTAATAATCTGCATTTTCTATGAAAAGGTGTGCTTAGATTGTTTACCAAATAAGACAGGTTAGATGGTACAGACTACAAGCCCCCACGGTTGTGCGGTTAACACGCCGTGCGGTTGAAAAACCGTGTGTGTACAAGAGGCCTAATACCGATTCCAGGTCTGTTCCGTACACCGATGATGACGCTGCTCCCAGAGCCGGCCATCAAGCAGCTGGAAGCCACCGTTCCGTTCCCAGCGAGGCTTGGCCACCCCGAGGAGTTCGGGTTGCTCGTCCAGAGTATCATACAGAACCCGATGCTCAACGGGGAGACCATAAGGCTTGACGGATCACTCAGGATGCAGCCCTGAGCAAGACTTGATTGATATTTGATATGTATAGCATTTTTATAGATATTATAGAATTATATTTATGTAAATATTACAGTAATCATTAGTATATAGAGGTGTTTTTAATGAGTAGCGCTAGATTTTCCTATTTGTTTTAGTTGGTGGTGATAGTTTGGACTATTCATTAGTAGGTATATTTATTTAGCTTATTGAGTTCTTACTTGTTGCAACAATTCGCAATTACAATTATTGAAACATTTCACAAATTCGTTATTCGAAACATGCATTAATTTGAAAATGACGGGTTAGGCAGGCAGTCAAAATGTCGAACGATACGGACTATGTAGAAGGATTCTTACCGCCTTTGGCTTAATACAAGAAGAGAAGAATATTTTTCTCGACAATTTATTTTAGGCACTAATTCAATTATCTTTTCATTGATATCCATCACGCGGTTGTAAAAAAATACAACAGTCATGAACGACGCGCTGCGCTGCACTGCCCCGGTGAGCCATGCTAACATGACCGCCATAGTGGTACAACAGCGAGGGCCCGCGCTCACAGGCCGCCTGGGTTGTATTCCGGCAGTTGCTTCGGGCCTGCGTTAAAATTTGGTGTAACGCAGTTCAAAGAGTTTCTTGTATTACAACTCGCGTGGGCCGCATTCAAACTGCGCTGCTACTGGCCTGCGTTTACTGTGCAGGAGCCTTTATTCAGTTTGCCTGGTGTACAGCAATAGGACACAATCCAAACTTGAAATTGGGTTTTTGCTATATGAATAACGTGGTATTGTCATTATATTATAACTTCAAGGGATATCGCTGCTAAATCAAGTAGCAAACCATATAAATAGGATAGGTAGAGTGATTACTCAAATAAAGTCGTATATTAACGCCTATTTGTCCCCGAAAGGGGTAAGCAGAGTTCGCCAGTTATGTTAGGTCCTAAGATTTAGGTGGCGAGCGTATTGCCATCAATCGGGTAGGTAAATCGCAGTGTATTGCTAGGTGGTACAAGAGGAACGTTGCTGCTTTTAACCCTTGGTCGCCTTGTACGACACCCGCGAAAGAGATTGGGTGTGGTGACGATTGTATTCTGGTCTGCCGTCAACACACGCCAAAACATTATACACCTGAAGGCTGGAGCTTTTTTTTAATGCTAGACCTGATCTTTATCTCACCTGATGGTAAGTGACGATAAGGGCCTAAGATGAAATCGAGCCTCACCTGGAACCCTCAACCACAGAGGGGCTGGCTCACTCGTTGGAACACAATAATGCTCTTAACATTATTATTATGTTGACAGATTTTGATTAGATGTCGGTAGCTAGCCAGGCGGACTTGAAAGAAGTCCTACCACCAACCAAACCGAGTACAAATCTGTACCCCCCTGCGGGCCTAGCACGAGGAAGAAGAAGACGAGGAAGTCTCCAGTCCCACACGTCTCCACTACTTGATAATGTTTTTCTTGGGAATTAGTGGGAGTTAGGCGAGAGGAAAAGATTTTCTTTCCCCCGAAGGAGATGTGCCCACGTCCCGACTGGGGACCGAACCCGGGACCTCTGGATCTTAATTCCGGTGGGCGAACCACTGGACCACGGAGGCGGTTAAGTTAAAATATAATTATGTAGAATTATGCGGGTGCCGTGTCGCAAATAAAGACGCAATTGTTTAAACGAAAATATCATTTATTTCTACTACAACGTGCGGCGGCGCGAGCGCACGCCCCGCCGCCGGCCGTTCGTGCGTCTCACAATATTTATTTTATTAATCACCTCGAAAACTTAATACACTGCCGATGCACAAACGTCTCCTCACACCGCCATATACAAGTATCTATGTTGCCATCTATTATAACATCGTGTTTACAGTTTTTAACTTAAGACACCTCTAAACAATATCGACGATAAAAATAAGTTTTAAAGATTTAGCGACAACAATAACTATATATTTTTAAAATGTATAAAAGATGTAATGTGAGGTAATGACACGGTACAGATGTGGCTGTGGTAAATAGACAATACCGGTTGATCCACTTTAACTGAATCGGGGGGCGAGATGCCCCTTTGGGGTGACTTGGGCGGGCACTCCACGAGGACGGGGAGGTTGGAAACGCTAGTATCAGGTTGCCTTAGTTTCAAGTGTCTTAGCAAGAACACATTTAGTTAATTGTAGGTGTTTCCCCCATTTATGGCAACACTGAGCAGAATTTAGTTCGCGCACGCTGGCAACCCCCCTCACTCTGGAACGGGTTAGCAGCCAGATGTTTGGTAGTTGCAAAAAAATAATCAACCTCCGTTCCACAGTCAAGGGAAATGTCAATAGTCGTTCGTCACAATACTTAATTACAGCGCCGTGCCGACAGTGATGCAAGAAACATCAATTGTTCAGTTAAAATGGATTCAGCCTCACAACTCGCCTTTTGGCTAAACTATTGGGTGTACACTTATCATGTAAAACATTTACAATAATATATAGAAATATCGGCCCGCCACTTAGGGGCCGAGATGCGAGGGTTGTCCCACTAGTGGCGTGGTGCCGCCACAGTCTACACAACAGTAACACAAATAGCCGTAAACCTATGGTATCGATCAGATAGAGATTTATTTTTAATTTATCAACAGCAAAATGCACACTTGCACTCGTATTGCCAGCCCCACATTCAGATTCAACAATAACCATTTAAGATTGAATGAAAACACTGTAGACCTCGCCTTACCTATATGTACAATTAATAAAATATATCTAACACGGCTCGCGAATAAAGTTATGGTGCAACAAAAATAATCGCTTAGGTACTTTAGATTTATAGCTAGGATGAACCCTCCAGACGGTAGCCTGTCGATTCGCTCAAATTCACGTCCTGACATCAACTTTACCGAGAGAATACTATACACAGACTAAAGTTAAACAACATCGACTGAGATTAAACCTAACTTATCGTTAATGAACAACAAAGTGGTTAACTTACAAATTGTAACGCGTTACGGACGCGGGTCTCCTAGCGTTATTTTGGAATGTGTGCGACGCGTACGTGGGCCCCGGGTGGGGACGGCGGCGAATCTGAGCGAAGGAACAGTGCCCGCGGGCGGCGGGCGGGACAGCGACCGCGATTCAACCGCGATACGACCGCGACTCGACCGCGACACGACCGCGACGCGATTGCGACACAAGAGCGAGCGGCGCGCTGTCCCGCCCGCGCATTTCGCTTCACTACCTCCGCTTACCATCTAATTGAACTCAAAATGTACATTTACACGGAACACTCTTGTGTCGCTTACTTTAAAAATACTTATCGTTTTATTTCATAAATATAGATATACTTACACGAACGCTTAAATACAACGGTATGCTGTATGTATTACGACCTAACTTAGAAGTAGATAGTAGTTTAAGATATTACATGCATAGATTTATATATGTACTGAACTGAATTAAATATTGAACGTGATCGTGGCTTTTGGTTAGTGTGGAAGTGATGCAAACGATTTTATACTTATTACCGAAACGATAGCGTTATAAAGGGTTATATTAATAAAACGAGTAATGGAGTGAATTCGAACACGGGCACCTTGTAATGAAACTCTTTCGTTACCGTGTACTATAGCTCTGGTTCGACCACGTTGTGTCGGATTTATTCAATTAATTTTGTACTTTACCTTCCACGCTTGAAGGTTGAAAAACAATTGGCAAAATTTGTTAGATTTGGCCAGCATTGCTTGCTTGTGCTGTGCCTGGGACGGCTGGGGCGCGCGGCGGACACTGACTGTAGCCTCACAACGTGACCACGCCCGGCCATACGCGACTCTATTACAAGTACATTACGACATAAAACTACATGTCACACTATTACATTGAAATCAATATCGCATTTATATGCCACACGTTGCAGTCGACGGTCACTACACACATCGCTCTACAACCAACACAAATCCTGAGTGATGACTGTGCCATTTACAAACTAATTAGCATAGTAAAATTAATTAATTACACTGTATTAAAAAACTGTATCCTGTATATCATTTGCTTAAAAATATATAATATGCTAATATACATTTTATATAATTAAAAATATATACCAGTACAATAATTGTAGTCAGTTTGAGGCAAAAAAATATAGTAGATAATATATACTTATAACATGACCCCTCGTATTGGAAATGCGAACGCTGAGTTATATTAAAAAAGAAAACAAAATGGTAAAACGTTCAAATAATAATACTGTCAAGTATTTACACGTGCCTACGCAGCCGTGACTGGCTGCTCTAAAGTGGTAACATGCGTTTGGTAATCGGCCGCCCGCACAGCCAATACGAGGGGTCCACCAGGGTCGAGGTAAAACTCACTTAGGCTTTGAACCATTCTTAGCAAGCAGTGTTCAGTTTCTGTTCGGAGCTGCAGTGGGAATGGTGGTCGCTAATTGGTCGCACGCCGTCCGTCCATGCGCCTCTGTTGAGTACGGACAAGAAGAGCCACACAGCCTAACGTACCTAACTATGTCATACCATCACAGATCAGCTTTGCCTTGGATAAAGCGTCTACCACGTGAAGCTGCGTTTGTTCCATCTCGCGAAACGGGCTTTCTATAAAAAGTCACTGATATGAAGCCAGAACGGCATTCGCACCTATTCACGTTAAGGATGTTATGTTGTAGTAGTGTACTAACTATTCGAACAATCGGTTACGGAATTCTACGCGTTCCATATTACTTATCAATAAGTCACCACCCACTATGGTTTAGGCACACATCCTTGTCACAATAGGTGCCGCGTCCGCAGCTTCACATAATTATTTATAATATTTATTATTATACTTATAATGTTTTAAACACAATAAAACGACGTGGGGTTTACGACTCCTGCTCCTAACCGCTATTTACATGATGTATAATTTACGTGATAATTGATTACAAAAAGAGAAATAAAAAGCGATTATAATTACATTACAGTTAAAACAGCAAATTATATTAGTCTAATATGTACGACGACGTATCTTACGTTTAGTAAACTTTTATAAAACTATTTCTTAAACTGTTGTTCAAATGAAATCAAGTTTAAACTTGTATATTTTAAAAATTGTACCACAACAACATTTCGAGGAACTTTGTTAAAGTTGACTGTTTATTTATAACGTACTTAAATCTGCATTCCTATTGTCAAAGCGTCCCCTTAGGTTCCCAACAAGTATTCTAAAGCGCGTCTAAATTAAATTATTTTGCGAACACAAGCCATCGAATTCTGCAATTTTGAATCAGATTCACGTAGCGCCATCAGTGTCATGATCACGACAATACATAACTGTGTTCACTGGACGGTATTTCAGTTTAACACGGTGCCATAATTTTTAATTATCATACAGCACAAGCCTAGTTAAGAGCTAAGCCAAAACCAAAATCATTTGCCATGTGTTACTAATCGTTGATGCGGACTACCTCACTATACGTTCGCACTTGGTGCAATGACACTATTATATCTTTAATTAACCATAAAGTAATTTTATAAACAATCAATTAAAACACAAACCGTCCATCACATTTTGGATTAAATTAAATTATTTCGTTACGTACCCAAGTGTACTTATTCGAAAGCCCGTTGCATAAGACGGCCCGGCGATGGTACGCGGTAGGTGAGGGTAGTCTGAGTGCGTAGATCGGCAAAAATGGGGCACGGGTCTTAGGAAATGGGCTTTCGCTACCAACAATTGACGTTAAACTCCATAAAAATAAAACGTTCTCAAATTATATTTGTTACGTTGTTTCGTGAGCTACATAAAATGATAACATTAGGTCATGTATGGTACATATATAATATTTTTCCACTTTAAAAGTTGATCTTTAAATTTGATTGCATACTCTAATTTAATTATGTTAGAAAAATACGAAACCATGTACTTTCAGTTAACATATTATATATGTTAATAAAGAACAATATGTTTTATAAAAATACATCATCTCTGTCGACCGATGGCCGGTAGATGCTAGTACCCACATTTTTAAAAATCTATGATTTTTAAGGCTTTTGAACGTATGTTGTGAAATTTTTTTTTTTACATAATTACAATATATAAGTAGAATTAAATCACTGTAAACGTGCCACTATGTTATTTACAAGGATAATGTTTCATTTGTACTGGTATGGCCAATAAAATAAAATTGAACGATTTATACAACACACCCAGCAATTATTGGGGACAACTGTAAATTTCAAACATGATTTCGAATAATCCATTCTTACAATAAGATAATTATATATATTTAGATATATGAAGACAATACGATCTCATATAATAACTCTCTTTAAAATGTGTAGCTCCCGTGCGGAGGCCCCTCTGGGGGCCTAGCCAAGTGGGTTTTCTATTCGAACGCATAGAATACAAAAGTATGAAACTGCCGTTTTTTTTTCTCTGTAACACGTCAGTTTGATACATTTGTTTTCTATGCGTTGGAATAGATTGGCCACTTGGATAGGGCCACTGGGCAGCAAGCAGGGGAACATCATAACAAACTCTATACATCGAATTCACAGTGCTTAAACATTAAAAGAAAATAAGTCGTACATTAATAAGTAACATCATATCGAGAGCGGACGCCGCCGGCCCGACCACTACACTAACATATTATGCACAAACCTTGCACCGTGCTGCCCGCCGCTCAGAACTATTCGTATCACAAACCCATACCCGACAATGCATAACTAAATTCCATGCTTTATAGCACTCTTAAGTACTATTTTTAGTGTGATTTATCTGCGAATCGTCACTTTTTCCTTATCTTTAATCATTTCCATGATAAATTAGCTCATATCTACTCATCTTTTGTCAATTGATTTTTTATGACACTTCGGTTTCTAATTTTAAGATATCTCGTCCTTGATTTAATTTTTGATCTATAAAATATATATTGGTAATTAGGTATATATAAATATATTTTTCTTCATCTAATATTTACAATGAGAAATGATAAGTTTATTACAGTGACAAAGAAAGACAATGCTTCTTAGAGAAACTACAATAATAATGATACCGCGTAAGCAGTATCGAACATGGAATTTAAAGGCGCCACCCACGGCGTACAGGTTTCTCATACAAATATATCTCAAGCGACAAGCACCACGCTGCAACCTCCGCCTACTTCCAACTGTTTTAATAAAATTTCTTCGTTTATAATCACAGACGCTTTCCTAAAGTATGTATTGTAATTCCCGCTCACGCACCGGATTTAAGAACCTAGTATACTCATGTACTTACACAATTTTGAAAGATCGCAACGTAAACTGCTAAATAAATTAACGTTAGCTAACAGACTGGTGTATAATATTTTTTTTGTATATGTTACAGACATTAGGTATATAGATAAATATTTGTTTTTATCTGTATTCGGACTAGGCACGCGGGGCGCCGCGCGCAATAACTTAATATATGTAATCACACACCAAGTAACAACTTAAGCTAATTAATAAGTAATATTAGTTGTAAAATATACTATGGTGGTGTCGGGAGCGCTAGGCGCATCTTCGGACATCACTTGATCCTTCACTGGGGGGGCTTCAGGACCTGGAAACATAAAATGCCACATTAATACTCCTCTAAATCTAAATAGGTACCTAAGCAAAATCTAGTGCATTATACATGTGATAACCTTTGACCATGATGATTATTTACACGGTGATCTACGGAATTAGGTACACCAAAACCAGATATGTAAATAGTTATTGAGCCATTGTTAATAGACATATTAAACGAATGTGCGATTTGATCATTGGTGTAGGTACGCAAAGTTAATTGAACATAAGCGCGACACTACTGTGTCTTAAATACGCTTCATTACACTAGGGTGAGTCAGTGTTACCAACCCCTTAATTAAAAAAACAAAACAATAGAGGCTATTAAAATAAAAAAATATCGGAAATAAATGGAAGAAAACAGGAAACGTGACAAAATAAGTGAGTGAAACCATTAATGCTGTCGAAATTAGGTCGCATTCTACAGTACTGCGGCGGGGACACATAATTTCCATGTTATCATTTCCGTTCCGTTTTACACACCAATGTGAAACCACAATGTGGTTACGAGTGCGTGTGTAGCCCTTCGGATTAAGCTATTGAAACAAATTGATTGAGGTGTTCGTTAAATTTTCATATAATTGTGTTCGTTAAATTTTCATATAATTATAACAGGTGGATACCTAATGGCGGAGATTCAGTAGACTGTAACGGCAATTTCAGTGGAAACTGGTGGAAACAGTTGGGTGAAGCATCGATCTGAATTGTCATTATATTTGGCTTATGATCGAATATCAGATGTAACGATTACAGAAATCCCTTTTTCTTTTTATATTTTTATGATAAAAAGTGATTCGGATTTAGCTATAGGTACATTTTGTAACTTAGTGCTGTTGTCTACGGTCTGTATGCATCAGAAGTAATTTGAAATTCAAATCCGCCACGTTGGAAGTTGGAAGGCAACGGGCATCCATTCATTCTAATCTTTCATAAATCAAACTAAAGTTTGCCATTTAATGTTTAAATAAATATAAGTTTGTATAAAATAAATAGTAGAATGAAAGACAGGGAGAAAGAGTAATAAGGACGTGAAACGTAATGGTAATAATAATATAATATAAGACGTGTGGTGGTGAGTGAGTTATTTTAAACTTTAAACCTACAAACTACCTAGTATTAGCGGCATAACAATTCGGAAAATATTATGTGATGGGTCTGGATAAATTAAGAAATCTATTTATTAAAAAAACTACAGATACTAGATACTTTTGTTTTAAACTAAAATCATCTTACTAATTAGTTTTTAAGATATCTATGTTTAAAAAGATAATACAATTCCAACACAGCGACTTGGTAAAAAAGGGTGCCATTTACTCTTCTAAGCTACACTACGACAAGGTAAATTTAATAATATTCGTGATTACTATGGCCGGTTCGCGCGCATTAGTGTTTACAGAATCATAATTTTCTAAAAACGCGTAGTTTATTACACCACGAAAGCTGCGTAATATCTTTCGCGGTAAATGGTAACACTGAAGAAACAATTTATATAAAATTTGCGCAACGCCAATTTATTTTTATGTCTATGATAATATCGTAAGTGAACCTCCAAGCGCGCTGCTTTATTTGTGGGGTGGTTTGGTGGTTACTCTCATTTTTTTATTTATTTTATTAAAATGTAGTGGTAATTATGCTATAGTCATTCTTCATGCAAATATTGCTTTTTAGTAACCTAACTTTTAGTTAGGTTCCTTTATTATTTGTATGTTTCGTAGTTTATTTTCGTAACCTTCCAAATATGTCGGATAAGCATCGTGCTAATTATATACACAATTCTTTTATTTGCATTACTAGTTTATGTGAGTTAGCTATCTGTAACCAGTGGCAAAGGTACTTTGTTTGTTTATACATATTAGCTGATAATACCAGTGCTCTCTTCCTCATTCCTCCTGTTAATACCCACTTAAACATCGCTATACAGTGTTAAAGTTTTGATTCAGCCGCATTCATTTATTTTTCGTTGGCAAAACCAGCTTTATGACCATCGGATTAGAGTACAGAAAGTGCCAAGGTGTAGAGTTGCTAGGTAGAGTGCTGATGTGGTCTTGATATATAATGCTTACTCTAGATTGGCGAATGCGGCTCAATCGAGTCAGTTGGCAGGAATCCGCACCTGCCACACACAGAGCAATTAATAACTTAATAAATAATAGTTAGTCTGGCTCGGTGGTTGTTTATTTTGTATTGAAACTGTATTGACAGCTCTATTTCTTCGGAAACTAGCAGAGGCGCTTCAGTATTTTCTCGCTACGCTACATAGCGCAATTATTAATGACACGTCTATTTAAAATGAAAGATTTCATTCGTTATTCCGTTGCAAATAGCCATCAGTATCGATACAAAATAGAGATAAATTTATTACACTGAGGCAATCCATGAAAGTCTTGCAATGATCGAAGTATCGATCAGGAAGGTACATGCTCGACTGGTCGCGCACTGTGACTGAAGCGAGAAGCGAACAACGAACATTCCCATGCGAGTTTCTTGTTAAGTAACGAGAATTTTATATTTAACTTCACAGAATTATTTCTGTTCAAAATCTATGAACACGTGTGCATGTTTAAGATTCATTCACGTTCAAAAAACGTGTTGATTTGCAGTGCAACATTTTAAATGAAGTCCATTCATTTCAAAACTGTTGTATATTAGTATCGATATTGGAGAATTCGTGGTAGTAAATTTGCTTTTCGAAAATTTCCTGTTTGAACTTTTTAAATATAGTTTAATAGCAAATATTAGAGAAACACAGGTTTCTTACGCTAAAGGATACATATAAATACGTTATCAAAATACCATTCAATATAATAAAGAGCATACATCAAACTAAAGTGCTACCGAGTGCGAAATAAAAGAGAATGGGACGAAAAAAATATGAAAATATAATATAGCCTATAAGTAAGCTGCAATACGTGCCAATTTGCTACTGCAATGTCTAGTTGTTGTGCATTGTATCCTAAGTGCTTTTTAATCTAGTCAGAAGTGCCAACAGCTGATTGCCGGGTGTTTGTTTAGATCGTGACGTATAAGTTCGGCTCCTCCAGTGATATCTGTGCGAGTGAGAATGTTTATAGATAAAACGGTATGTAAATATTTTTATCTTTGCGCAGTCAAATCGAAAACTGCCCTTATTTTTCTATTCTTTTGTGGCTAAAACTGACTCAAGGAAATGTGACGTCAATCGGAAATATTTTGGCGCGAACGTGGTCTCTATGAACTATCTTTTAATGCTTAAAACATTATCCCACTATGTCGCAGTATGAACACGGTTATCCCATCTTAAACGAAAATTCAACCAGCATCACTCATATATGACAACTCTGTCGGTTCTAAATTTCTGAAATTAGTTTGTCGCAATTCCATTCTCAGGCGACACACTTTGGGATTGGAGTTAAATTTTTATTGTGTCAGTCGGAATTTGGGTCTGTCTGCCAATATACGCTTTAAGCGTGCATAAAATTCAGATTAACGGACGTTTCAGAATTTCAAATTTCCAAATGCATTTCCGTGTTAAGACTGACAGACGCCCCGTTTACAGCTCGATTCTGATTGTAGACTTGATACAAAGGCTTTTTTTATCTGTTACAGGCTGGTCCAATACCTACCCAAATTTTACTCCGTAGGTATATTTAAGCTGGGACCATATTAGGACTTCGGCTTATAAGGGCACTAATGATTGTTTTCTTTATCTTTGCCAATTTAACGAGGAACCTAAAATTTTTGCATACATACATAAATCACGCCTATATCCCCGAAGGGGTAGGCAGAGGTGAACTAGCACCCACGTTTCGGCAATTATGTTAGGTCCCATTTAATAGGTGGCGAGCCTATTGCCATTTATCGGGCACAAAAGTCGCAGTACTATTGCTAGGTGGTATAAAAGGAACGCTGCTGCCCATTCTGCCGCGCTTACGAAAAACGCATTATCTACCTTTTTACAACTTCTGAGAAAAAGGCGTTTAAAGTTTTTTTCTTAGTACATTTCGCTGAACAGAGCTGAGCTATTTATTGATGTAAAAATTTGAATATTCAGTATATTGAAATGGTGTCTATGGGAAAGTTATAGAGCTCGTTTTCCTGATTTCAAATATGTGTCTAACTCAATTTCGCTAAAAATCGCACATAATGCGTTTTTCGTAAGCGCGGCAGCATTCCTCATCGCTGATTTATCCTTAGTCGCCTTGTACGACACCCATGGGAGAGATTTGGGGTGGTGACAATAATTGTATTCTACTCTGCCGTCACCACACGGCACAAAATTTTTGTGAGCGTCAAAATATATTTGTTTTAATTGTCATTAAACTATCAAGTACTCTCGTACAAGACCCACTAATTTGACGCCGTACGCAGTTATATGCATACCGTTTAATTAGATAACACACATTAAGTTACGGTCAACCATAATAGGATTACATTCTAGAGGC
Organism: Cataclysta lemnata; assembly: GCA_963931975.1. NCBI lineage: Eukaryota > Metazoa > Arthropoda > Insecta > Lepidoptera > Crambidae > Cataclysta > Cataclysta lemnata. The sequence continues at coordinate 21,680,812 of OZ008338.1, forward strand.
GGAAAGCGGGTAGCTGTACGGTTTCTATAAAGAATGGACGCCGTACTGCCTAACAAACGCAACAATACCATTTGTACATGTTACGCAGTTTTTCTTTTCAGCTTTTGAATTTACTTAAATAAAAGGCGGACCTTGTATGGATTCGGAAAGTTCCCGAGAGTTTTCCGGGGAATAGAATAGGCGCCTTTTAACTTTACCAGCGTAATAATGAGTTTATGTAAAGCCGCCGCTTTGAATGTTTCCTGAGGTATTACAGGCGTTTTTTGTTGCGTTCCACTGGATAATTAGAACAGATCTCACTTTTTTATGTCAAAACTTTAATCGTTAAATTCAACGTGTTACGGAGATTTTAAAATATTGTCGCAACTTGAACGGGTAGTTGCTTCTTCAAAATATGGAACAGGTTTTAAATTTAAAAAGATTTTGGTTAATAAAATGTTGCAATTTCTCTATTCGACCACTGACCAGCTACCAGTGATTGTATTGTGTCTGTTTGTGTACGTTTATCGCGTATCTGACGCGTTTCGATAAAAATTATTCACATACGATATTAACTGCTACTGATAAAAAAATTAGGTCACTTCCATAAAACGCTAGAAAGTTGGAGATAATAAATAATTGTTCACTATTTGTTATCAATAAAATTGACCGGATTTAAGTGTTACAAAGAAGATTATTGTTTGTATAGGTGACAGCTGTTGTGTGTACATAAGAATAAGCTCTACGTGAAGCGTATAATGTTTCTGTTGTAAAAAAAAATGTGCAAAAGAAATTAAAAATGGAAGTAATTTTACGACAAGCATTAAAAGGTTACATCAAGTTACACCTAAGGCATGACCCTTAAACTAATGGCATGAATGTTATAATGGGTTTAATAGAGTTGCCAGACCCTTAATCTTGTGGATGTGCATTTATTGTTACAATTTGTCGTTTTTTATTTGGAATTACGCCGAATGTGTATTTATTTAGTAATATTTTTTTATGCAATCTCGTATTTAACTGGCAAATCTATCATGATACGTGCGTCAACATCCTCTAATGGTGCTAATATATACGACCGATATAAATAAGTTTATATTGATAACATACAATCTGTCAAGAGTCGACGTGTGATCAGCATTCCGGTTAACCATATCACCTCCATTCGGCCTAGAACGAGAGATATTACTGCATTTCTTTTTTCCTCTTTCTCGCTGGTTAAACCTTGGTAATCGTCAAGTAATGGTAAAAACACTCACTTGCGCTTAGCGTGTAGCATTTCCATGAGAAGAGTCTGCGTAGGCGCTTGACCTTCGCAGTGTCGCTGGTAGAGGTGTTCTTCCCCTCGCGCGGCGAGGGCGTGGATCTCGGGTACCACCATCACCAACTTGCCAAACTTATCCTGCAAAACAAACAGTTGCAATGCATTAATCCCGAGAATATTTGATGGGGTATTTTTCCATTCATATCGCAGTTTTAAATTTATTTTACCTGTATCGTAGGGTAGCAGGTAAGAGTGTAGTCGAGAAGCGCAGCTTGCACCGTCTGGTAACCGTCTCGGACGCATTTCACGTTCACGATACCCCTCACCTCTGAAACCCCAAGAGTAAACTTCAAAAAGAGTAGTTTATATACTAATATAATGAATTACAGATCATCACAACAAAACACGAGAAACAAAAACAAATCCGCCGAAATGTTACTCGCATAGCACTTAAAATTACAAAGGTGAGTGAGCGAACAGAAATGGCGGATACTAACCAGGATTCAGGAGAAGCAAGAATTTGACGCAGATGTAATCCGGCACGTCGAACTTGAGTTCGGCCAACTTGTTCTGGAGCTCGTTGAAGTGCTCAGCGAGCGCCGGAACGCCCAAGAGGCCCAGGCACAGCAGGTCGAACTTCTGTCCGTTGTGAAGAGTGGTCTCGTCCGGCAATCCGTTGTGCATCCTTTGGTGAAGGTGATCCAGCACGAGCATGTCGGACCAAGAGTGCTGCAGAAGCTTCATTTGATCGTCAACCTGGAACAAAAGACGACCCGATTGCAACACGGGCAGACAGCGGGGACGACAAGACGGAAACTGATTGAGCTGATCCAGGAGAACCATTTTCACTGGCACCACTCAACGAAATAATTTGGTGCGCAGCGCACAAAGTTAATAAAATAAAAGTGTTAGTAGTTACAATTATATCAACAAAATCAGAAACTATCTCGTTGAGTGTCTGTAATGCTAGATGAAGAAACTTTGAAAACTACAGTGAAGATGGCTGCGGAAGGGATCGGGGGGTCTATTACAAGTGCTGGTTGTGTTCGCGTAGACGCGCGATAAACCATCTGGGTCAGGAGCCGTGTTTGTTCTTCTGTAACGCAACCTTTGCTTGGACAAATTTGTCATTTGCGTTATCCTTAACAGAAACGCTATCGGAGAAGTCGCAACCGGTTCGCGATGTCATGTTGCGACCCACATTTTATTGAGTTGCAATAGAAAACACGGGGCGGTGCGCGAACGCGTTAAATTTGCCGCTTACGAAATGTTACAAACGAATTTTAGAGCTTGGATTTTGCCTCACCGCGCGGCTTGCTCAACATGATGAATCAAGATCAGGCCAACGAAATCACAGACTGTCCTATCGGATTCAATCTTGTGGCATGATTGCATTACACGTAGATACCGCATCGAAGTGAACAAATCGAAACTATTCTAATAAAACTAGAATAAGATTACTCATTGAAAATTGTTAGCTTTAACCGCACGATAACAACTGAAGCTCTTGATGGACCGAAAACATATCAATCGTGAATATTAACGATAATAAGGGACTTCTGAAGCAGTTATGTCATATTAGAACGTGACTGCAATAGTAACAATTAATATCTAGTAAAAAGTATGTCAGCAATCGACGGTATTATCAGTCCCGGCAAGTTAGTTCTTATTCCGTAAACGTCGTGTTTCAAACAAATAACGATTATTATGATGACATATCCAAAGTGTACGCAGAGAGTTTTCGCGTTGTTTACTAGAGCAGAATGCCTGTGATAAAAAAATTTAAAGTTGAAGTTAAAGAAAGTGAAAGAAGATCTATGATCAGTCTTCAATTGGAAGTTTTGGAAGAAATGGACTCTTGAAAATCATCAGCATCGGACATTGGCATTGTGATATCCTATCGTTAGAAGCCAAAGTGCTAGGGCGCAATGAATCTTGGAGAGGCCCGGGGACCTTGCAAGGGTGGACATGTTTGATCGGCGACCTTTCAGAGACAGCGCAGCGATTAACATTTCCCTTGGTCGGCCATCTTGGCTCAAGCTGCCATAGTGCCGGTAGCACGGTAAGTAGGTCAAAGTCGCGTCGACTTTCCGTGCGCGTCCAAACTGCTCCCTATAAATCTCTAAATAAAGAATTTGTTTCGGCTACGTCTCAATAATTTAGTTGCGTACCTACTCGTAAAATTCCTCAGGAGCCATACGTATGAAGTATCTAGATTGACCTAGTTAGATAGATAGATACATAGAGATACGACACGTGTGGCGGATAAATGGTTTCATTGTACTAACCATTAAACTGTTAGCCGCTGGCCCTAGAAAATAACGGCGTGGATGTCCTTAGAGCTTCGTGCACATACGTCGAAAAACGAGCATTGCAATTTTTGTAAAGCTAAGGAGAAATTTCTAATACAATTAGAATAACCCATTCCACTACTTTGACTTTATGAAATAAACTAAAATAATCATATCTGTCTGTACAATTTTTGTTGGACAGATAAAATTTTAAAATGTAGACCGGGTCAAACGCAATGCCTGAACGAAATATCGAGTAAACTCGAATGTATCTATTAGGTTATGTTATGTAGAGCGTTAAATTTAGGTATCCAGTTGTAGTTGCTGGCGATATGTCGCAACGAATGCTTGGGTAATGTCTAGACCACAGAAGAACAGATGACGAAAGTGAAAGGTTAAATGCCAAAATAGTATTAAGCAGTGTATTATAATAGATACTGGTACTTTAGTCGGTTGATAGCGATCGCCCACGGTGCTCTAATAGAAAAGAGTCCAATGCGACTACACACGAGGCAGAGGTGTGTTTTGTAAACACTAAACACAATTCGAAATGGCCGGCCTAAATAAAAAGACGTCAGTGCTCAAAGCTCATTGAAATATTAGTGTTACATCAGAAATATTCGAAGCATCTCGGACAGCTCAAGTTCACCACGCCGTTATGTGACTAATCGTACCTGGTAACGTTGCGTAATAGAAAGCGAAGAAAGACCGCACAACTCGTTACGTCTCTGTTACCGGTGGTTACGCGCGACGCCGCGGTAAAAAGTGCTTTCTCGCAGCAACTCGGCCACGGGCAGTGTGTCAAGTGCGCCGAGGAAAGTACGCCGTTGCCGCTCCGCGCTCCGGCCGTTACCTCACATCCGTCTGGAGAAAGCGTAGGTCATCAACATCCCGGGCCGACCCTCTCCTTATTACATACTGGCGTGCCAAACGCGGATGTTGTTACTCTCTTATTGAGTTACAGCCCTCCGTCTGCTGCGTTGTTGCTTAGGTCTTTATTGTACGATTAACACCGAGTACAATTTTGATTTCGCGATAAGGACCCGCCGCGTTTCCATCAGATCGTGCAAATATCAGAGATACTTGTGTATACGTTTACCACTGTCCTAATTCCGAGAACGGCTTGTAAATAAGTCGCGTCATTTTAGAACAAACAAAAATTGCTAGTTGCAGTATAGGAAAGCGTGCTAGAGCGAGATAAAGCCACGCGGGCGGAACGGCAACGTAGCTCGCCCACGTGACTCGGCTGCGGGTCTTGCGTAAGCGTACGGTACGACGACCACTGCCGGCGGTGCTCCCGCTCCTCACGGGCCGCTCGTACCCTGCTGATTGACCGAGCCCCGCGCTCCACGCCTAATTGGACATCGGACGATCGAATACGCTTTAATTCGTGCCAACTATCAACTATTATTGGAATAAATACATTTCTTGTTGTTGCAATAATCTGAGTAATAGTTTGCAACATTCACCTATCGGGAATGGTATATTGTATACCGAGTTGAGGAGGCCCGTTTGTCATGGGAACTTGACCCAGTTGGTTGAGACGCGGCGCGGGCGGCACCGCGTATCGATTGCGAGCGGCACCGCGACGCCCGCTGCGTCACACGCGCCTCCACTCACACAACCATCATCATAACTACTGTCTGCACGCAACAATACTATATGTTTAATATATCGCATAATGTATCGCACAGCCCAGTTTTCACAAAAAATAACTAAACAAAATCGCCGAGCAGCGCAATGCGTCACACTCGCAAGCAAAATGGTGTACACCGGAGAGGGTTGGGGAACGTGGGACAGGATCCGTGATACTTATCTGGAAATTCACCTTTAAATACTTAAAGAACACGGTGTTTCGCGCCCAGTCCACTTGGGAGAACAAGTTTTGGTCCAGAACTTTACACATTAACTCGAAGAGATCGACTTCACACTGGTTATAGGTTTGGCTCTGCAAGAGTCCGAAAAGCGAATTCTGCCACTCGCGGTCGTCGATTGTCTGCACGAACTCCCGGATCATGGGGGACACCCGCAGGGTCTCCGTGCTGGTGGCCTCGGCCGTGCTGGAGGGCGTGGCGGTGGTGGCGGCCGCGTCGAAGGCGAAGGCGTCGGGCGAGGCGGAGTGCGGCGAGTGCGCCTCCCACTTGTCGTGGGCGGGCGGCGGCGGCGGCTGCGGCTGCTGCGGCTGCGCGGCCAGCAGCGCCGGGCCCGGCGACGACTCCGGCGACGAGGTCAGCGACGACACCTGCGGGATCTGGATCTCCTGCTTGACGGGCACGGCCGCGTACGGTGAGCTGAAACCCAGCACCAGGCCGCCGTCGCCCAGCGAGCCTCGCAGCGTCTGCACGGCGATTTGCCGCTGTCGCATCATCTGCAGTTTGCGGGCGCGGTCTCGCTTGTACATGGGACCGAATTTGTTACGACCGCCTCGCATGCGATCCGCTCGAACAGCTGGAACAAATACAATTTTATCGCTATAGACGGATGTTGAAGTGAATTCTGCAAAAGGAATGGAAATTAACCAGTACGTTAGTCACCAATGTATCGATATTGCATGAGTTAGGATTTTTCGTGATAATTATGTACCCTTACTAAACTAAGGCTGTATACATTTTGTATTTGTAATGAGAACGGTTTCATTGTACGTTCGGTATGCGCAGTTTTCAGATTCGATTGTGAAATGGTCTGTTATATGCTGGTTCCTGTTGAAATTTTAATACCTACGATTGATGTGAGGATACGCAGGTAATGCATTTAAGTGCTTATTCATTGTCGGTTGCTGGTTAATAAATATTTGATAAGTAAGGCTTGAAATTTAGGCCAGCGGCCTCATAACGCACGCGGACTCAGCCATTCTTTATGATTCTGGCTGAATTCCAAATGTGAGCTCCCTTCCCAACAGAAACGTCGCGTCGGTTCCGATTGTGTAGAATAATATATTGACACATTTAACCAGATAGGTATTCTTAAATTGGCAGAATAGTAAGTATTTACTTACACCCTTATTCATAAAACATGGTTTTAACTAAAACACTGTTTCAACTAAATCACTGATTTGTCTCTTTTTGCCAAACTGTGTTTACGCTGTGATGAAAAGAGACAGATCTATTAAGTAAAAACAGCATTTAGATTAAGAAACTGATTGGTTATTATGAATAAGGGTGAATGTTCTCTTTAATCTCAATAAGCTTTTTAGGTTTCATAAAATAGGTGGCATAAAATGGATTCTTGAATGTTATTTGAATTGGTATCAGATTCGACTTTGCTAAACACGAAAACTGAATTACGTATAAGTAAGGTTATAACCCCTTATGCCTTAAAGGGCCATGAGCCTTTACATACGGAATTACTAAGTTGTATCAATACTTTCAAATGATTTATACTTACAAATGACGACTTTAAACATGACGCTATATAGGTTGCGCAGTAAAAAGAATTCTGCGCAGTAATACCTAGTCAGTTTTAGAATAACTGTGATGGGTGTCGTTTAGCTGTTTTGCAAAACGCAATGGATATATTTGCCGTTATAATACAGGCAAACAGTTTATTGGTGAAAAAATGGCAAGATGATCTTTAAGTTAAAAAATCATTACATTAGTGTATTTATGATTTACAATTTATTTAAATGAATTATATTCCAATGACATCAAAACCATTATTCTCCAATGGTCGTCATTACTAACGTCAATATTTCAAGTGAGACAATTTTCTTATCGTATATGGCTGTAGCGATAAAGCATAGATCGCATTAAAACAAATTTATTCTGAAATCGCCGTAGGTACACTAACGGCGGGTTCCGATGTTCTATCTACAGTTAAAATTAAAATTAAGCTTATGAAAAGTTTATTTGCCTGGCATTTTTTGTTATATTACTATAACAAAAAATGCCATAATATTATCAGAAGCTGCTTAGCAACTAAGCTGTAGTACGTCTATCTTTTAAGATAGAATATTGGAACCCGCCGTATTTTTTTTTGTTGTATACATTAAAAATAGAATCTACAGGAATCTTCATGGATGAATTTAATTTTATTTTACTGATTTTACATTTATTAACGGCACCAGGCTTGCTGTAAATAAATAATACTAAACCTGGAACGGAAGGGGGCTTTCAGCAAGTAACCGAGTCGCCCAGCCACGAGTTAAAAATAACAACCAGTTTTTATTGTAGCCAACGCGGCTCTGTGCGATAAGGAACGACTTACAGGGCTCGTAAAGGGTTCAAAAGAGATAGAAAGCTTAACGGTGCTGTGTGCAATTCTGTCGATTTCATATCTGGAAATAATACACGAATGTAGTTTTTTTTCTACCTTTTTTCAAAATGTTTCCTCCTTGCACTTTCAAGTAAGATTGTAACTGGGACCGTTGGAATAACAAAACTGTCAGAGAACTAATAAGAATGTTGAAAGTTTTAAGAGTGCTATCAATCAGTTACTATTGATATTATTATACATACATAGTTTATTTAAGTTATGTCCCATGCCAAGTTCTAGATTTATTATTTAATCAGTTCTGGAAGTTGATTTGTAAACTGGCCCTTTATGTCCTGCGCTCATGTCCTCCCTCCCACAAGCAATAAACTTATTTCCATAGGGCAATTGGAGCAAAGAAAAGACCCGACGCGTCGTGATGCAGAGAAAAATACTTTGTACATTTTAAGCAACAATTTTACAAGTACTTGTCTGGCCTTCCAAAATCGATTAGAATAATTTAGGATTTAGTATTGATTTTACCGAGTTTAGATTTTTAAGAATAATAAATATAATATCATTCTCAGAGGCCCTATGTGTTAGGTTTAGTCTTGAATTATCTACGGTTTCCTTGCAAGCTTATCTAAATTTAGTGAATTCGGCAGTATAAGAAACATTCGCTATCCCTTATCGCTAGCCAATGTGAAAAAGGGACACGACCGGATCGAGCAAATCTCGTCGGAAAATCCCAGTGTGCTTTTATTACATCCTCTAAGAGTTCACTGGTCACCAGTCTGATGTTGGTTGAAAAAAAATGGACAAGTGTATTTCTCTTTAGAGTCCATTGTTCATTCATTGCTCCTTACGATTGAGCGCTATTGCTCGATTAATAAAAAACTACATAGGGACCACATGGAATAAAGTTAAAGCAAGTTTTTTGCTATACACAGTTTCAGTTTGCCAACAAGTGCTCAAGTGAGCGTGCAGTACCGGAATTATCTTTCTAGAACCAGTTCGCCTACTTATAAAACATTTAGTCTTGCACACTGACATAATGACTTTTGGACTAGGTAAGACCTTTGTAGGACTTTTCCCACTCGTTAAGCCGTCATCCGTGAGATTAAGGAGTGTTTAATAGTAAATGCCACTGGATACATTGGATTTTAAAATAATTTTGATAGGTACTTATACTATTTACTATTGAAAAAGGTTTTGCTGAATTAAATATTCTCTATAGGCAAGGATAGATAGTCAATAAATATCGCGATAACGGAATTTGCATTGAATTTGCTTTATTGACGATATTGACAAAAAATCTAAATTTTTCTGTGAAGCTTTAAGATTCAATATTTATCACGATATTGGATCGCTATATTTATTACTGTCTATCCTTGCCATAGAACTTCTGACTCGAGGCAATTTCAAACAAACTCTCAGACTTTGGCGTGCGACGGCAAAAGAAATAATTATTGTCAATGGTGAATAATCTAGCTAGACAATCTAGTCTAACTTGGTTTCTGATAAGATTTTCTAGAGGCAAATGATTTTTTCTAACTGCACCAATTTACTCCAATCCTATTTATTGGATTACGAAACGCACGTTTTATTTTAGCTTAGCATTGGTCAATGTAATTATGCGTCTACGATTTAAATTGCCTAATTTTTTATAATGCTTTTAGATAGTAAATGGATTCATGTCTTACCTTGACATACATAGTGCCAACTAGTATTTTAACATGATAGTGTTGTTATGATTATTACAAAGTAAAGTTTTATTGCAGTTCTCATTAAAACTTGGAAGGAACGAAGTTATATTTCGTAGACTTTGTTATAATAAGTTTTCGAAGTTTGTTCGACAAAAATTATGAGAGTACATTTCGGAGACGTTCTGGCTAGAAATTGTTAATTACATACATACATACATCAAGCCTATCTCCCCGAAGGGGTAGGCAGAGGTGAATAAGCACCCACTTTTCGCCAATTATGTTAGGTTAGGTCCCATGTAATAGGTGGCGAGCCTATTGCCATATATCGGGCACAAAAGACGCAGTACGTTGCTAGGTGTGTATAAGAGAACGCTGCTGCCCATTCCTCATCACTGTTTTTATCCTTAGTCGCCTTGTACGATACCCACGGGAGAGATTTGGGGTGGTGACAATTGTATTCTACTCTGCCTAAATTGTTAATTGCTTTTGCTTATACACTTACAAAACGCTATTGCTTTTTAATTGTATGATTATTGTAAGGGTATTTCAAATATCGACATTGTGACAAAGAAAAATAGTACAGTAGGCCTATTCCCTAACTTTTTTTGACAGTTGAAAGTGATGATCACCGAACTATTTACTTATCCATTACTACTTTACTATAATGCTATTGTGACACTTGTCCTGTGATAACAGCAATGTATTAGTAAATAGTTCGGTGATCATCACTTTCAACTGTCAAAAAAAGTTAGGGAATAGACCTACTGTGCTGATTTTCTATTCGATTTTAATTTTAACATTATGTAAATGTTAGAAAAATTAGTACAAAAGATTTTGGTGGTTAGAAAAAGAATTTCGAAAAATTATGATCTTGAGGCGGGAATCGAACCCGCGTCCTCTGCTATTCGGGCAGGTGCCTGACCGTTCGGCCACCCAAGACACTTTTTCTATTTCTATATCTATTCTTTTTCTAACCACCAAAATCTTTGTACTTCTAATTTTCTTTGATTTTGTGAGTTTACTACATAAGATTTGTTTAAAGGATATGTATTGGCTTATTTTTCAGCTCACTGTGCTCGTTAGTTTTTTAGTGAAATATTTACTAACACTGTAAGCTTCTGAAGTGTCTTGCAATTGTTTTATTATGAATTTCTAATTTTAGTTATCTATTATATTCAAATCATTCTAATTCTGATCAGAAAACATCATGTTGCAATTGTAATTTTACGTAAAACTGAGTGAATGCTTCCAACCAGCCCATCAGTATTTAGCTCTGTGGGTGTCTTCATTACTACAGTGTTTATAACATACGGTTTAGTTTGCGTCGCATCGTTATGTTCAATAACTTTAGTGTTGGTGTTTTCCTCGTTTTGGTGATCGGTCTTTAACATGCTTAAAACATTTGGCATCTTAAAAACGTCTAGCAAACTTTGAGGAATCTTTAAATGGTAGTCAGTCACATTTAGTTGTTGAGTTTTGTTATAGCACTATAGTTCGGGGATATTATACGGTTGAATGCAATCGTGTGTAAAGTAATGAACAACTACACTAGTTAAAATTAGAATTGAGACCGTGATTTTAAGTCATCTAATGATATTATAATGAGTACTCAATAGTAGTTGATAATGCGGTAAACGAGGTCAACTGTTTATTACACGACAAAACTAGATCAAGGTCAAGGTCATTTTTACAAATCAAAAACATACGTCTCTGTTCTAGGTGACAAATAGACGCTGTGCAGAAATAAGTATCTATGAGTTCACCTCGCATTCTAATGCTATTTGTGGCTATGGCCCACTTGTTTGAGATGGGTCAAGGTCGACCTTGCCGGCGAGTTCACGGGAATACGAATGCATCCCGCTATCTGTCTCTAGTTGGATGTTCCTAGTTACAGCTTTAAAGAGCATTTTTTACCGTTTACTAAATACAGTACTCTTGGTGCTTGTGGGATGCGACCTTGTCGTATGGGTCAGGGCCATCAAATGAAGTAATCGTGTCAACAAGATAAAAAATAGTATGTACCGAAAGGACGGGAAGAGGTGGGGATCGCTCCTTGTGCCGACGAGCCGATGAAACTTGGTCAAGGCTGGCAGCGCCGTGTGCCGCCCGACGCCCGCGCCCTCCCCCGCGCTCCGAGCGGCGGCGGGGCCGCCCGAGCGAGACCGACCGCCGCCCGGCGCTCGCACTCGATCGCGCGCTCAGATACCTCGCTGGTTACACAACCACGATAAATCATCACCCGCGATCATCCACCGAACTGTGTCAAGATCTCATCTTGTACAATGATGTACCTATTTACGCCTGTTGTGGCATCGATATGAAATTGTTACTAGTGCTCGAGTGACTGCAGCCCCAGTAGTGCTAGACCAGTCTACGTTTTCAAATCCGTTACGGTTGCTTGATGAATGTTGACGGCTCTTTCATGAGAGCTAGCATAGCGACCCCAGAATAATAGATTTTACGCAATGGAAACCGGTTTGAGTTACAAAGGCGGGCGCTGTGACTTAACTGGAAGCGCTTGCGCACCAAAATCCTTCCAAAATGGCGGCGCTCGTAGAACTGTCGTAATAATACGACAGGTAATGCCTAAAAAATAGAAAGGCCCGGTGTGCGTGGCCGTTCTGTCGAAACACTCGATTCGGGTCAAGGCAGTGCGCCGAAATAGTTGACTGGCGCGTGTTTTTATTGTATTCTAGACATCTGTCCCGAGCGGGCGACCTCCAGCTCGTGAGACGCAAAGTCATGGATATCCTAGTAGCTCTATCCAGGTCCGGCTCGCAAAAATATACTTTCTTATCTAATCCAACAAGATTAAAATCGAACAAGATCGCCTGCTTATAGCTCGTTTCGCTTATAAGACTCATAATCAATTCCAAAGTCGCGTGACAAAAGATAGGTAGGTATTGTACAGTACAGTTGAAAGCTCGATTGATATAATAGCCTGCTGCTCCTGCAATCAGTGTA